>CM053248.1:8761301-8833926 GCA_028583405.1 Pogonophryne albipinna
CCTTTATAATTATTGGGATAAAACAGGTTTGAAATCATTCCAATGTATACTATAGGACAGTAAACCAGACATATCGTTTTAAACTGGAGAGATACAAAAATATGCATAAATAAAATAGTAAAATAAGATATGAATGAACAACAAAAATAAAATACGTTACATGTATTTGTTATTGGCTATGGTAGGTTATTGGTTATGTTCACATACTTATTTAATTATTCAAATGTAAACCGATCTTTTTCATATGGGTGTTTAGAGTTGTACCCCCTAGATCTAGTTTCTAGTAATTCTGCTTAAAGTGCACCAGATTGAAGCATTTTACTTTAAAATGTGCAAACATGTCTTCCCGGTATGCCTGAGAAGGCAGATATGCTTGTTTTTCTCAACAAGAACTGTTTTTAAAAGTTGGACTGTTGTAGCTTCAGTGGTTCAGCTTACAGTTACATAGCAGTGAATATAAACAGACTGATTAATGTGAATATTACTGTAAACTAACCTGTGTAAAAGTTTCTCGAATAAATATAAAAAAAATTGGTGGAAGAAGCATGTATCATTTTTTTACCCTGCCCCTCAAAGAATCGGAATTGAGAACCGTTAAGAACCGGAATCGAAAAGTAGAATCGGAATCGGAATCAGAATCGTGGAAATTCAAACGATACCCAACCCTAGACTTAAGTGAGAGTGAAAACACAAGGTAAGTTTAATACTACTGTTTTATATAAGTAAACACCTTATCTCCCCAAGGCAATTTCCCATCCAATAGGTGTGCTATATAGGTGTGTATAACCCTTTCTCCTGTCTGTTACTCTCTCTTTCAGCACAAGAACCAGAGGGGGATTCAATGGAGCCTGAATACCTGCACTGAGACCCTCACCCTGCACCCTGAGTCTCAACTCTGTGTTTTTCAAGCCTTTCCCTGTTTTTTTGTATTAAACATAACATTAAGCTTTCCCAATGGTGTGGTTTTCGTTTTGTGAAAAAGTGCAAATGCAGTGTTTGTATATAATTACATCACATATTTTTTTGCTGTTGGTCGTGAAATTGCTCCTGCTGACTTGAGCCAGCCATTTTTTCCTCCGCTCTGTGTCAGTGGGGAAGCCGTACATTCGTACTCCTTTCTCGGAGCGATTTGAGCATCCCCAGGCAGCACAGCAAACCATGGTGGTGACTAGGAGGCAGCACAGCAAACCAGGACAACACGGAGGAAAAGGCACAGACAAACTGCATGATATGCTATTCAATGTTTATTGAATTCCATGTATTTGCAATCATGCTGCTGCTGCTGCTGCTAGTCCTTTGATAGTCACCTGTCGGTCTCCTGTCCTTTCTGAAAGCCATAAAGATGACATTAGTCATTTAGATAACTTGTGTCCTCAATTACCATGGGATTACTGAAACTACCATGAATTTAAGAAAATGGTAGAAATTAATCTAATCTGAATTTTAAAGCATTACTTTAGATCCCCTCCCTCTAAATATATCAATAAACATTAGAAAGTGATGCTCCTGACTACCATACAGGTTTAAGAAGATAATATTGGTTTTAAAGAATTCAAAGCTATAAATAAACAGCAACAGGCTCTTTAACCAAGGCACTGTTAGCCTAACATGTAAACTAGTTGTTCACACTAATCCTAATATTATCACTTAATATTAGCAAATTCTATTTTATTTTTTAAAACATATTGATGTAAATACATACACATATCGATTTGTTGTATAAATATTGCAAATCAAAACCTTTATTCACTAATAATTACCAAAAATCGTAGTTCTATCTCCTGTTATCAATGCATTCACATTGCCCGCCATGAACTTCCGGGGAACGATCCTCGTCTACATGAACCACGTGATGATAACTCTTATATCTATATGGCGTTGGCACACCATGGATATATAATAAGAACTGGATACAGCGTGGGAGGCGGGGCCTCATTAATTCCTGTGAGAGTTGCTCATTGGCGCATGATGATAAAATGGCCCAACTTTTGAGAGAGAGCGAAACGTCACAGATTACCCGGCATGCCTGAGAAGTACCCGTATGTGCGCTCATAGCGCATGCGCAACTTTAACCAAAATGCTCGTTCACATCAAGCACGTCAATTTGCGTACACGTAACAGCACCGCACGTTCATGACAGCATGGTAATGATTTGTTATTATGATGGATTTGATATTAACGAGGCGGCAGTTAGCAGCTAGCGGCTAGCTAGTAATTATGCTAATGTACACATCAATCGTTATGTACTTCTATTACGCTGTAACAGGATCTAGTGATATCCAACAGAGCTTCATTTAGCATGAAAGAATGATTGCACTGTATATATAATAATATATACTTATAATAATAAGTAATATTAACTTTATTTAATACAACATTTACGGTACAAGATTTAATCATACAGCCCATGTAGTATGATAATGAATTACAGCAAACATGTGCAATATATCCATTATTACAGCTCCGTGGGGTGGCAGTAAGACGATATGGGTCCGTTCTTATTGTGCATCCATGGGTAAAGATAAATGCAACTCACATTGGTTTCTCAAACAGCATCTCTGTAAACTACGTGTATTCACTGAATTTCACTCTCTGCCTTAAACGGCTCGTTGTAGCTCCAATAGCTCCAGCCCCCACCCTCCCTGTGAGCACAGTGTGCTCTGATTGGTCGGGACACGTAACATGAACGTGCCGGGCGGCGCGGTCCCGTGGGTTAGATGCACGTTCATAATGCAGAGGGAAATAACTCTCAGAATAACGTTATTAGCACATTTTTACAACTTGAGGAACGAATGTTTTTAATAAGGGCTATACAAGTGTTCATACTGGGTAGTTTATTTAGTTTAAAAAAAATTATCCAACGATTTACAGACCACTCTTTCCCCATGTAAGTCAATGGGAAAAAGTGTTTCTGGGCCTGGCAACCAAACGGAAGTGTAGTACCGCCGTTTGGCCAGCACGAATATTTTCATCTGAGTCCGGCGCACTTCCTGGGGGCTTGTGGCACACGCTATTTGTTGTTTGTTTATATCACGGTCTGTTCTTCTCTGTCTTCCGGTTGTTGCCTCTTTTGAATGACGAATACACACTACCGCCGCCTGCTGGTAAGGAGAGTTATTGCCACTCACGCACTGAAGTCTTTGCGGTGTGTTCCCGTGCGACACATGGCCAAGACGCAGGAGAACACGGCAACGCAACAGCCGGCGTCGGCGAGTCCTCTGGTGACTGCTTGGTGTGTCAGGGCCTTTAGTTGAGCAGCGCTTTGCTCTCAGGCTCAACGTCTGCGGCAGCAGGAGGTTAACATGAAGGACATAAACCAGGGAGTAATGACCCTGACTAACAGCCAGAGTGAGTTTCGTGGTGCAGTTACGACGCAAATCAATCACCTGGCTGAACAGCTCCAGAATGTACTCACAGTACAGCTCCAGAGCCTACAGCTGTTTTTCCCATGCAAACTTCCATAATTCGTCTTGCTCCTCCTGCGAAGTTTTCGGGTGAGTCTGGTAATTGCAGTCCTTTCCTAACACAGTGTGACCTACATTTTACCTACCAGCCTGCTGCTTTCCCCAGCGATCCAGCCAAGGTGGCGTTCATTGTGTCCCACCTCACCGGAAGAGCGGAAGCCTGGGCTACGGCGGAGTGGGCACGGAAGTCTCCGGTGTGTAATTCACTACAACTATTCACTGAGACTATAAAAAAAAGAGAAGCTGCCAGAGCCCTGACACCAGAGGCACGGGAAGGTATTTTGAGTGGGGGTGCTGAGGTGCTGGACTCCAGTGAACACTATTACGGGCACTATAGAGCACGCACAAAAGCACTCCCCACACGCAAACACACAGTACACCCGCGACTGTTACAATGAAGGCTCGATAATCAGTTCACGGCATATAGGCAGGGGTAAAGTGCTATTTTTTACTAGTGTGGAGCGGACCTCACCTCCTCTGGGAAGATTTTTAAGTTAAAAGCATCAATCTGGTGCACTTTGAGAGCAACATTAAGAGATCTATTGATACATCTCTCAACACCCAGATGAAACAGAACTGTAAACAGATTTACTTTTTCTTTATGGATATTTTACAAATCACTCCCCTTTCAAACTGTATTCTTGTTTTACTGCCATATAGTATTTCATAACTGTTTTTCCTTTATTCTCTTATTTTTTTATAACTATAGTGATCATATGAAGGTGTGCCGCGGAAATAATCTTTTGAATAATTTGTGACCAAACCGTTTGAGACCCACTGAGATAACTTAGACTAAAGTTAACTATCTAAACACACAGAGAGTCCTTTAGCTCACCTGAGCCTCTCAGTCTGAGAGGAGAGCTCTCCTCCAGCTTGTTGTGGAACAAACAGCTCCTTGTGTCCGTTAGTGCAGCTAGCTAACCAGATGCTAACAACACGGTCCCTGCTGCTGGCAACGGTCCCTCTCTCTCTCACACACTAAATGTGCTATTTCCGCACACACACACACACACACACACACACACACACACACACACACACACACACACACACACACACACACACACACACACACACAGAGCTGAGCTTGAATGACACAAGCACACTTTTATTTCCGTCCTCTCGAGTGTCATGATGAGGTTCACGTAAAGCACGGTTAATGTATTATATTATTTAGGTAGAATTGTCCGGGGCTACAGAATTGTAGCTAACAATGTGGAATTTATTGGCTACATATGACACAGATTATGCACAGCGGGAGCAGCAATAACCGTCAAATAATAATTCAGACAGGGGAGCTCCGCACCCCCTGCCCGCCGCTAGGGGGTGCTGCAGCGCCCTCAGCACCCCCCTTCCCGCGCCCATGCCTGACACAGATCTCCCAGCAGAATCAGAGTGTGGCTGACTATGCCATTGATTTTCGCACTTTGGCCACGGACAGTGGATGGAATGAAGACGCACTATATGACATGTTTTACAGCGGACTCAGTGACTGTGTGCGGGATCTTCTTGTTCCTCTTGATCTTCCACCGGAGTTGGACAGTATGATCGCCTTGGCTATACGCACAGACACTCGGCTGCAAGAGCGACGGAGGGAGAAAGCCAGGAAAGCGTCACCTCCGCTAGCTAAACAAGGAAGCTCACCTCCTGCACGATCTCCACGACGACCCGAATTTCGTACCCACGATCCCTCCTCTACCGTGAAACCTGCTTCGTGGAACACAGAAGAGGAACCCATGCAGCTCGGAAGGGCCAGGCTGTCTCCCGAGGAGAAGCAGCGGCGTCTCCGGGAGCGTTTATGTTTCTACTGTGGGAAGCAGGGACATTTCCTGGGAGCCTGCCCGTTAAAAGACGGGGCTCACCAGTAAAACGGAGGGTGCTGGTGAGCCGACTGACAACCGCAGAATTCCCTTCACATTCCATGACCCAGGTTGAGGTTAGTAATAATGAGCACAGCATAGGTTTGAAAGTACTTGTAGATTCAGGGGCTGACGCTAATCTAATGGACTGGGGGTTAGCTAAACGTTTGAAAATTGAATCGTGCCATTGACTCAGACACTTGAGGCTATCGCTCTTGACGGTACTCTCATGTGCAAAGTGACTCATAGAACCATGCCTCTTAAAATAACTATTGATCATGAACACTCGGAGCATATGACTTTCCATTTGTTTGATTCTGCACAACATGCAGTAATTCTGGGCTATCCCTGGATGTGTAAACATAACCCTCACATTGATTGGCGGACTGGTAAAGTTTTGGGGTGGGGAAGTGACTGCACTCATTCGTGTTTCAGGGGTAAAACTACTGAAACTGTTAGAGAGCCCATTATAGACACTGACAGGGAAGATGAAAAGAACCAAGACTCGGACTTCCCCGACCTTTCAAACGTGCCCAGCTGCTACCGAGATCTCAAGGAGGTGTTCAATAAAACTAAAGCGACATCTCTTCCTCCTCATCGCGCCTATGACTGCGCCATCGATCTCCTGCCTGGGTCCCCCTTGCCAAAGGGAAGACTGTACTCTCTCTCAGCTCCAGAGAGAGAGTCTATGAGGGAGTACATAGACAGCTCTCTCAAAACGGGCCTCATCCGTCCCTCGTCATCTCCTGCCGGAGCTGGATTTTTCTTCGTCGGGAAGAAGGATGGATCCCTGAGACCCTGCATCGACTACAGCCCCCTAAAAGACATAACCATTAAGAACAGGTACCCCCTTCCGCTTATGACCTCAGCATTTGAACTTTTGAAAGGTGCTAGAGTTTTTTCAAAACTTGACCTGCGTAACGCTTACTACTTGGTAAGGATACGGGAGGGGGACGAGTGGAAGACTGGTTTTAACACTCCTAGCAGACATTATGAATATCTGGTGATGCCTTTTGGTCTAACAAACGCACCTGCCGTTTTTCAGGCTCTCATAAATGATGTGTTGAGGGAGTTTTTTAATCATTTTGTTTTTGTCTATCTTGATGATATTTTGATTTTTTTTCCCGTGATGAAGATTCACACATTTCACATGTTCGCCAAGTATTAAGAAAGTTGTTGGACAATCCACTTTATGTTAAGGCTGAAAAATGTGAGTTCTACGTCAGTTCCACTGCATTTCTGGGTTTCATCCTGGGTCCTGACCAGATAATGATGGATCCTGCTAAAGTGAGCGCTGTTGCTGATTGGCCCACACCCTCTTCCAGGAAGAAAGTTGCTAACTTCTACAGGAAGTTTGTTAGGAATTTTAGTGCTATTGCCGCACCTATGCATGTACTCAGCTCTCCTTCTGTTCAGTTTGTGTGAACCCCACAGGCAGACCAAGCTTTCCAGAAGCTAAAGAAAGTGTTCACAACAGCTCCTATACTTACCATCCCGGATCCTCAACAACAGTTCATGGTGGAGGTGGATGCCTCCAACGAGGGCATCGGGGCGGTCCTCTCACAGAGGGCAGAGAAAGACAGTAAGCTCCATCCATGTGCCTACCTTTCACGTAAGTTGACTGCGGCTGAAAGGAACTATGATGTAGGCAATAGAGAGTTATTAGCCGTGAAGGTAGCACTGGATGAGTGAAGGCACTGGCTAGAAGGGGCAAAACAGCCATTTGTTGTGTGGACAGAACACAAAAATCTGGAGTACATACGCAAGGCTAAGAGGTTAAACTCCAGACAGGCACGATGGACCTTATTCTTCAATAGGTTTAACTTCACTCTCTCCTACCGTCCTGGCTCACAGAACGCCAAACCAGATGCGTTATCCAGGCTTTTTGACCCAGAGGCTCTTTCCAAGGAGACCGAATCCATTTTACCGCCCACTCAGGTGATAGGAGGGGTGACATGGCCAATTGAGGCTAAGGTAAATCAAGCTTTAGAGGGAAAAACCGTACCCAGTGGTGGCCCCCCTAACCGCCTCTTTGTTCCCCCATCTGTCCGCTCTGACGTGATTCACTGGGCTCACACATCTGTATTAACATGTCATCCAGGTATCAAACGAACTATGTACCTGATCAAGCAAAGGTTTTGGTGGCCTAAAATGGAGAAGGAGGTTACTGAATATGTGGCAGCCTGCACTACCTGTGCTCGGAATAAGACCTCTACCCAGTCTCCTATGGGTCGACTGCAACCTTTGTCCATTCGCCCATGGTCTGACATCTCGCTAGATGTTGTCACTGGACTGCCGCCCTCTGCAGGAAACACCACCATCTGCACTGTTGTTGATAGATTTACTAAAATGACTCACTTTATCCCCATGCCCAAATCGCCCTCTGCTAAAGAGACAGCAGAAGCGCTCTTGTCTCATGTTTTCAGGCTGCATGGATTTCCTCGAGATGTGGTGTCAGACCGTGGGCCGCAGTTCGTTTCCCGGTTTTGGAAGGAATTCTGCAGCCTGATAGGAGCCACTCCCAGCCTCACATCTGGTTACCACCCACAGGCTAATGGTCAATCAGAGAGGATCAACCAGGAACTGGTGACGTGTTTACGGTGTCTGGTGTCTCAGAATCCCACAACTTGGAGCAAGCAGTTGATATAGGTGGAGTATGCCCACAACACCCAACCTACATCTGCCACGGGCCTCTCCCCTTTTCACTGCGCCTATTGTTACCAACCTCCTCTTTTTCCAGAAGTAGAGAAGAAAGTGACTGTATCGTCAGCACATGCCCTGGTGAGGCGGTGTCGCAGAGTCTGGGCAGGAGCTCGCCAGGTTCTCCTGAAGAGTGCTGCCTTTAGTCTCCCCCCTTTAAACACTGTATCTCTCAATAAAGACGCTCTCTGGCTTGAAAAATCAAAACGTCATCACTGCACCACTCTCTACTGCAGCAGTACTTCAGACTTAGCTGGAAACCGAAAGGTCATCAGTTCAAGCACAGAGTTCAAGGAAGAGTTTACCACCAGGGCAATGCTGAGGTGCCCTATAGCAAGGTACTGGACCCCCACACTGCTCCATAGTGCTGTCCACTGCTAAATTCAGAGTCAAAATCTCCCTGTATGCTACATATGATTCTACTGATTCTGATTCATAAACAGCAGCCCAGTTCAGGATTTATCAAAAGGTCAGAGACTAATGACGGATGATGGCGTTACATTCACATTACAGGCATGCCATATTTTTGTATATTTGTAATTGACAATATGCCAGTATTTGAGGGCTTTAACTCTGTCAGTAAGCGCTATGAACAATAACAACATATTTGTGATATATTCTATGCTGTGATTACAATTGTTCTTATTATTATTTAGTTTTAAAGGGTCTTAATCCAGTTAATTGTAGCACACCACAGTCAAATGTAAAAATATGTAATTACAAAATAACCGATAGTAAAAATGTTAAGGATCTAGTTCCTTTGGAAAAACACCAGCCACAGTGGGTGGTGAGCCCTGAGGTTAAGTATAGTAAGAGACAGTATTAATATTTTAAAGTGACATGGTCAAAAACAGGATGAAGGTGTGCTCATTAATTATTCCATTTAGGAAATTCAAAGCGTCAAAGTGAATGAAAATGTGAAAGACTGTAGATCAGCATTCTTCATATTAATATATATTCCTCCTCACACATCTGTGTTCGGCACATGTCACACTGCATCACCAAACCCTGACCATTACAGGCCCTGCACTTTCCAATAATTTCAAAAATAAATCGGCTTCCCATGAATAGATGACACTTAATGGCATTAGCACACAGCCGATCCATTGATAATTCATCGTAAGTGTCAGGAGCAGCCGTCCTCACTGTGACTGCATTGCAGCAGCACGTATGAGTGTGAGGGGGGGAGGACAGGGAGTAATCTCTCTTTTCCCACCTAACCTCCCTCCTCCTTCCTCTCCTTTGCTCTCCATCAGCAGCAGGGATGGATGGATGGATGTGGGAGTCCAGAGAGGAGGTGTGGAGATGAATGAGACGTCTGCAGGGAGAGAGGGAGTGATCCTGCAGGAGCAGAGAAGAAGAGAGGAAGAGCTTTAAAATGTATTTACCCTTAGACCACACTTCATTTAGCTGACGCGTTTACCAAATAAACTCTCACTAATTTCACCTACTTATGTTTAGAAAACAACATCTATCTGTTTACAGTGTGATATATGCAGTTTATTCAGTATTGACATTTTATCTTACTATATTTTACATCTATATAGTTTCATTATTTAAACTTGCAACAATGTGTCATTTCCACCATTCTTATGGAAACATTTTTATTTCACTATTTTATTTCACTCAAATGAACCGACCCATTTTAAGTGCTCGAAACTGTTTTTTCTTTTAGTGGCCAATGTGAAATCAATATGTTTTTATTATATAACATGAAATGGTTGCTCTTTCTGTATAGTTTGGTACATTTCTGATGATTTATTCATTTATTTTAATCACTTTTACATTACATACAATGTTTGATTTAGTTGAAACTTTTCATCAAAGCAACTTACAATAAGTGCAACCAACCATGAAGACACAAACTCAGAACAGCACATTACATTAGCTTCAAATAAGCTAAGCCATTTTAAGGGCTATAAAGATAAATTGGTAATGACTTTGTTTTAACTTTCCTTTTTCTATAGCCAAGGTGCAGCTGAAACAGGTGTGGTTTCAGTCTGCAGCTGGATAAGCCTAGTGATGTAAGAGAAGCCACAAAACACTCACACTGTCCTTTTGGTTAAAAAACAGGATTGACAGCTCTGTTAAACTCATATAAAACAGACAACAAGGAGCAACATTCATGCAAAACATGAAGGGGATTTAGTTTTAGACTTGTAGTAACTAAATGTGTCTGATCTTCTCTCCCTAACTCTTACCAGGTTTGGGAGTAACGGATCGTGTGTAACAGGATTTTGAATCATATTACATGAAATGGTAACTGTATTCCCTTAGTTACATTACAAAATGCATGGTCAAATTACTGGTTGAATTTTTTTTATAAATGGGGATTTCTAGCAGGATTGCTATATTACAATATATTTTTTAATGAAATAAATATATACTATAGGTAGACGTACTGACAAAATGTTCTTGTTGCTATTAATTTAGGCTACTATCTATGGATCTAATTTCCTGCCATAACTCCACAAACAAACTCAACAGGTTTTACAAATGCCTCATGATTCACTAACAAACACAATGTGGTTTGCAAATACAAAACACCATCTACAAACTAATGCATTTGGTTTTGCAAAGAAAAAACGTATCTATCAAACAAACACATAACATTTTTGAATAAATCATGTTTCAGAGACAAATTCAGCATAGGTTTTACAAGGACAACACTTTTTTTTACAAGTACAAAACTTTTTCTTTCCATGGCGGAATATTCCGCCGTGGTTGTGCTCAAACCTTATATATACATTCTATGGCCGTTTCTCAATCGCGAGTACACATGCTGCAGAGCAACTATTTCAAGTATACTACGTCATAGAGTGGCGCAGAATGCTGGGCATTTAACATGCATTTAAACAGTCCTTCGGCGCCACTCGATGACGTAGTTTACTTGAAATAGTTGCTCTGCAGCAGTTTTACTCGCGATTGAGAAACGGCCAGTGGCTCAAACACACTCACACATGCTCACTCACACATGCTCCACGGCAGCAGGGGGCGCTACTGAGTCCATTGGGAAGGCGGGAG
This sequence comes from Pogonophryne albipinna, assembly GCA_028583405.1. Lineage (NCBI taxonomy): Eukaryota > Metazoa > Chordata > Actinopteri > Perciformes > Artedidraconidae > Pogonophryne > Pogonophryne albipinna. The sequence goes on from CM053248.1 coordinate 8,772,349, forward strand.
GTTGAGCAGAGCATGGAACAGCCAAGCCCCCAGGAAGTGCGCCGGACTCTGATGAGAATATTCGTTGTGGCCAAACGGCGGTACTACACTTCCGTTAGGTTGCTGGGCCCGGAAACACTTTTTCCCATTGACTTACATTGGGAAAGAATGGTCTGTAAATCGTTGGATAATTTTTTTTAAACTAAATAAACTACCCAGTATGAACGTTTGTATAGCCCTTATTAAAAACATTCGGTCCTCAAGTTGTAAAATGTGCTAATAACGTTATTCTGAGAGTTATTTTCCTCGGCATTATGAACGCGCATCTAACCCATGGGACCGCTCTGCCCGGCACGTTCATGTGACGTGTTCTGACCGTCTGACTGTAAAGGCCCTGACACACCAGTCCGATTTCGGCCGTTTTCGTTACTCCTGTCGCCCAAACTAAATTTGGTGTGTCCCGCACCGTCGGCCGTGACACGCCTTATTTGGACTGTCTGACCCGATGCATGGCCGATTCAACATGTTGAATCGGCCACAGTGTTGGGACGCGTTACTGTAACGCCGTTATTTTTGGCAGTAACTAGTACTCTAACGCGTTACTTTTTAAATTCAGTAACTCAGTTACCGTTACTACATGGTGCGTTACTCCGTTACTGCGTTAGTTTTTTTATATAGTCAACAGCCAGGCGAACAGAGATGAGAACTGTACTTAAGTACAGTACTTGAGTGAATGTACTTAGATACTTCCTGTGTCACATGCGGAGACGGGCTGTAGGCGTGTTTGTGTTGTTTACTAACAAGACTATCATGGCGGCGGCGGAGCTCAAGTCTAGTTTCTCCACCTGGAGATATTCTCACTATTTCACTTTTGTCGAGCACAAAGAAAAGAACGTTTCTGTTAAATGTAAGTTGTGTCTTGGCGGGTCAAAGATCCTATCTACTGCCCAAACCAGTAATTCAAATCTCTTAAAACATCTGCAAAAACAACATGCTGGGACGAAGCTAGTAGCTAAGACCACAGAGACTCAGCCGACGCCACTCCACCTCCACCTAAGCAACAGCGGCTGGATTTTAACCAAGGGACTGCTTGCCAGGGAAAAGTCGATAAAGCCATTGCACGGTATGTTGTAGAACCTATTTATATATACAGTCTATGTGTAGAACACATGCAGGCTATTGCTACAGTGGAGTCACCCGCTTTCAGGGAGCTAGTTAGCATGATACCATGTCCGGGCGGCACACGGCATATGGAACGGAAAACTTTTTCCAACTACCTGGAGAAAGAATATACAAAAATGGAAAGCCAGCTAATATCGATGCTATCCAGATTGCATATAATGCATGTCAAGTTGATCAACAGATTGTATTATTCTCCAATGCAATAACAGTACTGAAATGAAGGCTATAAGGGCATTAATGGGAGCCCTTTTTTTAAGTAACTAAAACGTTACTTTTTAAAGTAACGCATTACTTTTTGGTGTAAGTAATCAGTAAAGTAACTGAGTTACTTTTGAAATGAAGTAACTAGTAATGGTAACTAGTTACTGGTTTTCAGTAACTAGCACAACACTGATCGGCCATGCATCGGGTCAGGCAGTCGGACCAAGCAATCACTCTGATTGGCTGTTCAGCTAGCAAATCAGTGCATGAGAAGCGAAACGGAAGTGAGGGACGTAAACAAACGATTTAAGAAGGCACACACAGACTGCTATTCATTTTCATCTCATCATGGCGATCTGGAATGACGGAAACGAAGACCTGCTCATCACCTTGATCCAGGAGAGGCCAGCTCTGTACGACATCACAGAGAAAAGGTACTCGAACAGAGTAGTGAAAACCGGACTCTGGCGAGAGATTGAAATGCAACTTGGTTTCTCGGGTAAGATTATCTTTTTCATCAATTGAGCTCTTTAGCAGATACTGTTGGCTTTTTATTGTTTGCCAGCGTACAGTGACGTTAACGTGAAATGTACTTTGTTATTTCAACCTTGTGTTTTCTTGTTATCTTGTTGCTAGCAGTTGCTAGCTGTGCAGTTTGGCACTGCATATAGATATGAATTGGACATGCTAACTAGCCACAATGCTTACATCGTTTATTTGTGTGCTTCAGAGAAAGAGCTGAGGAAGAATTGGGATTATCTGCGAACCCAGTACACCCGGTACAGGAGACTTGCCCCTTCGGGTAGTTGTGGAGCACAAAGGACTGGCAGACAGCAGTGGATCATAACCATGCTGCAGTTTTTAGAGCCCTACACAAGAAGGAAGGAGAGTAGTTCGAACCTCTCCATCACGGTAATTATTTTATTTGTTGAGTACAAATAAGTGTTTCTTGCTTCTTTCATTTACAAAAACATTATTTTCATTCAGTTGGTGGTTACAGTGTTAAATATAACAATAACAATCCACTTTATTTATATAGCACAGTTTAAAAACAGAGGGTTTGCCAAAGTGCTTCACAATGAACATAACGTTATAATAAAATATAATATTACACGAATAGATAACAAATAATATAACAATAACAGAATAATATATATATTATTGTATTATAATTATTGATGTGCTCATCACCTTAATGTTGCAGCTGGTAAAGGAGGAGCTAATTGAAATTACATGATATCTTGCTGGGTAGCTAATGAAATTCACCATGGGATCAATAACGCTTTTATCTTAACCTATAATAATACATGATAAAATATGTCTTGATTATATTTGGTAGTGTTCTGAATCTTCTAGAAGTATGTCTTTAGCATCTGAATAGAGCATCACAATGTGTCTACAATGTACCTCTCAAACTTGACCACACCCCAAACTAATGGCACACACATTTCAGGGTATTGTTTTGTTATGAATGCTTAGTAAACAGTTTTAAGAAGCCATGGTATTAAATCCAACTAACTGTGAATTTATTTAAAAAAATGTAAGGAACGTCCAGTGGCTGCAGAATCAACCCCCGGTGGCACCAGCAGTGAAACCTCGACCAGCACCACCGAGGAGTCCTTCCACTTTGATGCTGAGCCCTGCACTCCCCTGGCAGAATCCACCATCTACACCACACCGGCACCGCGGCTCGGAGAGAGGCCGAGCACACTCAGCACTCGAAGGCCTCCGGCGAAGCGCAGGATGATGATACTAAATGAGATACTGTCTACCGCTGTTCATTGTTCAAGATTGAAATGTAAATGTGCAAGCCGTTTTTCTGCCCCTCTATTCACATGGTGTCTTTCATACGTGATGGTTTCTTCATTCTCAAACTGTTGTGGAGCAGAACTATACAGTTGCAGGATTAGTCTCAAGTGCCTCAATATAATTATAGTATGTCTGCACTTTATGTGCTCATTTCATCATTCATTCATGTATTTCATATATTACACTAAAACTGAATCAAACCATAAACAAAGTGGCCTGTTGGGATTACTATATATATATATATAAAATATATCTGCATTATTTGATCCCACTTTATGCTTTGCTCTTGCTGCTTGTTTTACACTGATTTTATATCTTATTTCTTACTGATGTAAAGCACTTTGAACTGCAATCCCCTGTATGAAAGGTGCTATACAAATAAAGTTATTATTCAGATGGATGTTTCTGCCCCTCTGTTCATTCTCCCATTATCCTCCTCAATCTGCCTAGAAGTATTTTAATGTTGTAGCTGTTACTATAAACAATACTAATGCTAGGGCTGCAACTGACAGTTGTGTAGGCACATTGTTATTTTTTCTTATCACTGTGTGATTAAAAGAATAAACACAAATAGCAGGATAGGCAATGCAAAACTTTATTTCGTACCTTCATACACACATAACACAACATTAGAATGAGCTTTTATCAACGCCTACATGATGATAATCTGTCAACATGACATTAATACAGAGCGGGCAGAACCCAAATCTCCAGTGCCGCACGAAACATGTTTTCGATGGACGAGAGTGAAAATGGAACGCACATGCTATTTGTTGTTTGTTTTCTATCAAGGTCTGTTCTTCTTCTCTGTCTTCCGGTTGTTGCCTATTTTGAATGACAAATACACACTACTGCCGCCTGCTGGTAAGGAGAGTTATTGCCACTCACGCACTGAAGTCTTTGCGGTGTGTTCCCGTGCGACACATGGCCAAGACGCATGAGAACACGGCGACGCAACTTGGAGCATTTTTACACTGTCATCTCATTATGTCCTTTTCTTTTCTCTGTAGAGGCAACAATGAAGAAGTGGCCACACACAACGAAGGTCCAGCTGGGTACAGCCATCAACAACAAGCTGACAGAGCTCAGGGCTCGCCAAAAGCAGACAAAATAATTGACATTTATTGACAATAAATGTATGTTAATGACTTATACATTTTGTGTGTTGTATTTTTGTATGTAGGTAGGCTATGTATAAACCTTGAACATAGGTGTAAATAAACATATATGCACATATAGGCTAAACTTATATGTGCATATATGTGAAACTTATATGCACATATTTGTTTTACATATATGTGAAACCTATATGTGCATATATGTGCAACCTATATGTGCATATATGTGCATATACACTGCACCCATATATGTACATATATGTGTGTGCATATATGTGCATATATGGATATATATGTACATATATGTTCAGAGACATATATGTAGGGGTCCAATTTCAGATATGTCACATATATGTTAAACATATATGTGACATATATTACAAATATATAGGTTCATATATATTCCTTCCATGTGGGTTGTTTTTACACATGGTACTTTACATATATATCTGTTTGTTTAAGGTGTCCAGGTGATGCAGACAGGCTGGACCAGAGAGTGAGAGACAGAACTGGACTCCTCACAGCAGTGAACTTCAGCACAGGTACAAAGACTCTATTTTTCATACTGTACAAAGAATCAAGAAAGATATTGGTTTAAATTAATGAAGTATTGACTTTAATACACTGATATACATTCCATTAAACAATACTACATACTAGATCACCTACACATCAGTTAAGTTGAGGGGTTTTTCCATGCAAAAAGTTACATTTTAGATATTTAGCAATATGACTTTGTCAGCTTTCTAATTTAATGTATTGAAGGCAAAGCTATTTAACACATAGTGAGAACTGCTACTATTTATCTCTCAATATTGTCTGTAAAAACGTGGTAAAAGTGATTCTTTCAGTGAGACAACAGAGCAAGCTTCTACAGTTGCACTACGTTTTGATAACAGTTAAATATTATTTTGATAATAACATATATTTCAATGTTGATGAACTTCATACTGTTCATTCATAATCTGATTGTCTTTGTAGCTCTGTTGAAATAAAATAAAAACATTACAATTACAAAATAATTATATCTACAGCCCCTAAACACACAAACACACTGCTTTCATAAATAACACACTTGTTCTGCAATAATATGTTTTATGTTTCCTGTCATTTTTGTTAGGAAAGGACATGCCTGAAAGACACAACATTTTCTCCTTCTCTGAGGGTCAAGAAGAACATCCAAGAGGAACATTAAAAGCTGATGCTATGAGATTTTAAGACCAGTACAGGATATTCACTAAAACTACTTTTATTGTGAAAACTGTTAGAGTTTATTGAAGGATAAATAATGTATTTTCATAATGTGTTTTGATAAATATGTTTACATCATGTGTTCTCATAGATGTGGTACAGGAGACTCGTGGTCAGAGAAGAGGAACAGACTATAGTCTGTTCCTTGGACCATACACACACACACACATCCATATGACTGCGAGTCACAAGATTCCCATATGACAACTAAGGCGTTGGTCATAGCCACTTCCTCATGCATGTGATGTACATTGTATTTCTGAATAAAAAGGCTGCACGGAGACAAGGCAGTAGGATTTGGTTAGGAGTGGACATTGCATGTCACTCGCCGATCTTCCTTGCAGCAAGTAAACTTACATCTCGAGTCCTGTCATCTCTGTTCACTGGATCTGGTATATTGAACCGAGCGGGGGTTTTACCCTTACAAAGTAATATAGATACCTCACATTAATTGGTCCTTCGAGCCGGATTCCAACACATCGTGACGGGAAGGAGGAAGGGGACGACACGCCGCAGTCTGTCGACAGCCGGGATCATCAGCCGCCCCCGAGAAAGACCCGGGACGCAGAATTCGTGGCCGGGCCGGTGCTTATATGTCCAACCTCCCTCATCCTAGGCACGATTGACGGAATCCAACCGGACCAGTGACCACAGATAAACGGGTAAGACACGGTTTCTCCACCGTAAAGGAGGTTGATAAAACGTTTATACACGGTTTCTCCACCGATTAAGGAGGGTGCTAAAAGTTTTTAGACACGGTTTCTCCACCGTTAAGGAGTTTGATAAAACGTTAATACACGGTTTCTCCACCGATTAAGGAGGGTGCTAAAAGCTTTTAGACACGGTTTCTCCACCGTTAAGGAGGGTGATACAACGTTGATAGAGAAAGGCTACTCCGCCTAAAAGGAGGATTGACGTGTACACTTGTGAATGATTGAGTGAAAGCGGTGTGTAAAAGTGTCACCAGTGGAATCAGCGCACAGAGTGGAAACCTAACGGTGCTAACACAAACTCTGTGGTCTGTTGAAGTACACGTAGTGGTGAATTAGGTTTAGTGAAAGCAGACGAGGAGACAGGGCGCTCAGGGTCAGTTGACGCTGTACGCCGCAAGAAAGAGAGAGCGATAGTGGAAGAACACAAAGCGCAGGAACAAAGAATAAAAAGAAAGCAAGAGAAAGAGAGAAAAGACAGGGAAAGAGAGACACAAAAAACGCATCGACAAAGAAGTGGCAGATGCATTAAGCCCACTGCACACTACACTGTAAAAACTGTGACCTATAGTTACTTAATAGAACATGCAGCAACCCAGATCAAAGAAAAAAGACATAAGAAAGCGTCAGCATCAGCTTTCTTCATAGGAGAAGAAGGGGAAGAAAATCAGATTTTCTTTGTGGGACCAGGACAGGGGAGAAGCGGGTTTAACAGAGGACGAGGGAATAGTAGAGGAACAGGCAGAGGCAGAGGAGGAGGCAGAAACGCAGAAGGCAAATTCCTCTGCTACAGGTGCGGAAAGGAGGGGCACATGGCGAGAGACTGTGAGGAACCAATACTACAGAACAAAGAAGGGGGACAAAAGGGACATGACAAAGACGAAAGATATGACCCCCCCCCTTCACATAACCCACATAGTTATGATAACTGACTAGACGTAGAAAAGAAAGAAGAGGACGTCCACACACATCACATTGACCTTTCTGAAGTATTACTGAATCTATCAGACAACAGTATTAAACCTACCAGGACAATCGAAATCAATGGGGAAAAATTAGAATTCTTATGTGACAGCGGTGCAGACTCATCAGTAGTGAACAAAGAGGTCCAAAGAATGTGGCCACCAACTGGCACTATGTTTGTAAAATCAGCAAATGGACACATAAATCAGAGGTCGATTTCAAAGCCACTTTTTATGGAAGATAGAAGGTCAAGCCTCCAGGCATCCCTCAAATTTGTGTTCATCTCAAACTGCCCTGTCAATTTGCTAGGGAGAGACGGCATGGAAATATTAAAAATCAGTGTAGTACCAGTCAAAGGGGGAATGCGAGCAGTAGGGCCCGGAGAAAAGGTGGAAGACCAGGTCTTCCTTCAAAAATCCATAAACACCCCCAACTACTACTGGTCACTAGACATGCCACAACCTGACGTGACAAACACAGATGAACACCTGTTAACGCTATTCACCCCACAACATGGCCAAGAAGTAATGAAACCTGACGCATTGCACGTTACACTAAAGTACAAGAACACCCCTGGCCCAGATAAAGACTATGATGTGCTCGTGCATCGACTGACACCACAGAGGGTAGTGTTCCACTCGATGTATGCAAACCAACACGGGGATGTTGTAATTGACGCTAGGGTCCCATCAACCACTGCCTTGATAATGGAACCAGGTTCCACGCCACACATATCAGTAGCTAGGGGCCCAGGGACTTCATGGAGAGACTTAGGTTTATTAGTGGCTAGAGGTAACAGGATAACAAAATGGACAGATGACAAAAACGGTTGGCAAACTGGAGGCGGGTTAAAGCGCAAAACTCTAGGGTTTACCCTAGTGATGACACCACGCACCCACCTAGACGACCCTGAACAACAATGATGTATGCTAAGTGAAGAGGCCTTAGAGGTCCTGAAAACGGTGCCACCATGCGTATGGTCACAAGGAAAATGTGATGTAGGTCGCATGGTGAACGCAAAACCTGTACACGTTAGACCAAAAACTAACTACAGACCTAACATAAGACAATACCCATTGAAAGAGGATGCAAAAGTTGGCATCAAACCTGTAATTGAAGAAATGCTAAAAGCAGGAATCTTGTGTGAGTGCCCTGATGCATCATGCAATACCCCCATCTTCCCAGTAAAAAAGGCTGATGGGCAGTCATGGAGAATGATCCAAGACTTAAGAGCAGTAAATGACGCTGTACAAAGCACAGCCCCAACAGTACCAGATCCACACACGTTAATGAACGGCCTTAAGCCAAATATGGCGTGGTTCTCAGTGATAGACTTAAGCAATGCCTTTTTCTCCATTCCTGTAGAAAAAGACTCACAAGGATGGTTCGGGTTCACACATGAAGGAACAAAGTACACATACACCAGATTACCTCAGGGGTATGTGGATAGCCCAACAATCTTTTCACGAGAAATAGCAAATTGTTTGGCTACATTACAGATACCTGACACATCGCAGATTTTGGTATATGTCGATGATATTCTTGTAGCGTCACCCACACAGGAAGAAAGCACAAAAGTCACACTACAAGTATTGACACATTTGGCAAAAACAGGAAACAAGGTTTCAAGACAGAAACTTCAGTTTGTGAAAGAGGAAGTTATCTTTTTAGGCCACAGTTTAAACCGAGAAGGGAGACGCATACACTCAGAGAGGAAACAAACGGTGTTAAACGCACCAAAACCAACAACAAAAAAACAAATGATGCAATTCCTTGGGCTGACTAACTATTGTAGAGCATGGGTTCCAGACTACGCAGGAATGACTCAGCCCCTACTAGATTGCATATACTCAGACAATGACATGAAAATGTCCGGCAAGATAGAATGGACACAAGAGGCGGAAGCTGCATTTGAAAGGACTAAACAGTGTCTCGTAGGGTCATCAGTATTAGCATTACCAGACTATGAAAAACCATTTGTACAAACAGTTGACTGCAAAAAAGGGTTTATGACATCAGTATTAGCCCAAAAACACGGCACAAAACTAAGGCCTGTCGCTTACTACTCTAAAAGGTTAGACCCAGTAGCACAAGCATTACCAGTATGCGTACAAGCAGTATGCGCTGCAGCAATGGCGGTACATTATACAGCAGAAATAGTTTTGTTCCACCCACTCACACTGATGGTTCCACACGCAGTCACCATGTTGTTACATGACACCAAAATGGCTTTCTTATCACCTGCACGTTATTTGGCACTGACAGCTACACTAATGTCACAACCACACATTGTGATAAAAAGATGTAATATCTTAAATCCAGCCACATTAATACCTACAGCAGAAGATGGAGAACCACACTGTTGTAAAGAAGAGACTGACAGAACATGCAAACCAAGACCAGATTTGAAAGATGTTCAACTGCCAAGTGGAGAAACATGGTTTGTGGATGGGTCCTGTTCTAAATCTATAACGGGCCAAAATCAAACAGGGTTTGCAGTTGTATCACACACACAGGTCATAAAAGCAGGCCGACTCCCACACACATATTCTGCACAAGCAGCGGAATTAGTAGCTCTTACAGAAGCATGCAAAGCGGGGGTTGGAAAAGATGTGACTATGTGGACAGACAGCCAGTATGCACACTCAACAGTACATGTATTTGCAGCCCAATGGGCCCGCAGGGGCATGAAAACATCAACAGGAAAACCAGTCACTCAAGCACAACTGCTGACAGACCTTTTAAAAGCGGTGTTGTTGCCGAAAAGCATCGCTATATGTAAATGTGCTGCGCACACTAGTGGAAAGGATGCAGTAACACTTGGCAATGCACACGCGGATAAGGTAGCTAAACTAGCAGCTGTGGGCGAATATGGGTTTCATATCCTCTTGCAGAAGGGGGAAAGTGTTTCACAACCAATACCTCTTGTGATATTAAAGGATATGCAGAACAGCGCACCCGACAGAGAAAAGAAGAAATGGTTGACAGATGGTGCAACCACAGACCCTGAGGGAACATTCAGAATAAACAACAAGATAGTACTCCCTGTTAGTCTCTACAAAACAGCAGCTAATTTGAGTCATGGGCCGTGCCATGTCTCAACAGGGGGAATGATAACAGTAATAAATGAACACTCCCATACATACAACTACATTAAATGTTCTAAAAACTTTTGTAGAGCCTGTATAGTATGTTGCAGACACAATGCTCAAGGCAATGAGCGACCACAGAGAGGAAAGTTCCCTCCACCAACATACCCGTTTCAACACATGCATATGGACTTCATCGAACTAACACCATGCCAAGGGTACAAATACTGTTTGGTAATGATATGTCCGTTTTCAAAGTGGGTTGAAATATTCCCAGCAAAACATGCAGACGCTATTACCGTAGCAAAAGCCATATGCAAGACAATAATACCAAACAGAGGTATTCCAGAGAAACTGTACAGTGATAATGGTTCCCATTTTGTAAATCAGGTTATTACCAAACTGTCCGAACATATGGGGATAACATTAAAAAACCATTGTGCATATCATCCACAGAGTGCAGGCTTAGTGGAAAGAACAAACGGAACAGTAAAGTTAAGACTAAGGAAAACAATGGAGGAAACAGGAAGACCGTGGGTGGAATGTGTGTCTCTAGTAGAAACATGCATGAGAATCACGCCCACGGCAAAAGGGTTGTCTCCCTTTGAGATCATAACAGGAAGGCAATTCAGACTACCAATCACAGACGAGGTGAGGGAGGAGGATGATGCTGAGGCAGAGACTACATTAGCTGAATGGATGAGCAGACTCTTCAGAAGCAATGAGATAGCTCGAACAAATAACTTCCCAGACATTTCTACTCCCTTACAGGACACTCGAGTGCAGACTGGTGACCAGGTCCTCGTCAAGGTGATTAAGAGGAAGCATTGGCACTGTCCACGGTGGGACGGTCCCTACACGGTACTGCTGACAACACCAACTGCACTAAAAATCGCTGAAAGAACTACGTGGATACATCAGAGCCACTGCAAAAAGGTAATACCTCTCCAACTTAACGACGGATAAGTGGTGGAAGTCCGGCTACAAAGGGTGGTGTTTCATTAGGAAATACTGGTCTCAACCCCGGTGAAGAAAACAACAGAACCACTATCACAAATAGACTATGTTGGGAGAGGTGTTGTTCGTAGTGGCCCTGCTGGGTCTGACGCTAATGACTATAAGACAATTGAGTGAGGAATCCTCAACAAAAGAAGAAGTCCATCGAGAGAAAAAATGGTCACTACTCAACGATGACCCATGGAACTACAACGACAAAACTGCACGCTCCCCTAGGATGACAAATGCATGGAATGCCTATGTCCATCAACTTGTTACAAAGACTTAAAGCTAGGTTACTGTCTGTCATATGACGAATGGTTCGAAAATGTCAAAAACAAGTGAATTAATTCTGAAAGTAATAAAGACACTGTAACCAGCTAGTAATTATGAAAAACAGGAGGGAATGTTAGAGTTTATTGAAGGATAAATAATGTATTTTCATAATGTGTTTTGATAAATATGTTTACATCATGTGTTCTCATAGATGTGGTACAGGAGACTCGTGGTCAGAGAAGAGGAACAGACTATAGTCTGTTCCTTGGACCATACACACACACACACATCCATATGACTGCGAGTCACAAGATTCCCATATGACAACTAAGGCGTTGGTCATAGCCACTTCCTCATGCATGTGATGTACATTGTATTTCTGAATAAAAAGGCTGCACGGAGACAAGGCAGTAGGATTTGGTTAGGAGTGGACATTGCATGTCACTCGCCGATCTTCCTTGCAGCAAGTAAACTTAAATCTCGAGTCCTGTCATCTCTGTTCACTGGATCTGGTATATTGAACCGAGCGGGGGTTTTACCCTTACAAAGTAATATAGATACCTCACAAAAACACAGTCAGCTGATCGAATGCACCTATTTCCACATCTACACTCCATCAGCTGATTATTTCTATTTGCCTCACTTTATGAGCTTCACATCGCTTGTGCCTTGTACCGCAGAGTTTGCAACGTCACAAATAAATGGGGCCAATCTTCAGTCAGATGTGAATGTGTAATCTAACATTTTCAGTAAGAATAATGGACAAAAGGAGAGCAAATACAAATACAATTTATTGAAATGTGAACCAAAACTTCATCAAATGTTTTAAATAAAAAGCACATATGGACAGAAGGTGTAAACCTATTAAATGTATAAATAAACACATTTAGTCAAATAACGTGACAGACTAGGCCTGTGCAGTTGGTATCAGCTATGCCCAGCATGGGCTCCTCCATTAGGCCTGGTCCTCCTCGCTGAGGAAAGACCCTCAGTCCTCTCCAAACCAACAGACAGGACGTCCATCACACGGAGGTTTCTCCCTGAAGTCTCTGCAGCTCTCTGGACGCCAGGCTGTCTCAATCCGTCCACACTGAATATGAGAGGGGGAAAATGAAAATAATAAATGCTTTAGACAATAAGAAATATAAAGTTGACTGTTGAGTTGCTCAGTTTTTTTTAGATTGTCAATACTATTACTGTATAACTAATATCTCAGGTTAAGAGGCACATTCAAATAAAGATTGGTCTTTAAATACATGTTGTCTTTTGAATTGTTTGTCTAAAGTCAAGGATCTAGAACTGGTACTTAGTTTTAATGATACAGTCTGGTTATTATGCTGTTTGGAGGAGGCCTCACAGGTAAGAGCACTAACTAGCTACCATCACATGTACCTTAGCTTGACTTAAACGTATAATTAAGTGATATCAAAATATAAATAACTATTGTCATGCAAACATATTAATATTTGCTTGATTCCAGTGTTGAATTTAGCACAATTGCATACAAACTAGGGCTGTCAAACGATTAAAATTTTTAATCAGATTAATCACAGCTTAAAAATTAATTAATCATGATTAATCACCATTCGAACTATGTCCAAAATATGCCATTTATTTAAGTATATTATTGTGGGAATGGAAAGATAAATGAAACAAGGCGGATATATCCATTTAACATACAGTATCTATGTTTATTATAACATTTTTCTGCGTGTCAAAATGAAAGACAGCACACACACCTATCAATCATCAAACCGTGGGGTCTTAATTCATTACGTGTTGATTTCTATCAACGGGTGGGTACTTCAGGAAAGTCGACGGGGGGGGGGGGGGGTTAGTGGAGTACTTGTGACCACAGAGTGTGAACGTTGTGATCAGCTGTTTTAGCGCAGTTCTCCAGTGAAGGGGGGAGTCTCCCTCCGCAGCCGGTTGGCGTAGTTTTGGCACAATGCCGTTGTACAGACCGACGTTAACAGCAGCCCTGTCTGTGCACACGGAGACCGACTCTGTCGTCCGGTGATCTAACCGCCTTCTGGAAAAGCTTCACAAGTACGCCGGTACGCAAATGCGCTTTGTGACACAAGTTTCAGATTACGCACATAACCTCCATACCAGTTATGTGCACCCCTGTACTACAGCAAAAGTATTCTCCGTCGGGACTTCCTGCAACAACACCGACATTATCAAAGATGTTCTATTGAGAAGACGATCACTACGTGACAAAAGTTTTCAAAACCGTTTCTGGTCTTCGGTATTTCCAGACAAGTGGCTACTGAAATCAATCTTACTAACTGCTGTCTGTGCAATTTACTCCGTGCGAGTTGGCAGACTTTATTTTGCTTACTTTAACATAATTTTTCATGGTGGGGCTAAGCCATTTCTTGGTATGGGTGTAGCCTACCCCAGCCATACCCTGGCGCTGTCACTGGTGGGATATATGGGGCGGGCCATTCTGCACATGCGTTAAATGCGTTAAATATTTTAACGCAATTAATTCAAAAAATTAATTACCGCCGTTAACGCGATAATTTTGACAGCACTAATACAAACGTTAAGGGATTTTAAGATTCTGAAGTATTATGCTAAAAACTCAATAACTTAGATTATTATTTATAGTTTTGCTGAATAGTTTCATGTCCGCTTACCTTAGAAACGTAAAATGCCACGGCAGTGTGCAGATGGGGAGCATGTTAGCTTAGCTTGGTAGCTTCAGCTAGCTCTGGAACTTCCAGCTCGGTGGCAGCAGGTCCCGCCTCGGCTCCGCCTCTTTGCCCTTATTTGGATCAGGCTGGAGCAGGCGGGAGTTGAACTCTGACGTCACTGTCGAGCCGTTAGTGGCCGACTCCGCCTACTAAGGGCTTCTCGACAACTCTGCAGAATCCTATGGGTGACGTCACGGACCCTACGTCCATTTATATATACAGTCTATGATTATGACGGAGATGTTACGATCCTGTCTGAACATCTCTTACCTGCTCTCTATATCTCCTCCGTTGGCTCCTCCTCTCATGGCTCCAGCTGGTGTCGGGGACCTCTCTCCGCTATCTTCTATGTCCGATATCGCGTAAAACAGAGGATTTAGACGTAGTGTCTACATTGTATAACTCCACACGCCTTTTCTCCTCTTACTCTCTTTCATGACTTTTTATTTAATGCATTTTAACGGCTGCAATCGTTGTTAACACAAAACCGGAAGTTAAGCTCACTGTTGATATTCGGAGACTTTTTCCGGTAAAGCTTTTCAAAATAAACTTTAGCAACAACGTTAGCCACAGACGAATGCTAATCGGAAATGTTTTCAGAATAAAACAGTTTTAAGCTTACTGTATGTTTAAACTAAATTACGTCATTAAACACTGATTTTAATTTCTTACAACGCCCTACTGAGCACTCACCTCCATCATCATGAAGTGCTTTGAGCGGTTCAATTCAATTCAAAACCTTTATTTATCCAGGCAAAATCCCATTGAGATCAATGATCTCTTTTTCAAGGGAGACCTGCAGAAGTCAAAAACCTCATCACCTCCTCCCTCCCTGACTCTCTGGACCCCCTGCAGTTTACCTACAGAGCAAACAGGTCCACAGACGACTGTTGTGTTCTTTTATCCCAGGAAAGACAAACTACTAATTAAGATAGCAAAAATATATATTGTCTCAGCTGAGGACTCTATCAGGTCTTAAGAATCACAGGCAGTCTGCAACTACTATTTCCAACAAGAGCCCCGAACTTTGTGTTCACATACAGCATACAGGCCGTTGCCCTCACAATTATGATAATTCATTAAGTAATCCTCTTTACTCTTCTCTCTGTGTGGAGCAGCAAGTTCAGCTGTCAGAACAAAGTAAAAAACAAAAAATTGCATAAAATATGTGACCCGCTCTATCGGAAGTCGTAATGGCTAATTTCATAATAAACGTGGATTTGCGTAAGAAAATAGTTTTTCGGGGTTCGAGTGTTTTGTTTGATTTTAAAAGTCTTGGCTGTCAGAATATTAAACTTTTATTTCCAAAATCACACGATAAATACATTTTTGAAGCTTGTAAAGGGAAGATGACAGCTCTCACTCGCCACTCTGCTGTTCCGCAGCGCTGCTTCCCCTCCCTCCGGCTGAAATTATGAATGTAAGGCGTATAGTAATCATAGATAACACGGCAGCAGAGGCGCGGGAAGGTATTTTGAGTGGGGGTGCTGAGGTGCTGGACTCCAGTGAACACTATTACGGGCACTATAGAGCACGCACAAAAGCGCGAGCACCAGGGGCGCTACAGTGGAATGTTCTACTGCAACACTCCCCACACGCAAACACACAGTACACCCGCGACTGTTACAATGTAGGCTCGATAATCAGCTCACGGCATATAGGCAGGGGTAAAGTGCTATTTTTTACAAGTGGGGGGCGGACCTCACCTCCTCTAGGTTGGTCCGGGGGATGCTCCCAGCAAAATGAAGAGATCTATGGATACATCTCTCAACATCCATATGAAACACAACTGTAATCAGATGTTCTTTTTCTTTATGGATATATTTTCTCTCTCTCTCTCTCTCTCTCACTAAATGCGCTATGTCTCTCTCTCACTAAATGCGCTATTTCCACACACACACACAGAGCCGAGCTTGAATGACATAAGCACACTTTTATTTCCATGCAACTCTCTGATTGGTCTGATGTCTTGCCTCTGTTGCATTCACTGAACACAAAATTACTGTAATTACATTATTGAGGTAGAATTGTCCGGAGCTACAGAAAAAACATTCGGTAATTTTACCAACAATGTGGAATTTATTGGCTACATAAATATTACACAGATTATGCACAGCGGGAGCAGCAATTACCGTCAAATAATAATTCAGACAGGGGGGCTCCGCACCGCCTGCCTGCCGCTAGGGGGTGCTGCAGCGCCCTCAGCACCCCCTTTCCGCGCCCATGCACGGCAGGGTCCGTTACAGTTTGTTTTCATCTGATTTCACTGAAGCAAAGTCTTGGATTTCAGAATATTAAACTTGTTTCGGCAAATTCAGATGATAAATACAACTTTGAAGCTAAGCTTGTGACGGCATAATTACAAGCGGAGAACGGAATAACTTGACGTCACAGCAGGCATAACAACAGCCGCTGTTTCTCGTGAGTGTTTTCCCCGGGAAACAAACACAATACACAGAAACGCAAAATTACACAAACACACACACATGTATACACACACACTCGCAAGCTTCCCCCAGACCAGTAATCCAAAAGAAAATATCTTCCCTCCGTAGTATTTTGATAATTTGTCCCGCTAATAATCAATCAGATCGATGGATTCCAGAGAAGAGATAACTTTAAAGGCCTTTTTCTCAAAATTATGACTCGGTGACAGTCATTATATCATGTGACATATTTTGCTTAATATTTGGAGTACAACAGCAATCCTTATATCATTAGAAAGCTTGGAATCTCATCTTTCCATCAGTGTATATAACTCAAAATGTGTCTTCGGGTCAATGCAACTGATTTTGATGGAGCAGGTCACATTTTATTAAATATGTCGGGTAGTAATAGATTTATTTATTTTCTTCTCAGAGTGTATCAGAATGAGTAGTTTATATGTTAGTAGAAGGTGTGTGGCGCAGTGGGTTGTGCATTGATGTTCAGATCAGGGGGTCACAGGTTCAAACCCCACTGCAGTCAGCTTGTCGTTGTGTCCCTGAGACACTTCACCCCAAATTGCTCCTGTGGGGATTGCCCACAGTATTGAGTATGTAAGTCGCTGTGGATAAAAGCGTCTAACAAGTAACATGTAATGTAATGTTAGTATTTCTAAAAATCTCCTGGGGGGGATTGTCCCCAGACCCCCCTGCTGGGGTTGGGTTTTCAGCATGTCACGTTTTTCACGTGCGGTGAATATGCAGGATTGGCTCCAAGTCTGCCTTTTTATTGAATACAAGACAAGTGTGCCTTTTTATGTTATACGGTTCAACTTTGATTCTAGAAGCTAGATGACCATCATTAGATTACATCTTTTTTACAAGCATACTTTAGTTCTGTGAAGGGATATAAGGGATATATGCACTGTACTTCACTTTAATGAAATTTGTATTCTGAAAAGCATCGATATTACAGCACAGTTTTTTGTTGAATAGATTGGAGTGGTTCAAAATGTTGGGTCGCGATTTATTGACGAAGGAAAAAAGTGGGTCACGAGGCTTGACCAGTTGAGAACCACTGGTTTAGACTTTAGTCTCCCTGGTTGGTGCACAGACTTAGTCCTAAGTCTCTTGGCAACACAAACTCCAATCAGCATTCAGCCGCGCCTGTAATGGTTCATCCCTACGCTATCTTTTGTAACTTGTTTTCGTTGACACTGCTTGCAAATGAAAACAGACAGCATCTAAAAACAGGAAGCATCTGTTACACTGGTTCCCTATTCCCTGCTATGCTTAGGCGTTGAGCTCACTCCATACAAGGCGAGAACGCGGTATCTTGTCCTTAAGGCTCTTTGTGTGGGTGTTTAAGCATATAGCGTGATGGCTGGGTACAGGGGCGGACTGGCCATCTGTAGAATCTGGGTTGCGTTCAAATAGTCCATTTAGCTTAGGAACCTTCCTAACCAAGTGAAATGACCCGGAAGTCCCTCAGTGGCAGCCATGATAAGTGCCGTTCCAATTCTCTAAATGATAGGAAAGGAGGTTTCAAACTTCCTTTATAACCTCCTTTAGCTTAGGAACCACTGGACCTCCCTTACCGAAAGGAGAGGAGAAAATGCTGCCCCACAATGCATTGCAGCCGCAGCATTTGCCGTCACTCAACAGTCGGCCGTTCACGGAAACAACCGATTATGACCGAGAAATGATATCATGAAAGTTATGGTGCTTATTAAGCTTTTTTAAATGTATGTGGTAAGTTGCCAAAGTGCTTTGTTTTGAACGTTCATCAGTATTATAATCAAAAAGAGAAATATGAACATTAGTTTTTACTGAAATTATCAAATAAAGTCAACATTTCACAGTCTTTACTGAGCTGTGTGGAGTTTGTTCAACTTTTAAAAGATGTTTGAATGGTGATATACACAGTGATAGATGTTAAGGACTAACATTTATAATAAATACATTTGTATTGATTTTAAGATATTTTCATAGTTCATACGTATTGGATCATTTGAATTAATGTGGACCGGAGGGAGAGGGTGACGAGCATAAGTTTCACTTTCCTTTTTTATTTCAATTCCAACTTTGTGTTAAGAATGTCACAAGGCTCAGGACCCAAACGCACAACCCCAGAAACAGGTGTTATGGAAATCTTAGACCCAGTCAATACGGTGGAGATACACAAGTCAGAGTGATCAACAAATAAATGGTGAAACAAACAGAGTTGTCTTTCTGGTTATTTATTTGAATATTCAAAGACACAGGTCTCACAGAGTATAGGATAGTGTGCAGGAGTGTGCGCAGATATAATAAAATAGCAAAGCTTATATACAGGAAGGGCGGGAAGCTCAGAATATCTGTCTTCACACGGTCTCATATTGTTATTAGATACCTGTCCTTGAGCTCAGAATAGGGAGACTTTGTGTGAAGAGGAGTAGCCTCAACATAGTCTGCCAAATCAGCTGTGTGGCCTTGAAGCGCTTGGGAATAAAAACCCACAGTAGAGTATGAGAAGAAAACAGCACATCTCAGGAAATGAGAAGCATTTGGTTTAAGCATATAAGGATATAGTAAAAATGTCCACTACACAGGTCAGATTAACAAGGTCTTTTAATTAAGGTCAAAACACAAAACGCTCACTTGGAGGATCAAAACAAAAACATCTACATGGACTATCAAAAATATACTTAACACGATCAAGGAATGACTGGCAGGCTTGACGAGACAAGACGAACTGGCACAGGACAAAGGGAGACGCAGACTATATATACACACACTAGGTAAGGGGACACAGGTGGCAACAATTAAGGGAGGGGCTGACAATCACACTGGAGGGAAAAACACACAAGGGCAGGAATGCTCTGAAACGAGAGGAAAAGGTTACTACAAAATAAAACAGGAAATCACAAGACAAAGCGAAAGACAAAAGGACTGAACTAAATAAATTAACTTAACACAAATGTCTAGACACCACAGTACCCCCTCCTTTACGGATGGCTCCGGACGGCCCAGAGAGTTCAGGATGGCTCTTGTAAAAATCCTTTATCAGGTTCTGGTCCACTATGAAGCTAGATGGGATTCACTCCCGCTCTTCCGGTCCATAACCCTCCCAGTCCACTAAAAACTGCTGACCCTTTCCTCGTTTTCTGACCTTCAGCAGACGCTTGACGGTGTAGACCAGACCTCCGTCAATGATCCTGGGAGGAGGGGGGGGCTTGGAAGCGGGAACCATCTTGCTTTCCTTGACCGGCTTGAGTTTGCTTACATGGAATGTTGGATGGACTCTGAGTGATCTAGGCAGACGCAAACGAACAGACACAGGGTTAATACACTTGGACACAGTGAATGGGCCTACAAATCTTGGTGCCAGCTTCCTAGAGGCTACGTTCAGGGGCAAGTCTCTGGTGGATAACCACACTTTCTGACCCGGTCTGTAAACAGGTGCAGGACGACGATGCCGATCAGCCGCTTTCTTCATGCGGGCCGAGGTCCTCAGGAGGACCCGACGTGCTGAAGTCCAAATGCCATGACAGCGCCTGACCAGTGCGTGTGCCGAGGGAACCATGACTTCTTTCTCTGTCTCGGAGAACATGGGAGGTTTGGTAACCGTAGACGCACTGGAACGGGGTCAAACCGGTGGCAGAGGTAGGCAATGAGTTGTGGGCGTATTCTACCCATGTGAGGTGTTTACTCCAAGAAGCTGGGTTTTGGGACACCAGGCACCGGAGGCAGGTTTCCAGTTCTTGATTAAGTCTCTCCGTTTGTCCATTTGATTGGGGATGGTAGCCGGAAGAGAGGCTGGCAGAGGCCCCGATGAGGCTGCAAAACTCCCTCCAGAAACGGGAGACAAACTGAGGGCCCCGGTCCGACACGATGTCCCTGGGAAAGCCGTGGAGACGAAAAACATGGTGCAACAAAACTTCAGCCGTTTCTTTGGCCGATGGCAGTTTAGGCAAAGCAATAAAATGTGTCATTTTAGAGAATCTATCCACCACTGTGAGGACGGTGGTGTTACCTTTGGATTCTGGCAGTCCGGTGACAAAATCCACTGATATGTCGGACCAGGGCCGACTGGGGATAGGCAGCGGCCTGAGCAGACCCATCTGGGGCCTGGAGGAGGTTTTATTCCTGGCGCAGATGGTGCAGGCGGCCACATACTCCTTGACATCCCTTTCCATAGATGTCCACCAGAACTGTTGCTTGATGAAGTACATGGTTCTTAACCCCAGGATGGCAGGTGAGCAGCGAGGTGTGAGCCCATTGAATGACCTTAGGACGCACAGATTGAGGAACAAACAACCTATTTGGGGGGCAACCCCTAGGTGTCAGGCTCTCACCATTAGCTTGTTTCACCTCTGTTTCTATTGGCCAAGTTACCGCTCCAACCACACAGTTTAGTGGATGGATGGGCTTTGGTTCCTTGGCCGAGGGTTCAGGATCAAAAACACGAGAAAGTGCATCTGGCTTGGCATTTTGTGAACCGGGTCTAAATGACAAGGAAAAGTTAAAATGGGTGAAGAACAAAGCCCATCTTGCCTGACGTGAGTTCAGTCTCTTAGCTTTTCGGATGTACTCAAGATTTTTATGATCCGTCCAGACTATGAATGGTTGCTCTGACCCCTCCAGAAAGTGTCTCCATTCCTCAAGCGTTGTTTTAACTGCCAAAAGTTCTCTGTTGCCTACATCATAGTTGCGTTCAGCAGGTGTTAACTTACGTTACAGAAATGCACATGGGTAAAGTTTGCTGTCCTTGGCTGAACGTTGTGACAACACAGCCCCAACTCCATCATTGGATGCATCCACCTCCACCACGAACTGCCGTAGTGGATCAGGAGTGATGAGAACAGAAGCAGAGGTAAACAGTCTTTTCAATTCCTGGAAAGCTTTGTCGGCCTGTAGAGTCCACAAAAACTGAACATGGGTTGAGGTGAGTGCGTGGAGAGGTGCAGCTATGGAGCTAAAATGTCTTATGAAGCGTCTTATGAAGTTAGCAAAACCGAGAAATTGCTGTACCTTCTTCCTGTTGTTGGGTGTGGGCCAATTTGCGACAGCACTGACCTTGCTTGGATCCATCTTGACCTGGTCCGGAGCAATGATGAAGCCCAGGAATGAGACAGAGGTCTTGTGAAAATCACATTTCTCAGCCTTCACGAATAGTTGGTTTTCCAGAAGGCGTTGGAGGACCTGGCGGATATGCTGAACATGGGAGTCTTCATCAGGAGAGAATATCAATATATCTTCCAGGTAGACAAACACAACATGATTCAAATATTGTCTGAGCACGTCATTCACAAGAGCCTTGAAATACAGCAGGAGCATTAGTTAGTCCAAACGGCATTACTAAGTATTCATAGTGGCCACTGGGGGTATTGAACCCAGTCTTCCATTCGTCCCCCTCCCTTATCCTGACCAAGTGATAGGCATTCCTCAAGTCAAGTTTAGTGAAGATCTTAGCTCCTTTTAACAGTTCAAAAGCAGTGGAAATGAGGGGGAGAGGGTACCTGTTCTTTACCGTTATATCATTCAGGGGAGAGTAGTCTATGCAGGGTCGGAGGGATCCATCTTTTTTACCCACGAAGAAGAATCCGGCGCCAGCAGGAGATGACGATGGACGAATGAGGCCCGTCTTCAGAGATGAGTCAATGTAATCCGTCATAGATTGTCTTTCAGAAATTGAGTATAGACGTCCCTTGGGAATGGGGGCACCCGGTAGTAAGTCAATTGCACAGTCATAAGGTCGATGAGGAGGCAATGTAGAGGCCCGAGTCTTACTGAAAACCTCCATCAGGTTGTGGTAACAGGAGGGAACATTGGGCATGTCTGGTAAGTCAGAGGCATGGTCATGAGTTACTTCCTTAGTCTCTACCTCACTACCTGAAGTAACCCTTCCTACTGACAGCCCTTCAACTTCTCCTGGTGAAACCAAACATGTATGATTACATTCTCTTCCCCAACCCTTCACCCTACCGGAACGCCAGTCAATGTGAGGATTATGTCTTTTCAACCATGGGAAGCCTAAAATCATAGGGTGTTGGGCGGAGTCGAATAAATGGAATGTCATGAATTCTGTGTGGTTGTGATTTATGATAACCTGGACGGGTTCTGTGTGGTGAGTGACTTGCAACAATAATCTTCCATCAAGGGCGCTGGCATTTAAGGTTTGAGCTAAGGGCATGGTGACAATGTTCAAGCTTTTGGCAAGACTCCAGTCCATTAAACTTTCGTCTGCTCCTGAATCAATGAGAACATTCTGTCTTAAGGTCTGCTTACCTAATTTTACTTGGATAGGAGTCAGTGTACGAGGAGAGTAGTCAGAAGTTAGTCGGCTCACCAGCACCCTCCTCTTGCCTGGGGAGCCCCGTCTTTTAGTGAGCAAGCGGCCATCAGGTGTCCACGATATCCGCAGTAGAAACACAGGCCCTGACGGAGGCGCCGTTCACGCTCCTCCAGTGAAAGTCTTGCTCGGCCAAGTTGCATGGGTTCATCTGATGTGGTGGATGGCTTTGTCAAAAGAGGCTTGATCCAGACCCCTGAAGAAGAATCCTCCCCCATCCGGATGCCACGAGGAGGCCCCCTGGAGCTTGGTGAACGAACTGCAGGTTGTTCTCTTTCTTTTTGTCTATCCCATAGTCTATTATCTATTCGTATTGCCAGAGCAATCACAGAGTCTAAATCTTCTGGAAGATCTAATGGGACTAAGTGATCTTTGAGAAGGCCTGAAAGTCCATTTACAAAGGCGTCCAGCAAGGCCAGATCATTCCAGCCACTGTCTGCTGCTATTGTCCTAAACTCTATGGCATAATCAGACACTCTTTGATTTATTTGCTTGAGTTGAACTAGAGCTTTAGCCGCTTCTCTCCCTGGTGCTGTACGATCAAAAATCTTTTTCAGGGAATCAGTAAACAGTCTGAGTGATCTGCAAAGGGGAGAGTCTCTAGCCCATTCTGCTGTAGCCCAGGATGCTGCTCTACCAGTCAAGTGTGTTATCATGAAAGCTATCCTAGACTGGTCTGTTGGAAAGGCAGAAGGCTGATGTTGATAATGCAGGAGCATTGGACTAAAAAAGGACGACAGTCACCTGAGTCACCGGAGAATTTCTCTGGAGATGCGAGACGAGAGCATGAAGAAGGAGTAGGTCCTTGGATCACAGGAGCCACAGGATTCACAGCCTCAGGCAGGGGCGCAGCAGCGGAAAAAGTTTGAGATCCAGCTTCCAGGTGAGAAAGGACACGGACAAGCTGATCTGTCAGGTGGTTTACTTGGCTGTTCACAGATGTTTGGAAGCTTTCTTGACGACCACTCAAGTCTCTCACTCCCTGGTCAATTGATTTCAGCTGATCGTCATGCTGAGACAAAAGTGTGCCTTGTGAGCGCAGAGCTGCTCTGAACCTGTCTGAGTCGGCTGGGTCCATTCTTTGGCCAGTTCGTACTGTTAAGAATGTCACAAGGCTCAGGACCCAAACGCACAACACCAGAAACAGGTCAGATTAACAAGGTCTTTTAATTAAGGTCAAAACACAAAACGCTCACTTGGAGGATCAAAACAAAAACATCTACATGGACTATCAAAAATATACTTAACACGATCAAGGAATGACTGGCAGGCTCACGCACATTCATGACGTCCGTTGGCCCATCATAAACACGTCGGATAGTGAAAGTGCAGTCGGATTCTCTAAAGTACCGCAGTCTCTTCTCCTAAATCCTTTTGAATTCTCCTATCCACTATCCCTTAACTCCGTGACGTTTCACTCAGAGGTCAAGGAATAGGAGATAGGGTTAGAATTTATGAGCTGATTTTTGGATTATCGGAACGCAACCCTGGAGAACCACAGAACGGCCGGCCGGCCCTTTTAAAAAAAAATGGTTCAACGTCATCATTTAAGTTGCGCTGACGGCCAACAGAGGGCGATAGCGGCCGCTAATGCAGTTGTGTGGTTCTTATCGAAAAGAAAAAGGTGGGGCCGAGAAGGCAAGAGAAAAAAAGGTGAAGTCACTCGCAGGTGAAGCATATAAATGGCTCAAATTGACAGACCTTTTTGGCAGCAGCGCTGCTCCATGCACTATCAGCAGCAGCTTAGAACAAGTGCAAGATGATGAAGAGAATGATGAGGGCGCGAGTTCAGATATACAGCCAGCCTCCTGCGTTCATGATGAGGGACAGAGTTGAGCTGCTGGAATTACCAGCTCAACTGGCACGTATACAAGTGCAGGGCAAGAGCAAGAGGTGGGTGAGAATTATCCCTTGAACTCTGTGGCGTTTTCTCCTGGAGGCCAAGGGAAGCCAGGCTTCCCCTGTTTTTTGGTTTGTAGTTATCATTTTAATAAATAAATAAAAACACTTTGTTTAGTTTCGGTTATTATTCTGTGCTGTGTGTTGCTGCCGGCCCGTCTCTCCCCCATTCTCATTGAGTATTTTACAAAGAGTGAAACAGCGCCCCTCTAGATGTTATGGTGAAACAGTAGATTGCACTCTCTGTTGCGAGAGGATGCTAGCCGAAATTGGCTTTCCTTGGTGAAAAAAAAGGAGGGATTGACCAATCAGATGAGGCTCACGTCATGCCCCTGCCAACCTGTGAATGGTCAGGGCCATGCCAAGACCAATCCAGAGGCGGCTGGCTTCCCTTGCCTCACAACCCAATCAAATCGCATCAACTTCAGTTCGTACTGCAACTGTCATCACCGCCCTTAGAAAGTAGCAAGCAACTGAAGCAAGTGCAATTATGGAGGGTGGAGATTTGAAGTATTTCATCAAACATCATTTTACTAAACTTCCGCTACAGCAGCAACTAAAATGTAATCTGATGACAGGCCAATGCCCAAACTGGAGCTGTGTACAGAGAGGAAAAAAGGAGCGAATCTGCAATCTCCTGCCAACATTGTTGGCGACGTTTGGCAGCCACAAGGGTACTGCTTTTGGCGTTTATGATGTGCTTCACATCTTCGTAGCGGCTCATGATCATTGTCTGCTCCTCGGCCGTGAAATAATTAGCTCGAGGTTTCTCCATGATTCCGATTGGTCGATCGCTCCAAATACCACCCCTTTTATGTGAATGCGCACCTAACTAGATAGGACATGGCTGGCTTGAGCGATCCACTTGATAACCCGCGTCGTAGGACCGCTTAGCGAGAGCGAGTATGTTTTGGATTAGGCCAACCGGCTAACTCAAACATATCCAGGTTATGTTGAACTGGCTTCGTAGTACAGGCCTCTGGTCTAGAGGATTACAGGGTTGGAGTGCATGTGAAAGGGCCTAGGGAAAGACCGACAGGGAACATAAGGAATGATCAGGAGTTACGACCAACGCTTTAACACAGTGCTCATTCAAGCAGAAATGATTTGACACGACATCCAAATATTTCAAGGTCCCCCAAAGAGCAAGGAGACATTAATTAAGACAAATGAGAAGGAGCATTGTAGATGAGCGGAAGAGTGGGAAAACAACAATCAATCACCAACGATCTGCTCTCTCTTACCTTCATAATGACCAATTAAGAAGCATCCAGGTGACCCAGCGGGCTGAGGCCGGCAGAAAATCTGTTCTTTTACTGGTCAGCTGCCAGATGGAATGTGTGGCAACAAGTTTAAAGCAGCAGAAGAAAAGTTTCCAAGATCATTAAGGTTTCTAAAGGTATGGAGATTATATATATTATTATACTAATTTGTTCAACACTCTTGATCATTGTCAAAACATGTTAACAGCGGATTAAAATGCCATAGATCTTGAGCAGATACTTGTTAAATAGTTATTAAATATAGTATAGTTTTTCATTTTCTTCTTTCTCTTTTGTCTGAAAAGCCACTGTTGCAATACTAACCATTTTCAGTTTTAACAAATATGCCAATTATACATTTATTGTGAATATCTGTATAGTTATGTCACATGCTTAAATATAATGGCATCCCCATTTTTCTGACATGAGTTCTTGAAATAAAATATCTTCTTGAGAGGGAAAATGTTGCTTTAGCTTCCTGATGTCTACATGCTGCTGACAGGTCCAAACAAACCTACAGCCCAGTATTTGGGGTTGGTATGGTAAAAATTCTACACACACAGTGTTTTAAAAAAAAAGTTGTATACTTTTTAGAATTCAAGTACACAATACTCTTTTTTTAGTATCACAGATGTAAGTTTTACATTGTAAATCCGACATTTTAGTGGCTGAACTTTAAGGCCCCGGCCACACGAGGACGAAAACGGCTAAACGTATTGCCGGCCCTGACCAATTTGCCGCCCTAGGCAAGATTTTAGCTCAGTCTTTCAGGAGAGAGCTCTCTAAAGCTCTCACCCCCGCGGCCGCTTACAATGTAAATTCCAATGTTAATAAAAGCACACAGAAGCTGTGTAAGTTTTTTGGGAGTTTGATTTATTTTAAATGAATACAAATACAAAATTAAAACCTATAATTGCACACTAAAACCATTATTTCAAAAAAAGAACAATTTCACATAAACCTCTGGTTTTTACTGGGACTGGGGCTGTTCAACTTGATTTGGGGGGGTGTGTGCCATAGTTTATGGGCGCTGTACGCAATATATGCGTAGTTCTGTTAGTATAAGATAATAAGATGTACTTTGTTGATCCAAAATCGGGAAATTGTGTTGTTATGAAATACATTTTCGGCGCCCCCTATGGGTTGATGCGCCCTTAGCATTCGCCTATACTGCCTATGCCGAGGGCCGGCCCTGGCTAAACGCATAGGATTAACGCAAACGCAATCGCAAAAAAGCTTCCGTCCACACGCAATATTCACTGGATAGTGTCTGTCCACACGAGACAGCTCCGTTTATCTCCAACCGCTGGAGAAGCTGCAGTACATATGCAGGAGCCTGTACGTGGCGCTGTAACTTCCTCCACAAAAGCAGCAAAGAAGCATGGTTGTCATGGTTGCCCTTCTGTTTATTCTCCGCGGTGGGGGCCGAGGGAACCGGGCAGAGTTTTTCGCCAGTCAACGTGTATTAAAGTTAAAATCTTCCGGACAAAATTATAAAAGTGCCGGTCAAAGGTCTTCTTTGTTATGTATTGAGCTTTAAAACAAATGAATAACGAATCTATATCAAAATGCTCTCCCTTCTTCCAGTTTGAGGACAACATGGTGGAAATTAGTTTATTGATTTTGGACCTTAACCTCAAACACGAGAAAGACCCTGCTGACGATGTCTCCGCTCGCTGTAACCCCATCTACGTCAGCCGCGTGGTCAGCGCCATGGTATGATATCAGCGACGTGTAGTCAGGGGAGGCAGGGGAGGCAGAGCCTCACCTGTCATACTCCAATGTAACGGGAAAACAACTAAAGAAAAACTAAATAGTAATAATAATAAAATGTCTCCCCTGATCTGTGTTGTAAATGTGATTTATGTATGATTCCAATCGCTTTTTATAGTCAAAATCAGCAAATGTACCGAGCTCCGCTACAACTACGGATAGCGATGAGAAGTGAGGCAGGGACGAGCTCTGCCTCTCGTAAGCCCACAGTAACTGGCTGGAGCGCGGGCACTAATTTAACGCGGGCACTTATTTTGTGAGCGCGCTCAAGCCAGTTACTGTGGGGTGAGGTGAGGCACAGATGAGATCTGACTCACCTCAGATGCGTTACCCCACAGAAACTGGCTGGAGAGCGGGCCCAAAGCGCATGCCTGCACCATCTCACTGTATGTCACCAATGTAATGTTTGTAGATCCCTTTATTACATTTATCCTTGCCATCCATAATCTCTAAATAACTTATTTCACGTATATATGATATTTAGGCTCGCTGGTCTCATCATACAACGGCAATGAACAAAGCACCAGGGGAGGAAGCCATAACCTCTGCCGCACTGAAGGGGGCGCAAGTGAGCCCACAGGTTCTTGTTGCTACTGTTATTCTACGCAGAGACGGTAGACGCAAACAACAAACTAGACTTTTGAAACTAGAGGAAGATAAGGAGGACTTTTACAAAAAAGTAATAGAGATCGTTGTCCAGAACGATAGCATGGACTTCATCTTCAAGTCAAGGTAAGACCCCAATTGTAATGAAAATGGGATCTTACTAAGAAAGAACAATCCAATATTTAGATTGTGGGTATCCTTTTGTTGAACGGTCTGTTTAAAATTAATCGAAGCATCAGACTAAAAAAGCTTTTGAAAATAACCGAACATTTCGATTAAGGTCAAAATATAATATTTGTAAATCTGACTCTGAAAGAGTCAGTGCCTCACCAGCCATGACCCTCACCGCACAACACACTCTCACTCCATAATCGTCCAGGAGCGACGTTTGGTCAGTGTCCGTGGCGTGCAGTTGTGACGCTCCTAGGCTCCTTCAGCTTCATAAAGGGACGCAAATAGCTTTCAACTGATTGCAATGTATTCCCATCTGCGGTGGGATTTGACGCTCATGGAAGCACGGCATTCGTTTGTGTCGGCTGCCCTTAAAGGCAATGTGAGCATCCATTCTCATTGGATAACGGAGAATTGTACACCCGGAAGTAAGTATTCCCCTTACTGTCGATTGATTTTACAGTGATATCTGCACTACTCATCGACTAAAAAACACCAGATTATCCTTGTTAATTACACAACATTGATTGGTTTAAATTGTGTGCAATGCTTTTGTATTTTTCCCCTTCGATTCGGAGAAACAAATATTTATTCGGAGTAAAGGATGGCAGAAGACACCACACTACCCAGAATCCCCAGCTATCTTTTGGACTACACCATGTGCTCTGTTTGACAAACCCCGTTTTTTTTCACCATTCATTCCAATGGCTGGCGTCTATGTCACGTGATCTTCAAATTTCTCCCTGCAGAAAAACTTTGTTTTATTCTCGGTGGAAAATGCCTATTTTAAAGTTAATTTGGCCACTAAAATGCGTTTTGATGCGAGAAATATGAGTTGTTATTTCAGATTATGTGTGCAGTGGATGTACATGATCTTTATTTTTCTAGTTATTACGAATATTACTTCAGGAAATTGCGTCCATAGAACGTTTTCATTGTTACCAAGGTGGTTGCTAGGGACGCTGCTATCGATATTATTTCTGTTATGTTGTGTAACTGTTTAATGGTGTTATCTTTATTGCTACCCCCTTCCCCGTCAATGTATAGTGTTGGTCCACAGTGCAAACATATTAGTTTAACAAAATCCACATCTAAAGATAGCCTACGTTATTTCCCCCTGTGCAATTCCAGTCTCACATCTCACAGCACATCGTCATTAACAAATACCGGAAACAGACCGAAAACATTAAAATAAAAAATAAAAATACTTTATTCCGAGTGTGCTTGCTTTTCTCTTTGAAAGTCATCACATAACGGCATTGTAATACACAGTTCGGCTGCATTAAATATTACATATCTGCCGTAGTTCTGTATTTATAGAGCCCTGATGAGAAGACTTCTTGAGAAACATGAGGAACTGAAAACGTGACGTGGATCATAAATATATCAGCCATTAAACAACATCTTACATTTCTTTTCACACAATACGTCTCCTTGCAGTATCAACACTAATTCGGCTGACTTTTATATTTGATCCAATTGGTAGATAGGCTGTATTTACACCATAAAGGTGCACAGCTGATATAAAGGGACATCTAGTGGTTAAAGCATGTTATTGAATTTCATTATTTTTCTTATTAGATATTAATAGGATCCCTATAAAGTACATTCATTACTCGTTATTCTCTACTAATTGTTAATTAAAGACTGTATATAATGACTATTTTGCACATCCAATTCAAGATTTCAAGATTTTCTAAGGTTTATTGACATATCATATAGGCCTACACAACTATGGTGTAGTTATGCATTGAATGAAAAACTTGGGTCGCAGGTTCCTCAATAGTGCACAAGACATCTATCAATATTTGTGCATACCTCCAGCAATGTTAACTAGGTTGAAGCACTTATTTTAACTGATATTATACATAATGTATTATACTCTTATAAGATGTATGTAGATATTTCATCTCCGGCCTTGTCAGGTATTGAACAATCAATAAATAAAGAACACAGAATTTGTGTGATTATACTAAATGATTTACAAATAAACACCACTGCATATTTACAACTGTTACACATGCTGATGTCACGCAAATGTTCCAACTTGGGATCAATAAAGTATATCTTATCTTAAGCTGATTGATGACTACTGCCATATTTGCAAAATTTGCCTCTGAACCTTGACAAGTGCATGTTTCAGGCTTATCAATTAATGTAATGTAATGTAATGTTATCAATTAACAACAGGGGTCACAAACATAAGACCAGCTGTTAAATAAAGCTCTTCTGACCTTAGCTGGCATGTGTGTATATATATTAATGCTGCCCATTATGGGCACAAGCAATTTTCACCCATTTATTAATTATATGTTTTAAATTTGAGTGTTTCCTATCCCCTAAACCTCCAGGGATGTACACAGTTTAATACTGGCAACTTCTTATTATGGGAAATACGAAAACGTCTTTTAAAACTACAACTCCCAGTAGAGACGTGCCATAGATAGAGAACATGTTGCGAACACAATAGCCAGCATGTGTAGTTCTGGGGACGGGGTGGGGGAGGGGGGGACACGGTGGACCCGTTCAAATCCAGTTTTGGACAGTCTGCCGTGGTTCCATCTAATTTCAAGTGCTGTTCGAGGCTCGGCGTAACCCTCGGAGCACACTCTCCAATCACAGAGCTTGAGGACTATCACGGGGTTTGTCAAACAGAGCACATGGTGTAGTCCAAACGATAGCTGGGGATTCTGGGTAGTGTAGTGTCTTCTGCCATCCTTTACTCCGAAAAAATATTTGTTTCTCCGAATCGAAGGGGAAAAATACAAAAGCATTGCACACAATTTAAACCAATCAATGTTGTGTAATTAACAAGGATAATCTGGTGTTTTTTAGTCGATGAGTAGTGCAGATATCACTGTAAAATCAATCAACAGTAAGGGGAATACTTACTTCCGGGTGTACAATTCTCCGTTATCCAATGAGAATGGACGCTCACATTGCCTTTAAGGGCAGCCGACACAAACGAATGCCGTGCTTCCATGAGCGTCAAATCCCGCCGCAGATGGGAATACATTGCAATCAGTTGAAAGCTATTTGCGTCCCTTTATGAAGCTGAAGGAGCCTAGGAGCGTCACAACTGCACGCCACGGACACTGACCAAACGTCGCTCCTGGACGATTATGGAGTGAGAGTGTGTTGCACCGCACGTCACTGTATGATATATATTTGTATTTCTTACGCACGGCTTTCTAAACCTTTTTATAGCAGCTAAGCCTTTGTTGGCTGACAGTTCAGACTGTTGTGTACCAAAAATCCAGAAATGATGTGAGTCAGTGATACCACTTAATGCAGAAAGTAAAAACGTTCTATCGCTAAATGACGGGATTGTAAGTGTTGGCATGTGTTACGGCCACAGCCTCTACTCCACTGTAGTGGCTCGCGCTGAGACCCGCAACATGAAAAAAATACACGCAACAACAGTACTTAGTAACGGACATTTATTATTATTGAGCTGTTTTCTTACAAAAGCCAAATGGGAAAAGAAAAAGGTCTGGAGGACTGGCTAAAAAGAACAAAAGGAAGGAGGGAGCCCGAGCCAGCCACACCAGGGGCCGTAGGACCAAGAGCTTCCCCCCTAACCAAAAGTAGTACGGTAACAATTCTACACACACACACACACACACACACACACACACACACACACACACACACACACACACACACACACACACACACACACACACACACACACACACACACACACACACACACACACACACACACACACACACACACTACAAGAGCCAGCAGCGATTAGCAGAACAGAGGTTTTTACTCAGTGGGGAAAGCAAAACTCATTTTGCAATCACATTACTCTGCATAATGTTGACATGCTAATCATATGCAAACGAGATGCTAATTGAGCAGGATTCAATTCCGACCAACAGATGGTTCCTGTACTGCTATAATGGAGCCTCTGATGGCAAGATAACTGTGTGGGTGTGTGTGTGTGTGTGTGTGTGTGTGTGTGTGTGGGGGGGGGGGGCAGGTATATATGTTGCATGTGTGTCAATCAATAGACAGGGGATGGAGGCAGGAAATAAATGAGAAAAAGTTTGAGTAAAACCTAAAATAGTAGAAAATGAATCAGAAAGAAGCTGTTTGGAAGTCGGTAAGAAATCAGTAAACAACAGTGAGAAAAAAATTAAGGAGACAGTATAACAAATTTAAGATTTGACAGGAAATCCGCAACTTGATCCTATAATACCTCCATCTACATTAAGTTTATTAATTAACTACGATAAATAGAGTTGCTCCTTAAAGCTTCAATGAAGAACATCAGACATCACTAGCTGTGCAGCCTATAAGCCTCTTTTAGCACATATTTAGTTTTTTTAAAGTGCCTTAAATGTTTGAACCTGTTTTTAACAAACACACTAATAAACTATAACCTGTCCAACATTAAACAGCAGACCAACATTAAAGAGCTAGATTTGAAAATATGCCAGAGGTGTGTCATCCCTTAAATATGTGTTATCTTTGCAAACAACATTAGAAAGCTAACTAGCACTCGTCTTTGTTTGGGTTTTACATTTAACAAAACAGTAAAAAGTTGTGTTTTTTTAGCATCCATATACAGTGGGTGTTTCTCAATGTCGAGCAAAGCTGCTCCAGAGCCACTATTTCAAGGATACTACGTTATCGAGTGCTGCCAAAGGACTGTTCCAATCAAATCAAATCAAGTTTTATTTATATAGCACATTTATAAACGATTTTTGGTCGAGCCAAAGTGCTGTACATATAATAAAAATAGCCTACAGTAGAGACACTTTACAGCAAATACAACAGCACAGATTGTTCAGAATATCAGTATGAGAAAAACGACACCCTCTATCCTTAGACCCTCACATCGTACAGGGAAAAACTTCCAGAGAAAACCCACAGTTTAATGGGAAAAAATGGGAGAAACCTCAGGAAGAGCAACAGAGGAGGGATCCCTCTCCCAGGACGGACAGACGTGCAATAGATGCCGTGTGTAAATCGAAGAGATAATACATTTTACAGCATATAGACCGAATGTTAGGAAATACATGTGTCTGTAATAAGAAGATGAATCCACGAGGATGTCAGCTACAATCCTATGGAAGCCATCAGGGAAGGAGCATGACGAGACCCAAGGCAGGACCGCAGAGACAGGTTCAGCCACGACCCGAAGTCCACGACTTAATCCAGAACTCAGGATAGAGGATCCAAGACACAGGACTACAGCAAGAGGATCAGCCTCGACTCCGGATCCTGGCGTAGATATAGATACAAAACAAGAAAAAAGATTTGGCTGGGTTAATCGGAACAAGAGAAAACACAGACACAGACAGAGAGGGAAAAGGTCATTGGATAAAAGTTATTCTTGATAACCCTCTAGAAAGATCTCATGAACTTCCCCACTCAATCTATCAAGACCCGAGCAGTTCTCATTCATAACACTCCGTTCGATGTCTCACTATGGGATGCGCCTCAACGCGTATGCAAACAGAAGCATCAATCTCATTACGCCAATCCTGATTGGCTGGTGATCTTGACGTCTACGTCAGGGAATCCACCCACCCTTTAACTTGCTTGCGCTACGTCGCAGCGTCATTCAAACACCTCTTCTCGCTTCAGAGCACATCTCGAATATCAGTAGCCGGGCTAGCTTAACGGTCCACAGACTGAACCCAAGCTAACATTCGGTCGACGGCCGCTTGCCGGTTCCTTTTTTTGCTTTGCAGAAGAATTGAACAAATATTAACACACCAGTTAATATTGTAATCTGCCCCGCCGTTTTTTCTTTCGAAATAACGGTAAGGTTTTTTTTTTTTTTTTTTTTCTTCAAACAGTAACATACCTGTTACTAGCTTGTCCCTCCGCGCCGACACCCCGGCAAACGAGGATGGACCCTTCTCTCCCTCACACCAGAGGAGTCGGAGGCTCGGAGGCTCGGCTCTGCGGGTTTAAGATCTCGGGCACGGACTCACACAAGGTCTGCTCGTCCTGCCTTGGGCTGGAACACGCCCAGGAAGCAATCGATACCCCCGGTTCGTGCGGGCATTGTGCCCGCTTCACCATCAAGAGCCTCCGCTGACGGCTAGCGCGCCAAGCTAGCCTGTCGGGACGGGACCCCTTCTTGTCCGTTGATTCGCCGGCCGGCAATCGGGACATGGTAGCGACCGCCGCAGAGATTGAGCCCCGCGCTGTGTCAGGCTGGGGCTCAACAACGGCGGTAGCCGCGGAATCGGAGCCCCGCGCCGTGTCAGGCTGGGGCCCGGTGGCGGCAAGAGCCGAGAGAGCGGAGCCCCGTGCTGTGTCAAGCTGGGGCTCCCAACTGGACCTCACCGTGGTTCCACCCGCGGAGGATGTCCTACAGCTGGATTATATGGAGGAGGATGAAGAGGATGCCTCTGAGTTCCTCTTATCTGACTCGGATGAGCACGAAGATGACATCTTCGTTTCATCTGCCCAGGCTGCCAAGCCGGAGGCGATGTCCGCTCCCCCGGGCGAAAGCACACCAGCTTCGCCCTGCCTCAGTATGGACTTGCAGGCCGTGTGCCAACGCGCTGCGTCCAGACTGGACATCCCCTGGCCTGAAGTGGCCAAGGAGACCTCCAGATCTCGCTATGAGGGGAAGAACTTGCTCCAAGCAGCGAGGATGAAGAAGCAGCTTCTCCCAGTCTTTCCAGAGATGCTGGACGAGGTGTCGGTCTCGTGGAGAGACCGCCCTTTCAGCAACAAGGCCCCAATCCAGGGTGCCTCCTCTTTGGACTGTGACGGCATGGAGAAGCTCGGCCTGCTCCGCATGCCGCCCATG
This sequence comes from Pogonophryne albipinna, assembly GCA_028583405.1. Lineage (NCBI taxonomy): Eukaryota > Metazoa > Chordata > Actinopteri > Perciformes > Artedidraconidae > Pogonophryne > Pogonophryne albipinna. The sequence continues at coordinate 8,807,880 of CM053248.1, forward strand.
GAGCTGCTGGTGGCAGCCCACCTCCAACCGCGGCTGGCTTCGGCACCGAGCAGGAACCCCACGCTACCGGCAAAGGCAGACCGCTTCCAGTCAGCAATGACCGAACGAGCCTATAAAGCCGCAGCTTTGTCCGCCAGGGCGCTCAACGTCTCCTCGCTGCTGACCGCCTACCAGGCGGAGCTCTGCGAGGACATGACGATCAAACCTGAGCCTGCCGTGTGGGACGAAATCGCAGCGATCACGGACATTTGCCTCCGTGTGCAGCGCTGTGCAGTCCAAGCCACGGGCAAAGCACTGGGGATAATGGTGGTACAGGAGAGAGCCAGGTGGCTTACCCTGACAAACCTTCCAGACCGGGAAAAAGAGGACGTCTTGGACATGCCTATTGTTCCCGAGGGCATATTTGGCTCCGCTCTAGCTTCGATGCAGCAGTGGTGTGAATCCAAAAAGAAAAAGGATGAGGCTCTCCAGCTTTGTCTTCCCCGAAGGGTCCAGCCGCCGCCTTCAACGGCCCCGCGGCAGTCCTTCGTTCAGGCTGCCTCACGTCCTGCCCGTTTCAAGATCCCGAAACAGCAGGGGCCACAGCCCGCCCCGGGTCTCCAGCCCAGACACGAGGCGAAGACGAGCTGGCCAAGAAAGGCTCCGGTTCCGGCAGCTGCCGCTCAGGCGCAGCCGACCCAGGTTTTCAGCCACCAGACGAGGAAGAAGAAAAGGGCGGCCTGACAGCCTCCTCTCCTCTCCTCGATAAAGGAGCAGGAAGTTCCCTGTTCCCCAGCTCCAGAACACGTTCCAGTGTTAGATGCTCATGTGTGTCCGGGGTGCAACCATGCCCCCATCTTCCTGCCGCCTCGAGTGATGTCAGAACGTCATCCTCAAGTTCGTGCCATGAGGGAAATGGACTTAACATCAAAGACAGCAAGCTCCGCTGCTCGTTTAAGTCACACAAACACATGTCATCACTATTGTTTCTTAAATAAATCATTTTCCACTGTCGTTTCCAGGCTTAAAGCCAATGGCGCAGTCAATAAAAATGAAAAGAAAAACAATAAAAACAATAAACAGTCTGACGTCTACCCCCCTTCTAAGAGTGGCTACTACCTCTCTCAGAAGGCGGACGATGGACGGGGCTGTGAAGGCATCACCGCCACGCGCATGCGTAGTGTCGACCGGGATTGTCAACCTGGGGTACCACCGTTTTCAGACACTAGAGGGCCCCATAACACAACAAATAGAGACACAGAGGGCAGACGACAGGGATGTGACATCTCCACTCGCTTTGAGAAGCGAAAAGTGGAGGATGCTCACAGATTCTGCTTGGGTTTTCAAGACAATAGCACAGAGTTACAGACTCTAATTCGCTGTCACCCCCCCTCACTTTTCAGGCATTCTACATTCGCAAGCCCGGGGAGAGTCGGCCCATATTCTGGAGCAAGAGATTCTCTCGCTACTAGACAAGAAGGCTATATCTATAATACCCTCCGAACAGAGTCAGAGCGGCTTTTATTCCAAGTATTTCCTCGTTCCCAAACGGGGAGGGAACGGGATTCGGCCTATACTAGATTTGAGGGCTCTGAAGAAATATCTCAAAAGATACAAATTCAGAATGCTCACTCACACATCTCTGTTGCGTCTCGTGTGCCAAAACGATTGGTTCACAGCAGTCGACCTGAAAGATGCGTATTTCCACATCCCAGTATATTACCCACACAGGAAATATCTGAGGTTCGCCTTTCAGGGTGTCTGTTACGAGTACAGAGTACTTCCCTTCGGTCTGTCTCTCAGCCCACGAGTGTTTGTACGGTGTACGGAAGCCGCGATAGCCCCGTTAAGACAACAGGGTATTCGCCTGGCAACTTATCTGGACGATTGGCTCCTTCTCGCACAGTCGGAGCAAGAGGCTATTACGCAGACGAATGTCCTCGTAAAACACCTGCTCGACCTGGGTTTCGTAATAAACACAGAAAAGAGCATGTTGTCCCCAGCCCAGACTGTACTCTTACTGGGCCTACACCTGAATTCGGTGCCCTTTACAGCCCGCCTGTCAGCAGAGAGAGTGAAAGCCTTCAGGGCTTGCCTCGCTCATTTCCAGCCACGCAAATATTTTCTCTTCAGATCATGTCTACGGTTACTGGGGCTCATGGCGTCAGCCATCCTGGTGGTACGACTGGGACGCTTACACATGAGGGAGTTTCAGCGCTGGGTAGCTGCCCTCAGACTGGACCCCGTGCATCATGGCGCGCGGAGAGTGATGGTCACTATGAAATGCATAATGGCACTGCGCCACTGGCTGCACCCGACTTTTCTAGTACGGGGCGTGCCTATGGGTGCTGTCCTATAGCGGAAGGTGGTCACCACAGACGCATGTCTGACGGGCTGGGGGGGTATATACGAAGGTCGACCTGTGAGGGGTCTCTGGAGCAGAGACCTCCAACGGTCACACATAAATTATCTGGAGCTTTTAGCGGTGTTCCTCACCCTGAAACGCTTTCTGCCTTTTCTCAGAGGACATCATGTCCTCGTGAGGACAGACAACACGACCACAATATCGTATATAAACCGCCAAGCGGGTTTGCGTTCTCTCCAGTTACACATGCTGGCACGCAAACTGATCTTATGGAGCTGCGGACGTCTCCTCTCTCTGAGAGCGACGCACGTACCAGGAGTGATGAACCTCTGGGCAGATCTGCTGTCCAGAGGTGCACCACTATATGCAGACTGGACTCTACATTCAATAATTGTGAGTCAGCTGTGGGTGCGTTACGGCCGGGCCGCGGTGGATCTGTTCGCATCAAAAGAAAACGCTCAATGTCAGCTGTTCTTTTCAATGCGCGATTTAAACGCACCGTTAGGCGTGGACGCGCTCACGCACGCTTGGCCTCCGGTCCTTCTGTACGCGTTCCCACCCCTGGCTCTGATACCCCCAACTCTGGCCAGAGTGAGAGAACAACGCCACACTGATCCTAATAGCTCCACACTGGCTTGCAATGTACTGGCTGGCGGAGATATATCAGCTGCTGTGCGGGCAGCCGTGGCAGCTCCCGCTACGCAGGGACATACTGTCTCAGGCGGGGGGGACGATTTTTCACCCACACCCAGAGCGCTTGGCACTATGGGCCTGGCCCGTGAGTGGTATAACCTGAATACAGTGGGACTCCCTCAGAAGGTGATAAACACTATTCAGAGTGCAAGAGCTTCCTCCACCAGGTCCCTCTATGACTGTAAGTGGAGGGTGTTTGAGGAGTGGTGCCTTCAAAAGGGACACATCTCTTTTCAATGTCCTGTCGGGGTGATTCTATCATTTCCACAGGACCTGATTGATAAACACAGAGCTTTCTCTACGATCAAAGTGTACCTGGCTGCTATTGCTGCATGCCATGTGGGCTTTGAGGGAAAGACGGCTAGCCAACATCCTTTGGTCTGCCGTTTTATGAAGGGGGCTCGCAGGCTCCTCCCTGTTTCCAGGTCACTGGTGCCCTTATGGGACTTGGCAGTGGTTTTAGATGGGCTCACTCAACCTCCATTTGAACCCCTGGAAGAAGCTGACATGAAACACCTGTCACTGAAGCCAGTGCTGTTACTGGCTCTGGCATCTGCCAAGCGAGTCAGTGACATTCATGCGCTCTCTGTACATCCTTCATGCACTCAGTTTGCCCCGGGGCAAACGAGAGTGTTGCTGAAGCCCAACCCTGCCTTTGTACCTAAGGTGGTTGGCTCATGTACCCCCATTGACATTGAGGCATTTCCTCCGAATTTGCTGTGCCCAGTTTGTGCTTTGCGCACCTATATGGACAGGTCAAAAGAGTTCCGATGCAATGACCAACTCTTTGTATCCTGGGCTAATCCTCAGAAGGGCAAGCCCGTTACCAGGCAATGGCTCTCCCACTGGATTGTGGAAGCGATTGCTCTGCCTTACACGAGTCAGGGTTTGCAGGCACCAACGGGCCTGCGTGCTCATTCTACTCGTGGACTGGCTACATCCTGGGCTTTGTTCAAGGGTGTTTCCATCCAAGACATTTGTGCAGCAGCGAGCTGGTCCTCACCGCTCACTTTTGTCCGCTTTTACAGGCTAGATGTCTCTGCTCCAAGTGTGGCCTGCACAGTGCTGGGCCCCGTGTTGAGACAGGGTTCTACCTGTTAAGTTCTGGTTGTTTTGGTGATTTTCGAGATAAGCATGTCTAGCAATACGGGAGTTTCAATATCCCATAGTGAGACATCGAACGGAGTGTTATGAATGAGAACTATAGGTTACTTACGTAACCCCAGTTCTATTTCGTCCCTACTGACCGCCAGAGGCGGTGCTTTAAGCACTGGATATGTCCATCGCGCGCATGCGCAGCTCGAGTACCAATAACAACAAAGTCACCTGTGACCCACGTGACACCGGCTATATCAGCCGGTGTCGTCAGAGGATCTGTTCCTTTCATCTTCTCGCTGCGCGAGGGTATCGTGGCTACATTTTTGTAGCCTACAGCGTTCAGGTTTGAACGTTTGATCTGAGGGATTGCTCTGCAAGCAGCTGGCCGCGTGCAGCTTCGCGACTGACAGTCGGAGCTACGGGTCGTTAACGCGTCCTCCTGGAGCTGTGGCCGGCTGTGCGCTGTGCAGAGCCTCGACAGACAGGTTTGTGTCAGCTTGTTGCTGGTGATGGCTGTGTCCCCGCACCCTCTCCCAGCCAAGTTGTCCTGATCGCTGTCTTATTTTTTGTTTGGCTTAGACTTTCTGGTGACGACAGTGTTCCCGCTTCCTCTCCCATAAAGTTGCCCTTATGCTCTTTTGAAAGTTCTGCTTGTGGCGTTGTGCCCGAGCTATCATTAGCATTTAAGTCCCAGCTTTGGCTGTGTCCCTCATTCAATTTACTATGGAAAGCCCAGAGTGTCATACTTTAAACCCGTTTTTCGTTTAGATGCAGAGAGTAAGGTAAGTACTTTCTATTTCTTAGAAGCTATTATCTGGTCTTAACATTTGTGTTCTGACTTGGTCGCTTGATTGTTAGCAGCAGCCGCTTGACTAACACCTTGCTGTTGAGCTTAACTATTAACTCAGCCGGTGAGGGCAGTGCTCCCGCTCCGGGTAACAGGGTTTGATTGCAGTAGCGCTAGATCGTTGTATTACTGCTCCTAGTACTAGACTCCTAGCACTAGGATGATATGCAGAGAACATCTTCACTGCGGGTGCTGTGTGCTCTGCATGTGCGGTTACTACTGTAACCATGGCCTACGGTTCTATGCGGGCTGTTCTCTTTCTTAGAAGCTAATTATCTGGTCTTAACATTGTGTTCTGACTTGGTTGCTTGATTGTTAGCAGCAGCCGCTTGGCTAACACCTTGCATGTACTGTTAAGCTTCATTATTTAACTCAGCCGGTGAGGGCAGTGCTCTCGCTCCCGCTCCCGGTAAACACATGGTATGGTTGCAGTAGCGCTATATCGTTGTATTTACTGCTCCTAGTACTAGACTCCTAGCACTAGGACGATATGCAGAGAACAATCTTCACTGTGTGTGCTGTATGCTCTGCATGTGTGGCCATTAAGGAGGATTTCATCCTCCCAATATTATATTATCTAGTGGGCAGTCGTTTGGCTGACACTTTTAGGCACCGGCCACAGTTACTACTGTAACTAAGGTTCTAAGCCGTAAGTACTGGCCATAATTACTACTGTAACTACGGTTCCAAGCCGTGTAAGTACTGGCCATAGTCAATACCGTAACTACGGCTCTATGCTGTGTAAGTACTGGCCATAGTTACTACGGTTTTAAGCCGTAAGTACTGGCCATAGTTACTACTGTAACAACGGTTCCAAGCCGTGCAAGTACTGGCCATAGTCAATACCGTAACTACGGCTCTATGCTGTGTAAGTACTGGCCATAGTTACTACTGTAACTACAGTTCTAAGCCGTAAGTACTGGCCATAGTTACTACTGTAACTACGGTTCCAAGCCGTGCAAGTACTGGCCATAGTCAATACCGTAACTACGGCTCTATGCTGTGTAAGTACTGGCCATAGTTACTACTGTAACTACGGTTCTCAGCCATGTAAGTACTGGCCATAGTTACTACTGTAACTACGGTTCCAAGCCGTGCAAGTTCTGGCCATAGTTACGACTGTAACTACGGTTCTAAGCCGTGTAAGTACTGGCCATAGTTACTACTGTAACTACGGTTATATGCCGTGTGAGCACTGGCCATGGTTACTGCTGTAACTACGGCTCTGTGCTGTTCTCTTCTTTAGAAGCTAGTTATCTGGTCTTAAACATGTGTGTTATTTGACTTGATCTCGCTTGATCGTTAGCAGCAGCCGCTCAGCTAACGTCTTGCTGTTAAGCTTCTTTATTTTACCCAGCTAGGTGAAGGCAGTGCTCTCGCTCCCGCTCCCTCTACCGGTAATGCGGATGTAGCTACATCCCTTTTTCTGTTCGGCGAGTAGTAGCACCGCTCTACTCTTCCCGTTCAGCAGGTAGCTGGTGAAGGCTGTGTTCCCGCACCCGCTCCCGGTTATGCTGCATCTGGCATTCGTCTCTAACTCAACCAGTGAAGGTAGTGTTCTCGCCCCCGCTCCTGGTAGACGCTGAACTGCCTCGCTTTTCCGTTAAGCAGGTAGCCGGTGAAGGCTGTGTTCCCGCCCCCGCTCCCGGTTACGCTGCATCTGGCATTCGTCTCTAACTCAACCAGTGAAGGCAGTGTTCTCGCCCCCGCTCCTGGTAGACGCTGAACTGCCTCGTTTTTCCGTTAAGCAGGTAGCCGGTGAAGGCTGTGTTCCCGCACCCGCTCCCGGTTACGCTGCATCTGGCATTCGTCTCTAACTCAACCAGTGAAGGCAGTGTTTTCACCCCCGCTCCCTGGTAGACGCTGAACTGCCTTGTTTTTCTGTTAAACAGGTAGCTGGTGAAGGCTGTGTTCCCGCACCCGCTCCCGGTTACGCTGCATCTGGCATTCGTCTCTAACTCAACCAGTGAAGGCAGTGTTTTCGCCCCCGCTCCTGGTAGACGCGGAACTGCCTTGTTTCTCCGTTAAGCAGGTAGCTGGTGAAGGCTGTGTTCCCGCACCCGCTCCCGGTTACGCTGAATCTGGCATTCGTCTCTAACTCAACCAGTGAAGGCAGTGTTCTCGCCCCCGCTCCTGGTAGGCGCTGAACTGCCTTGTTTCTCCGTTAAGCAGGTAGCTGGTGAAGGCTGTGTTCTCGCACCCGCTCCCGGTTACGCTGCATCTGGCATTCATCTCTAACTCAGCCGGCAGTGTTCTCGCCCCCGCTCCTGGTAGACGCTGAACTGCCGTGTTTATTAATGCAGCCAGGCGAAGGCAGTGCTCTCGCTCCCGCTCCCTCTGCCGGTAACGTGGGTGTAATTACATCCCTCTTTCTGTTCGGCGAGTAGCAGCAACGCTCTACTCTTTCCATTAAGCAGGTAGCTGGTGAAGGCTGTGTTCCCGCACCCGCTCCCGGCTACGCTGCATCTGGCTACCTACAGAATGGTTCATTCATGTAGCGCCTGTATGGCTTCTCTTGAGCCCGAGGACGGCCACGACCGCTGCCCCTCCTGCCTTCGCCGCCTCTGGCGGTCAGTGGGGACGAAATGTGAGCATCTGAGGGAGGTTCTCACGGTAAACGCCTGCATGAGCTGTAGCTGCATGCCTCGGGCGCTCAGAGTGGCTAGAATCACTGAGGTGGAACGTCTGGCAGCAGCCAACAGACACCTCTCCTTGTCACATCCTCCTCCAGATCAATTCGGCCGTTCCCGGCGACTTGAGGGAGCGTTGGCTATGTGTGCTCCCCCCAATAGAAGGACTAGAAACAGGCTGTCCTCTAAAGTGGATCGGCTAGCTGCCGATAGGGACATGATGAAGTCGCCTCTTGGCCCTTCAGCCTGGGCCCGGTGTAGGGGCTGCTAGCGTGCTGCCTGTCCCCCCCCCCCCTTCGGTTAGCGCACCTCCTTCGGCTGACGCACCTCCTTCGGTTGACGCACCTCTGTATGAGGACGCCTTGTCGCTGGTACAGACTCGTCGTCAGGTTTCGCTGGCCCAGTCACCACTAACGGAGGCATGTAGGAGAGTCCTCCGTAGCGTACCAGTCGAGCCAGGGGAGCTGTTTAGGTCAGCTGCCCTGGAGGCACTGGAGCGTGCCGCCCAAGCTAGGCAGACCAGGCAGCAGCTCTCGGGTCTTCGCAGACCTGTGCCCACTCCCAGCAGGCCCAGGGGCCGCTCTTGCAGCCGCACTCAGCCGCCGGATTACAGGGGTGGTCTGCAGAGGTCTTAGCGGCCCACTCAACCGCCTCCCAATGACTTTTGTGCCCCAGGTCACCCGCCTTCCAGGCGGCCTCGTGCCCCAGAGCCTTACCGGCGCCCCGAAATCCCGGGGGCGGTCGTTGGCTGCTTTCCCAGCAGCAGCTCAGTTACTGGGCGGTCTGTACTTCCGTCCCTTGGGTTGTTTTCACCTTAACCCAGGGGTACGGACCGCAGCTCCGGCCCCTAGCCTTCGGCTGGGTCTAATTGACAGTCGTCAGCGATCCGGCAGGGGCCCTAGCTCTGGCCCAAGAGTTGTCCGTCCTTCTTTCCAAGGACGCAATCAAGCCAGTAAGACCCTCTGCTTAGCCCAGGGGGTTCTACTCGGCGTACTTTCTCGTGAGCAAGAAAGTCGGCGGATTTCGCCCGATCTTGGACCTCAGAGGAATCAACAGATTCCTGAAGGTGCTGCCATTCTATATGCTGACCACTGCATATGCAAAGGTGGAGTGGTTCTCAACCGTGGACTTGAGGGATGACTACTTCCACGTGGGCCGGGCAAGAGGGTGCCTTATATTCAGTTCCTCCGGCCCTTGGGCAGACCGGCAGCTGCCTCGGCCGCTGGGCCCTTAGGCCCGCTGTCGTTGCGCCCCATGCAGATGTGGCTGAACAGCCTTCACTTGGACGCCAAGTGGCACAGGAACAGGGAAGTCAGGGTGTCGCAGCATTGCCTCCACTCTCTGTCACGCTGGAGGGGCAGGGCCTATCTCCTGGTGGGCGTGCCCATGGGCGACATCCCATCCCGCCAGGAGACCATCACCATAGGTGCATGTCTCTCAGGGTGGGGTGCAGTGCGGCAGGGCAGGACCGTTCAGGGTCAGCGGTCTGCCCAGGAGAGTGCGCGCCAGGTCAACGTGCTAGAGCTTCGGGTTGTGTAGCTTGCACTCACACACTTTCTACCCCAACTGGGGGGCAAGAATGTGCGTGTTCCTTGGGGACAGCATGTACGTTGTTGCTTAGACAACAGTCCCTTCTAGATAGTGGACGTTCTCACTCCACTCTGAATTTATGTGGCTGCGATTTCTGCCCGACATGTTCGGGTCGATTGCGCCACGGCGGGGTGCCACAGGTCGGTGTCCCTCTTTATGAGAGGGGCTTTACGGCAGCGTCCCCCTAGCACCCCGGGGGCTCCGGCTTGGGACCTGCCCCTGCTGCCGGATGCCCTATCATCTCCTCCCTTCGAGCCCCTGGCCCAGGTGGGGCTTAGGTGGCTGCCCACGAAGGCAGCATTTCTGCTTGCCATAGCCTCAGGGAAGCGAGTCGGGGAGTTGCATGTCCTCTCCATAAACAATACATGCCCGAGGTGGGACTCTCAGGCGTTGCCCTTTGGGCAAATGTGGCATTCCCGCCCTGGGTCCTTCCACAAACCCACTTCAATCAGCCTGCCCAGCTGGCACGCTTTGACATTCAGGAGTACGGCACGTCAAAGTTGCTGTGCCCTGGGGGTGCCCAAAGGGCATATATCAAGGCTACTGCCTGTATACGGCAGGAGGAGCAACTCTTGATTTTGCCCTGGCGGCACTAAAGGAGGTTATGCCCTCTAACCAGTGGCTGCCCCACTGGGTTGTCGATACCATCTCACAGGCTTACGGGGCCAGTGGCCGCCCCCTGCCATCAGGCTGAGATGCCACTCTACAAGGAGCATCTCAACATCTTGGGCTGCCCTGAGGGTGGTGCCCCTGGAGACCATCTGTGCCGCGGCGTCGTGGGCGTCTTCTGGCACATTCTCCAGTTGTCATCAGGTCAATGTCGCCACTCCTCATTCTTTGGGCGTGGTCCTTTTGCCGAGTTCCGCTGCTTCCAGTGGTGAGCAAGGGCTTGGATTCTTCATGACATTGTTGGTATAAGTCATCCAGTGCTTAAAGCACCGCCTCTGGCGGTCAGTAGGGACGAAATAGAACGATAGTTACGGCTGTAACTACGGTTCTATGAGTCCCGGATGACCGCCAGAGTTCCCTGTCACTCAGAATTCTTGTGTGCTCGCGAGAAGATTCTGGGAACAGATCCTCTGACGACACCGGCTGATATAGCCGGTGTCACGTGGGTCACAGGTGACTTTGTTGTTATTGGTACTCGAGCTGCGCATGCGCGCGATGGACATATCCAGTGCTTAAAGCACCGCCTCTGGCGGTCATCCGGGACTCATAGAACCGTAATTACAGCCGTAACTATCGTTCTCAGACGGCCCTTCTTGCTAAGGCGAAGCGAGAAGAGGTGCTTATTTTGAATGACGCTGCGTCGTAGCGCAAGCTACTTAAAGGGTGGGTGGATTCCCTGACGTAGACGTCAAGATCACCAGCCAATCAGGATTGGCGTAATGAGATTGATGCTTCTGTTTACATACGCGTTGAGGCGCATCCCATAGTGAGACATCTCACTTCATGTTACTCTGAGAACTGGGGTTACGTAAGTAACCTATAGTTCTATTAGATATAGGATAAGAAACCGAGAGAGGGAGCACAACAACTACCTATCTCTTCGTCAGATGCATTCCCCGCTTATCTAAGCGACTCTGTACCCCGTTACCATCTACAAGGCCATAGACCAGCAGAGGGAAAATGGGGGGTGGGTCAGGGTAAGGGTTTTTAAGAATAAACCGCAAGGGTCCAAAGGGAAAAAAGATGAAATATAAGGTACTGTATTTTAAGTAATCCTATTTACTATTCCTATAATCGAATAATGTATAAACTATTTTAAAAATACTTTATGAAATCCTATGTTATATTATAAATATTAAAATAAAGAACTAAATGAATAAATAAATAACTAAATAAATAAATAAATGAATAAATAAATAATTAAACAAAAGCCAGAGAGAAAAAGTGAGTTTTAAGTGTTGATTTAAAAAAAAAAACAGGGTCTGGGCCGACCTCACATGGAGGGGCAAAGTATTCCAGAGCCTAGGGCCAGCCGCTGCGAAAGCTCGATGCACTCGGGTTTTGAGCCTGGTCTTAGGCACTATCAACAGCAGCTGATCAGCCGACCTTAAGGCTCTGCCTAGGGTGTAGCGATGGAGGAGTTCGGCTATATAGGCAGGAGCCAGCCCATTTAGGGCTTTAAAAACAAATAAAAGGAGTTTAAAATCTATTCTGAACCGAACTGGAAGCCAGTGCAATGAAGCCAGAATTGGGGTGATATGGTCGCGCTTTTTATGGCCAGTGAGAAGACGTGCAGCTGCATTCTGAACTAGCTGGAGGCGTCTAATTGAGGCATGGTCCATACCCACATACAGAGCATTGCAGTAATCCAGTCTCGAGGTAACAAAGGCGTTAATAACCCTTTCTAGGTCTTTGAAAGATAAAAACGACTTGGTCTTAGCCAATAGTCGTACTTTAAAAAAGCAGGTCTTGACTACAATGCTCACCTGCTTATCAAATTTAAAGGCGCTGTTGAAGGTCACTCCAAGGTTCATAACAGAGGGGAGGATATTTTTATTGAGGGAGCCCAGAATATCAACCGGAGAGGCTGGAGGTCGGGGTCCAAAAAATATGACCTCGGTCTTGCTCTCATTGAGGGTGAGGAAGTTTTGGCTCAGCCAGGATTTAATCTCTATTAAGCAGTCCTTCAACTGCTGTTGTCCAGCATATTTGGAATTCTACCGAGGCTGGCGTACTTCATTGCGGGAAATTTCGAGGCTGCACCTGTGTAGACTCCGCGGTCTTAAAATCCCCACAATGCTTTGCGCACGGACCAATTTCCAAATCTTCGGCGGAAATCACGCTCCATTTAAGGCGGGGCCTCGCATATGACGCACATGAAACGGGGCCTCGCATATGACGCACACCTGTTCCACAATTCTTCGTTTTCCGAGGTTAGGAAGGATTCTTGCCTCGCTTCTGAAGCAACTGACTCGGAGGTACATGTGCTACCAAGTAAGCCTCCTCGACATTGAGAAACACCCATAGTCTTTCTTATTTCAACAGTTCTTAATAATTAAAATGATCTCACTGCACTTGCAGATTATAACACTGATCAAATCTGTATCTGATGTTTTTGCAGTTCTCTGAGAGCTTTACGTATATGGAAGCAGAGCAGAAGGAGTAAACACATGTCAGTGAAGAGAGTGACTTTGACATGGAAAAAAAACAACCCAAGCTCCTTTTTGAAACACAACGCCAACATGTAAAATTGCCAGATAACTTAAAGAGTGAATGTATGTGTGAAGGAGACTTGAGGGTCTTTGTGTCTGACAACAAACAAACAAACTGTGGTTCAGGCTGTTTTCTCAGTGAATACACTCAGATGAAGGCCTCCAAATGTGTCAAAACCTCCAAGACTCCAAAAATAATGTGGTCTAGCTTTGGAATAGTTTTCTGTGCTTGTGCATGTATCTCTCTCACTCACTGAGGGGGGAATCAGAGACTTTCAGGGAGATGTGTGTGTTCTCCTGTGGTGTGAAGACACACAGTCAAGTGAGTTGGAGACAGCGAGGAAATACAATGGAGGAGAGAGAATCGGTATGTTTCATATCAGAATGTGTAGTCTGCAGAAGGCTTTAATCCAGGGAATACACATCCAAAGTATTTCTAGTTTCTGAAACCGGGAAAAACTATTAGTTCAAGGTGTAAAATAAATGTAAACTCTATCACTTAAGAAATAGGAAAGTGTAAGCCACACCTGGACAAAGATGGTATTAGGCAGTCAGTATTTTTGGAAGCAAAATTCAGCATGTTTGTTAACATAAGTTACATACATTCACTTTTAAAGAATGTAGTGTTATTTTAAATATGATGAATGTGTTTTGACTGCAGCTGAACTTATGTAAACTAAAATGATAGGAGTTCTTCCGCTTATTCTGGGATAATTGTGACTATTGTCCACAGGATGTTATTAAAAATAATAATCCAGCACCATAACCGGGATACATTGTTACATTTCATGATTGCTTTCCTTTCAAGGTTATTTATTTTTGAATTAAACTAAGTCCCATTCCGAAATCCATGTTCCTGTGAAAATATCTTTTTTTTATAAATAGGAGGCAAAAGCAAGTTTTTCAAGTAAACAAATCTTTTTTGCGTTGTTTGTCCTTTTCCAGACTCTCCACTCAGGTTTGAGAAGTAAATGGCATATATATATTTTAGGTGTGTCCATTGATGACTGATTACAAGCCAGCTCCTGAGTGATATTGCGTGTGTGTTTGAAGAGAGGACTGGTTTGGTGCTGAATAATTGCTGATATCTTCTTATTAATTCAGAAGCTCTAATGAAATGTGTCTCACGCAAACAGGCACACATCCACACACACATGCGTTTGTACATCTGTACTTGAGTTGACTGTCACTGACAAAACACATTCGTTTGCCACACCCCAATAAATGTATTTTCCCCGAAGATGACTTTGAAATGTGCCTGATCTATAAGATCTTAACACTCCAACTGGTCCTCACAAAGGTGGAATGACAAGGCCAGACCAAATCAACAATCACACACAGTCTGACATACCCTGACTTTTCCCTCATATTATCGTAGAAGAGGAAACACACACACACACACACACACATTAACACACACACACACATTAACACACAGCATTACACTTCTCCCTGCTCTGTGACATTATTGATGACGGGTTCAGTAATGTGTCTTTTTAATAGGACACAAAAATATATCTTTTCACTCTCAGGACGTTCACATGGAATTAATGCCAGTTTATTAATGATGTGTGGAGACGGAGAGAGTTTCGGCTCTCCTTATTCATCACAGTCACATCAGTTTCCTTCCCACAGAGGAACGAATACACACACATGACTGAGTACTAGGGATGTGCATCTCCATCACTGAGGCCGATGCGATGTGCATCTCGATACGTTGCCTACGATACATTAACGATACATTTGAAGCACCAGGCGATGCGATACGATTCACCCCTGTTGTGATACAGTTAGATACGATTTGATTCAACATTATGCGATTCGGCGCGATACGATGCGATTCAACACGATGCAAAATAATGATACAATTCAATATGGTACGACAGAGGCCTTTGTTTTATTTCTTATATGCAGCAAATCATAAATGAATAAAAAAGTGCTTCACATATTTGGTTCTCTCTACTAGTGCATCCCATCATGCTGTTTCTTTTTGACCTTACAAAAAAAAACAGTTTAAGGATGCATTGCCTATGATTAACAATGTGCAAATAACAACTACCAAAGTGCAATGCCCATACAGCTGCCAGCCTGATGTGCTTAACACTCATTCATAGGCTAACGCACCAGTGAGCAGAAAGCAGTGGTTTCTATATGAACAATAAAGAAAATAACCTTTCACAGACAGGTATTTCATAACGGCTGACAGTAAGGAAGACATTTAAACTATTATTGGCAGTCACAGTCTGCTGTATACTAAACTATACTATACACCAGGGGTCGGCAACCCCTGGCACGCGTGCCACCGTTGGCACGCGGCACCGTAACCAGTGGCACGCTAGGAATAAGTGGAATAAGTGTGCAAAATATTTAAATGTAGGATCCTTAACGTTACGTGCAGAAAGAAGCCATGCACGCAACGCAGCCCCGCTCTCTTTAACTCCAGGCGATTTGCTGCTTTCCACTGTTGTGTAGTGCTGATCGTTTCACCACGGAGGAACGCACTGCTGCCGCGCCGGCACTTCACAAATTGCAGTACCCATAATGAGCTGTTTTGGGGGAAATGTTGAAGTGCTTTCTCATCTGCATGCCAAATTACCTCTTTCACAGCAATTGGCAGATATGCGCGACGTGTTATTTACGGTAAATTGATTTACGATTCCCGCCTAAAGATTGTTTTAATTAGTGACGGAGCAGGCCCGGTAGACAATGGCAGGTCCGCTACCTCAGAAATCTAAAATAAGTGTTCGGACATTCCAGCCCTCGTGGACAGAAGAGTGGGATTTGTGTTTCAGAAGGACCGTGCTGTGTGTACTTTATGTCTGGAAAATGTTGTCTGCCGGACGTCAAGTGTCAAACGGCATTTTGAGACCAAACACAAGACAACTTTCAAGGATGAGGCAGACAAGGCTGAATCCATCAAACGTGCCGTGTCTGGTTATGGGAAACAGGCAAACACTCTCAAAGCCTTTGCCAAAGCAAACAATGATTCTACTGAAGCAAGCTATCGCATTGCTCATCGCGAAACATGGAAAGCCATTCACTGACGGTGAATATATTAAGGAGGCTTTCCTCTGTAGCTCAGAGGTTTTGTTTGATTCCTTACCAAACAAAGAGACAATAAAATCAAGAATAAAAGCAATTCCAGTGTCAGCCAGATCTGTTGAACGACGCATCGAGGAACTGGCAGAAAATGTTTGCGCGCAGCAGACAGCTGGTTTGAAAGAAGCCACGGTATTCAGCGTTTTGTACTGGATGAGAGCGTGGACGTGAACGACATACCACGCTTAGCAGTCATGGTAAGATACTGTGATTCGACTGTAAGAGAAGAGCTCTGCTGCTTAAAACCAATGCCTGAAACAACAAAAGGTGAGGACATAGCCAACGTTTTTATGGAGCATTTTGAGGAGCGAGGGATTGACATAAGCAAGATTTTTGCGGTGACAACAGATGGCGCTCCCGCCATGGTCGGGCGAAACAAGGGAGCGATCACATTAATTGAGAAACAAGTCGGTCACCCCATCATGAGACTCCAATGCATAATACACCAAGAAAACCTCTGTGCAAAGATGTTAAATTCAGATCTTAAAGAGGTCGTGGCCACAGTGGTGAAGATTGTTAACTTCATAGTTAAGCGATCTGCTCTGACATACCGACAGTTCCAATCCCTGCTGGAGGAATGGACAGCTCATACAAAGATCTGCCTCTCCACTCGGCAGTTAGGAGTGGAAGAGTTTTGGAGCAGTTTGTTGGCTGCTTTGATGCCATAAAGGCCTTCCTGGCTGAAAGAGGCCAAGACTTTCCAGAGCTCGAGGACGAGAAATGGGTCGTGAAACTTATGTTTTTCACAGATATTACTGGACACCTCAACGAGCTCAATTTGAAACTGCAAGGCGCAGGTCAAACTGTTTTGGACATGTTTGACACATGGAAGGCTTTTGTTGGAAAGCTGGCAGTTTTTTCAGATGACGTGGCCACCTCCACTTACAGCATCAGCACTGCTGAAATATGCAAATACATCAGGGAGCTGTTTACAACACGATTCGGAGGAATTGCAGAAGTATGGACCCATGTTCTCTTTCTTGATCAAACCCGACAGCTTTGATGGACATGAACTGGATGTATCTGTGATAGACTGGCTGGATACACAGGACATGATAATGCAGCTGATTGAGCTGAAGAGTTCAACACTGTGGATGACGCAGTTTGCGGAGTTGCGGAAACAGCTGGAAACCACGGCAAGACATGATCACAGCACTTGCATCTTCACCTGTTGGATATCTCTACCGGAGAAGTTCAGCTGTGTCAGGAAAATTGCATTGGCTTTGCTGACAGTCTTTGGCTCAACATATGTCTGTGAGCAGATATTCTCGCACATGAAGAGCGTGCTCAGCCCCTCCCGCAGTTGTTTGACAACTGACCACTCTGAAGCTTGTGTGCAACTTAAAGTGACAAAGTACGATCCGCAGATAATGGAGCTCAGCAAAGGAAAGCAGGGCCAGGGATCACATTGACTGGTTTATGTGTAGCACACATGGCTTTGCCTAATGGAGCTCTTTGTCCCGGTCTCTTTTTTCTTCTTCGATGTGGATATTTTCATAAGCATTGCAGCATTGTTATATAGTGCTCATATTTCTGTTTGTTACATTTAATTCCCTTTTTTAACATTTGCTGCCCTTACAAAACTTTGTATATGAGGGAGTCTCATTGAAAGCAGTATGCTGAAATGGCAACTGTGTATATAATTTGTTACCACAGGGCTTAAAACAAATTACATACTAAAAACGATTTGTTAAGTTTATTGCTGAAGCATTGTTGTCTAGTGCTCATATATAATTTCAATGTTCTGATTATGGGAGAAAAATGTTGCTATGTAGGTTGCCTATATGGATGGAATAAAATCCGATGGAGATACAAAAAATGGAAGTGGTGTCATAATTAAAGTTACAGATGTAGCACTCTAGAACAGACTCCAGCCAACAGCTTCCTGCCAAAGACCCAACGGATCCCAGCGGCTGGGAATGTTAAGCCCTCCCACTATTTTCCAGTGGGCGTTGCCAGATTTTCAATTTCAGGATTTAACCATTAGATGGCGCTTCATTCACAAATACAGAAAGACAAGTTTCATGGACTTTCAGTACTTCAGTTGTGTTTTGAAGAGCATTTGAACACATATTTGTTATGGTTTTCACAGGCTACTACAGTATAACAAAGACACATCAAAATTTTAGATCAAATAAAGTATATCTAATCTTGTAATTCAATAATATATAGTCTTTATATATTAAATAATCATAATTATAATGTAAATGTTTACACTTCTTTATTTGTTATGCTCATACTTTTACCTTTACAATAGTTTGCTTTAATATGCAGTATATTTTTTGTAATGTTTTTTTGGTGTTTGCTTCCTCCTCCTCCCTTTCGGACACATACTGTATGATTTATTATTATTATTAATATGAAGATATTATTAAGATAAGATGTTACTTTATTGATTGAACATTTTTGTTTAGAGTTCTCTGGCTCACATTCCGACCATTATTTAAAACAATAGGTGCTTTCACACCGTCTACAGTTTGATTTGTATAGAGGGAGCTGTGGCTGAATGGCTGGCGATTAGGTGTGGCGCATTTATCATTAGGTGATCAGAGCTAACTGCCTGCCGTCAGATTTCATTTAAAAAACAGGTCTTGACTTTGTTTAAAATCCAAGGGTGTAATTTTGGTTTGAGAAGTGGGGGGGGGACACGAGACACAATTAAAAATGTTTCCGATTTAATTCAATTTCCTGCCTTTCTACAAATATATTAGGGACTATGGTGTTAAAAAAATCCAAGAAAAATGTGTAGTGTAGGGTTGGGAGGGTTACTTTGTAAATGTAATCAGTTACTGATTACTGAATACAGTAAAACTCCTGTCTCCTGAGACACCAAAAGCAAAAGAAAACTGAACGTGTTTTTACTGTTTTAATGGCTTATCAAGAGCACAACTGAAACATAACATCTGAAACGATGTAACAACATAATACACTTAATAATATAATAGACTGTAAGGAATCTTGGTGTTATATTTGATCAGGATTTATCCTTTAACGCCCACATAAAATCAATTTCAAGGACCGCCTACTTCCATCTACGTAACATTGCAAAAATCAGGCATATCTTGCCTCAAAACGATGCAGAGAAACTAGTCCATGCATTTGTTACTTCAAGGCTGGATTATTGTAACTCTTTATTATCAGGGTGTACCAAGAAGTCAGTCAAGTCGCTTCAGCTGATTCAAAATGCTGCAGCTCGTGTACTAACCAGAGTTAGGAAAAGGGACCACATTACTCCTGTTCTGGCTGCCTTACACTGGCTCCCTATAGAACACAGGATAGAATTTAAAATTCTTCTTCTCGCCTACAAAGCCCTTAATGGGCAGGCGCCATCTTACCTTAAAGAACTCATTATACCCTACTGTCCTACTAGGGCATTGCGTTCCAAGAATGCAGGGTTGTTGGTTGTTCCTAGAGTCTCTAAAAGTACAATGGGAGCCAGAGCCTTTTCTTATCAAGCTCCACATTTGTGGAATCAGCTTCCAGTTTGTGTTCGGGCGGCAGACACCCTATCCGTTTTTAAGAGTGCGCTTAAGACCTTCCTTTTTGATAAAGCTTATAGTTAGGGCTGATTAGATTCAGCCCCTAGTTTTGCTGATAGGCTTAGTTTGTCGGGGGACATCTTACTTCTTCCTTCTCTCTGTCTATACCTGTGTACTCTCATGTTCCGATTAACCCAGCTTCCCCAAATGTCTTTCTTTTTGGTGTCTATATACGCTGGGATCCGGAGTCATGGATGATCCTGCGGTCCTGTGTCCTGCAACGCGAGCCCTGGATCTTGAGTCGTGGCTGTGGTCATGGATCATAGGTCCTGGATGGATATCCTCGTGGATTCATCTTCCTATTATACACACATGCATTTCCAAACATTTGGACTACCTATGTTGCAAATGTATTATCTTTTCAATTTACACACGGCATCTATTGCACGTCTGTCCGTCCTGGGAGAGGGATCCCTCCTCTGTTGCTCTCCCTGAGGTTTCTCCCATTTTTCCCTTTAAAACTGTGGGTTTTCTTTGGAAGTTTTTCCTTGTACGATGTGAGGGTCTAAGGACAGAGGGTGTCGTATTGTCATACTGATATTTTGTACAAACTGTGAAGTCCACTGAGACAAATGTAACATTTGTGATATTGGGCTATATAAATAAACATTGATTGATTGATTGATACACTTTTTGGGGATGCAGCTTGGGATGTGAGGAGTGAGGGACACGGCTTAGAACGGGCGTGTCGCCTTCTGTCCTGCCAGTGTTGGCAGGACATGAATTAAAATGTCGAACTCGGACTTCATTTTAAGGACATTTCGGCCAGGCGTGTAGAGCTATATTTGTTTAAGCCTATTGCAGTGGCGGCTGGTGGAAAATATTTTTGGTGGGGCTGTTGATATAGTGAGTACATTTTTTTTTGTGGGAGAAATGACCCCTTAAATTAGGACTTCTGGTGATGTAATGGCAGTAGTTATATTCATCCCGCTTCCGTCACATTAGTATGCATAAAAAGTGACCGGTGGACACGCCCCCAATTATGCAAATGAGCTAAGTCCCGCCTCCCATTGTTCGAGACCCTTTGATGTGAGATAACAGGTAGGTGTGAAAAGCCCCCCTGTGTAGTGCCTTTGTTGTCTAATTCTTTGATGTGTTGATTAAGGCAGTCTCTTTGAAGTTATGTTGTCTGGCCCCCTGTCCCCTTTGTAGTCTAATTCTTTGATGTGTTGATTAAGGTAGTCTCTTTGAAGTTATGTTGTCTGTCCCCTCACACCCCTTGGTGGTCTAATTATTTGATGTGTTGATTAAGGCAGTCTCTTTGAAGTTATGTTGTCTGGCCCCTGTCCCCCCTTGTAGTCTAAGCCTTTGATGTGAGTTGTTATAACAGGTAGGTGTGAAAAGCCCCCCTGTGGAGGGCTTTTTGTTATCTATTTCTTTGATGTGTTGATTAAGGCAGTCTCTTTGAAGTTATGCTGTCTGGTCCCCTCAGGGTTGTATAATCTAATTAGCCTTTGATGTTTTCCCCTTTGATGTGGTGTGTTATAAGCCTTTGATGTTAATCTAGGTGTCTCTTTGAAGTTATGCGTGAGACTGTCTACCCCCTCCCAGCCCAGGCCTCTCCCCCTTTCTCCACCCCTTCCTTTGGCTATGAGGCTAGCAGATAGTGGGGAGGGAATTAGATGAAAATAGAAATATGCTCAAACTAATTAAAAAGACAGTAATTTCCACTTACCAAGTCACCTTGCAAAAAAGAAAATTGGCCAAAAGACGCCTGTGACAACTTACCGCTATCCGTTCCGGAGAGCCAGTCAAGAAACGAATGCCACAGCTGTGCGGGGTTCAGACACCTACAGCCAGAGATCTGTGCACAAACTTATCTCGTGCCCTATTTTTGTCGTGGTGAGCGCTTTCATGTGTGCTGGAGGAGGGGCTCTGTGAGGAAGTGGCAGATTTTCGTTGTACTTTTCTAATTCTAGCTCACTCGAGCTGGTTTCTCCAAAATGACTACCCCTACCTTTAAGAACAATTCACACACACACACACACACACACACACACACACACACACACACACACACACACACACGCACAAACGTTATTGTCCTCTCTAGATTTGATTCAAGGTTTTTCTTTAAATGATTAGTGCTTGCTAAGGATGTTTCTTTTCAAGTTTTTGTGAAACTGTTAACTACAAGGAAGTATCTGTTGCAAAGAAGGTATTCATATTCATTTAAAAAGATCTTATTTAGGTTTTAATAGTGATAACTAAGTTTCACTCTGTGGGGGGACAAAAGAAGCATCGTTAATCACCTGGATAAAGGACTCTTTAAAGCAGAGATACCATATGCAGACACACACCTGAATATCAGCAGGAGAGGACTCTCTAAAGTAAATACATTATAGGGTTAAAATAAGATATATATGTGGTGGAATTAGTTTAAAAACAGTCACCTTACACTTTTCTAGTTGTCCTCTCTAAATTAGATGTAAGTTTTTTTTTTTAAATGATTAGTGTTAATTAAGGGCTATTGTTATTTTGGTTTATAAGGGGATAAGAGTTCAACTTTTAAAAATTGCACAGGATCATTCTAAGAAGAGTGAGAGGGCTAATGAGCCAGCACCATACCTCCTCTATGCATTTTCTTGACCTGTATCTGATCTTGAAAAACTCTGGTAAGTACTTTTTTTTTTTTATTTTATAATATCATGTAATTATTAAATGTTTTTTTGGTAGGGGTTAAACTAGTATATTATGTGGATAGTATATTATTAGATACTTACAAATGTTATGTTTTTTCTGTTTACAGTAGAGACCCTGTGTGCTGAAATCTCCTGACACAGAGTACTTCATGATAGTGGTCAGCTTTTTAAACACAAAAGTGTATCTTTCAGTAACTTTCTGAGAGAATTTAAGCATAAATCTGTCAAATGTTCAAAACAGCCTTCACTGAAATAGCCTCAAAATTACAAACTGCCATTAAGAGTCAGATTCTTAACGAAATCTATTGACACAAAGTACTTCACTATCTACTTTTCAGCTTTTATACACAAAAGTGTATCTTTCAGTAACTTTCTCAGAGAATTTAAACATAAATCTGTCAAATGTTCAAAACAGCCTTCACTGAAATAGCCTCAAAATGACAAACTGCCATTAAGAGTCAGATGCTTGACGAAATCTACTAAAACAGAGTGCTTTTCATGGTAGTGGTCAGCTTTTTAAACACAAAAGTGTATCTTTCGGTAACTTTCGGAGAGAATTTAAGCATAAATCTGTCAAATGTTCAAAACAGCCTCCACTGAAATAGCCTCAAAATCACAAACTGCCATTAAGAGTCAGATTCTTAACGAAATCTACTGACACAAAGTACTTCATTATCTACTTTTTCAGCTTTTAAAAAAGAAAAGTGTATCTTTCGGTAACTTTTTTAGAGAATTAAGCATAATTTTGTCAAATGGTCAAAACAGCCTCTGTTTCAAGCCTCAAAATCACAAACTGCCATTAAGAGGCAGAATCCTAATGAAATCTACTGACACAGAGTACTTAATTATCTACTTTTCAGCTTTTATACACAAAAGTGTATCTTCAGTAACTTTCTCAGGGAATTTAAACATAAATCTGTCAAATGTTCAAAACAGCCTTCACTGACATAGCCTCAAAATGACAAGCTGCCATTAAGAGTCAGATTCTTAACGAAATCTACTCAGAGTACTTCATGGTAGTGGTCAGCTTTTTAAGTACAAAAGTGTATCTTTCAGTAACTTTTTGAGAGAATTAAGCATAAATCTGTCAAATGTTCAAAACAGCCTTCACTGAAATAGCCTCAAAATGACAAACTGCCATTAAGAGTCAGATTCTTAACGAAATCTACTGACACAAAGTACTTCATTATCTACTTTTTCAGCTTTTATACACAAAAGTGTATCTTGCAGTAAGTTTCTCAGAGAATTTAACATAAATCTGTCAAATGTTCAAAACAGCCTTCATTGACATAGCCTCAAAATGACAAACTGCCATTAAGAGTCAGAATCCTAACGAAATCTACTCAGAGTACTTCATGGTAGTGGTCAGCTTTTAAAAGAAAAGTGTATCTTTCAGTAACTTTTTGAGAGAATTACACATAAATCAGTCAAATGTTCAAAATAGCCTTCACTGAAATAGCCTCAAAATGACAAACTGTCATTAAGAGTCAGATGCTTGACGAAATCTCCTGACACTGAGTACTTTCATGGTAGTGGCCAGCTTTTTAAACACAAAAGTGTATCTTTCGCTAACTTTCTGAGAGAATTTAAGCATAAATCTGTCAAATGTTCAAAACAGCCTTCACTGAAATAGCGTCAAAATCACAAACTGGCTGAAACTATACAGTGAATTGGAGAAATTACAACACAGAGTTTTCTACTACGACACAGATAGTATAATCTATGTGACAAGACAGGGGCAGTCTCCAGTACTTTCATGGTAGTGGTCAGCTTTTTAAACACAAAAGTGTATATTTCGGTAACTTTTTGAGAGAATTTAAGCATAAATCTGTCAAATGTTCAAAACAGCCTTCACTGAAATAGCCTCAAAGTCACAAACTGCCATTAAGAGTCAGATTCTTAACGAAATCTACTGACACAAAGTACTTCATTATCTACTTTTTCAGCTTTTAAAAAAGAAAAATGTATCTTTCGGTAACTTTTTTGAGAGAATTAAGCATAAATCTGTCAAATGTTCAAAACAGCCTTCACTGAAATAGCCTCAAAATGACAAACTGCCATTAAGAGTCAGAATCCTAACGAAATCTACTGACACAGAGTACTTCATTATCTACTTTTCAGCTTTTATACACAAAAGTGTATCTTTCAGTAACTTTTCTCAGAGAATTTAAGCATAAATCTGTCAAATGTTCAAAACAGCCTTGTTTCACTGAAATAACCTCAAAATCACAAACTGTCATTAAGAGTCAGATTCTTAACGAAATCTACTGGCACAAAGTACTTCATTATCTACTTTTCAACTTTTTATACACAAAAGTGTATCTTTCAGTAACTTTCTCAGAGAATTTAAGCATAAATCTGTCAAATGTTCAAAAACAGCCTTGTTTCACTGAAATAGCCTCAAAATGACAAAATGCCATTAAGAGTCAGATGCTTGACGAAATCTCATGGTAGTGGTCCGCTTTTAAACATAAAAGTGTATCTTTTCAGTATCTTTTTGAGAGAATTAAGCATAAATCTGTCAAATGTTCAAAACTGCCTCGTTTCACTGAAATGGATAAATGTATCCGAAAATAGTGTCTCTTAAGGCGGATATAGTCCCCTGATAACTCCCGTTACATTCCTCCAGAGTCAGAAATAGTGTAAGTTAACTTTTGGAAGAACCAGAGAAAAGGGTGAAAATGGATAAAATATATCCGAAAATAGTGTCTCTTAAGGCAGGTAGA
This sequence comes from Pogonophryne albipinna, assembly GCA_028583405.1. Taxonomy (NCBI): domain Eukaryota; kingdom Metazoa; phylum Chordata; class Actinopteri; order Perciformes; family Artedidraconidae; genus Pogonophryne; species Pogonophryne albipinna. The sequence goes on from CM053248.1 coordinate 8,832,249, forward strand.
GTCCCCTGACAACTCCCCTTACATTCATCCAGAGTCAGAAAAAGTCTCTACGTTATCTTCTTGGGAGAACCAGAGGAAAGGGGTGAAAATGGACACAAAGATGCATTACATCTAAAAAAAAAAACAGAGCATACAATGAGAGAACATGATACACTTTAAATGTTTCGTTTACAATACTATTACTATATATGAAAGCAAAAAATAAATAAAACACATTTTCATTTTGTAGTGGTTGTTTAATTGAAAACACAACATTCAACACATTTTCATTAAAAAAAAACACATTACATTTTACCAAGTTAGTGTCGTAGTGCATACAAGGTAATAGACTTAACGATTTGCACTGCTGCTTCTCTCCGCGTTTCATTTACAGTGATCGGTTTATCGTTCAATTCCCATACTCTACCCGCCTTAAGAGACACTATTTTCGGATACAATTTCTCCATTTTCACCCCTTTCCTCTGGTTCTCCCAAGAAGATAACGTAGAGACTTTTTCTGACTCTGGATGAATGTAAGGGGAGTTGTCAGGGGACTCTACCTGCCTTAAGAGACACTATTTTCGGATATATTTTATCCATTTTCACCCTTTTCTCTGGTTCTTCCAAAAGTTAACTTACACTATTTCTGACTCTGGAGGAATGTAACGGGAGTTATCAGGGGACTATATCCGCCTTAAGAGACACTATTTTCGGATACATTTATCCATTTCAGTGAAACGAGGCAGTTTTGAACATTTGACAGATTTATGCTTAATTCTCTCAAAAAGATACTGAAAAGATACACTTTTATGTTTAAAAGCGGACCACTACCATGAGATTTCGTCAAGCATCTGACTCTTAATGGCATTTTGTCATTTTGAGGCTATTTCAGTGAAACAAGGCTGTTTTGAACATTTGACAGATTTATGCTTAAATTCTCTGAGAAAGTTACTGAAAGATACACTTTTGTGTATAAAAAGTTGAAAAGTAGATAATGAAGTACTTGGTGCCAGTAGATTTCGTTAAGAATCTGACTCTTAATGACAGTTGTGATTTTTGAGGTTATTTCAGTGAAACAAGGCTGTTTGAACATTTGACAGATTTATGCTTAAATTCTCTGAGAAAAGTTACTGAAAGATACACTTTTGTGTATAAAAAGCTGAAAAGTAGATAATGAAGTACTCTGTGTCAGTAGATTTCGTTAGGATTCTGACTCTTAATGGGCAGTTTGTGATTTGAGGCTATTTCAGTGAAGGCTGTTTTGAACATTTGACAGATTTATGCTTAATTCTCTCAAAAAAGTTATCGAAAGATACACTTTTTCTTTTTAAAAAGCTGAAAAAGTAGATAATGAAGTACTTTGTGTCAGTAGATGTCAGTTAAGAATCTGACTCTTAATGGCAGTTTGTGATTTTGAGGCTATTTCAGTGAAGGCTGTTTGAAGCATTTGACAGATTTATGGCTTAATTCTCTCAGAAAAGTTACCTGAAAGATACACTTTTGTATTTAAAAAGCTGACCACTACCATGAAAGTACTGGAGACTGCCCCTGTCTTGTCACATAGATTATACTATCTGTGTCGTAGTAGAAAACTCTGTGTTGTAATTTCTCCAATTCACTGTATAGTTTCAGCCAGTTTGTGATTTTGACGCTATTTCAGTGAAGGCTGTTTTGAACATTTGACAGATTTATGCTTAAA
>CM053248.1:8834926-8999926 GCA_028583405.1 Pogonophryne albipinna
TCAGGGTTGTATAATCTAATTAGCCTTTGATGTTTTCCCCTTTGATGTGGTGTGTTATAAGCCTTTGATGTTAATCTAGGTGTCTCTTTGAAGTTATGCGTGAGACTGTCTACCCCCTCCCAGCCCAGGCCTCTCCCCCTTTCTCCACCCCTTCCTTTGGCTATGAGGCTAGCAGATAGTGGGGGAGGGAATTAGATGAAAATAGAAATATGCTCAAACTAATTAAAAAGACAGTAATTTCCACTTACCAAGTCACCTTGCAAAAAAGAAAATTGGCCAAAAGACGCCTGTGACAACTTACCGCTATCCGTCCGGAGAGCCAGTCAAGAAACGAATGCCACAGCTGTGCGGGGTTCAGACACCTACAGCCAGAGATCTGTGCACAAACTTATCTCGTGCCCTATTTTTGTCGTGTGAGCGCTTTCATGTGTGCTGGAGGAGGGGCTCTGTGAGGAAGTGGCAGATTTTCGTGTACTTTTCTAATTCTAGCTCACTCGAGCTGGTTTCTCCAAAATGACCTACCCCTACCTTTAAGAACAATTCACACACACACACACACACACACACACACACACACACACACACACACACACACACGCACAAACGTTATTGTCCTCTCTAGATTTGATTCAAGGTTTTTCTTTAAATGATTAGTGCTTGCTAAGGATGTTTCTTTTCAAGTTTTTGTGAAACTGTTAACTACAAGGAAGTATCTGTTTGCAAAGAAGGTATTCATATTCATTTAAAAAAGATCTTATTTAGGTTTTAATAGTGATAACTAAGTTTCACTCTGTGGGGGGACAAAAGAAGCATCGTTAATCACCTGGATAAAGGACTCTTTAAAGCAGAGATACCATATGCAGACACACACCTGAATATCAGCAGGAGAGGACTCTCTAAAGTAAATACATTATAGGGTTAAAATAAGATATATATGTGGTGGAATTAGTTTAAAAACAGTCACCTTACACTTTTCTAGTTGTCCTCTCTAAATTAGATGTAAGTTTTTTTTTTTAAATGATTAGTGTTAATTAAGGGCTATTGTTATTTTGGTTTATAAGGGGATAAGAGTTCAACTTTTAAAAATTGCACAGGATCATTCTAAGAAGAGTGAGAGGGCTAATGAGCCAGCACCATACCTCCTCTATGCATTTTCTTGACCTGTATCTGATCTTGAAAAACTCTGGTAAGTACTTTTTTTTTTTTATTTTATAATATCATGTAATTATTAAATGTTTTTTTGGTAGGGGTTAAACTAGTATATTATGTGGATAGTATATTATTAGATACTTACAAATGTTATGTTTTTTCTGTTTACAGTAGAGACCCTGTGTGCTGAAATCTCCTGACACAGAGTACTTCATGATAGTGGTCAGCTTTTAAACACAAAAGTGTATCTTTCAGTAACTTTCTGAGAGAATTTAAGCATAAATCTGTCAAATGTTCAAAACAGCCTTCACTGAAATAGCCTCAAAATTACAAACTGCCATTAAGAGTCAGATTCTTAACGAAATCTATTGACACAAAGTACTTCACTATCTACTTTTCAGCTTTTATACACAAAAGTGTATCTTTCAGTAACTTTCTCAGAGAATTTAAACATAAATCTGTCAAATGTTCAAAACAGCCTTCACTGAAATAGCCTCAAAATGACAAACTGCCATTAAGAGTCAGATGCTTGACGAAATCTACTAAAACAGAGTGCTTTTCATGGTAGTGGTCAGCTTTTTAAACACAAAAGTGTATCTTTCGGTAACTTTCGGAGAGAATTTAAGCATAAATCTGTCAAATGTTCAAAACAGCCTCCACTGAAATAGCCTCAAAATCACAAACTGCCATTAAGAGTCAGATTCTTAACGAAATCTACTGACACAAAGTACTTCATTATCTACTTTTTCAGCTTTTAAAAAAGAAAAGTGTATCTTTCGGTAACTTTTTTAGAGAATTAAGCATAATTTTGTCAAATGGTCAAAACAGCCTCTGTTTCAAGCCTCAAAATCACAAACTGCCATTAAGAGGCAGAATCCTAATGAAATCTACTGACACAGAGTACTTAATTATCTACTTTTCAGCTTTTATACACAAAAGTGTATCTTTCAGTAACTTTCTCAGGGAATTTAAACATAAATCTGTCAAATGTTCAAAACAGCCTTCACTGACATAGCCTCAAAATGACAAGCTGCCATTAAGAGTCAGATTCTTAACGAAATCTACTCAGAGTACTTCATGGTAGTGGTCAGCTTTTTAAGTACAAAAGTGTATCTTTCAGTAACTTTTTGAGAGAATTAAGCATAAATCTGTCAAATGTTCAAAACAGCCTTCACTGAAATAGCCTCAAAATGACAAACTGCCATTAAGAGTCAGATTCTTAACGAAATCTACTGACACAAAGTACTTCATTATCTACTTTTTCAGCTTTTATACACAAAAGTGTATCTTGCAGTAAGTTTCTCAGAGAATTTAAACATAAATCTGTCAAATGTTCAAAACAGCCTTCATTGACATAGCCTCAAAATGACAAACTGCCATTAAGAGTCAGAATCCTAACGAAATCTACTCAGAGTACTTCATGGTAGTGGTCAGCTTTTAAAAAGAAAAGTGTATCTTTCAGTAACTTTTTGAGAGAATTACACATAAATCAGTCAAATGTTCAAAATAGCCTTCACTGAAATAGCCTCAAAATGACAAACTGTCATTAAGAGTCAGATGCTTGACGAAATCTCCTGACACTGAGTACTTTCATGGTAGTGGCCAGCTTTTTAAACACAAAAGTGTATCTTTCGCTAACTTTCTGAGAGAATTTAAGCATAAATCTGTCAAATGTTCAAAACAGCCTTCACTGAAATAGCGTCAAAATCACAAACTGGCTGAAACTATACAGTGAATTGGAGAAATTACAACACAGAGTTTTCTACTACGACACAGATAGTATAATCTATGTGACAAGACAGGGGCAGTCTCCAGTACTTTCATGGTAGTGGTCAGCTTTTTAAACACAAAAGTGTATATTTCGGTAACTTTTTGAGAGAATTTAAGCATAAATCTGTCAAATGTTCAAAACAGCCTTCACTGAAATAGCCTCAAAGTCACAAACTGCCATTAAGAGTCAGATTCTTAACGAAATCTACTGACACAAAGTACTTCATTATCTACTTTTTCAGCTTTTAAAAAAGAAAAATGTATCTTTCGGTAACTTTTTTGAGAGAATTAAGCATAAATCTGTCAAATGTTCAAAACAGCCTTCACTGAAATAGCCTCAAAATGACAAACTGCCATTAAGAGTCAGAATCCTAACGAAATCTACTGACACAGAGTACTTCATTATCTACTTTTCAGCTTTTATACACAAAAGTGTATCTTTCAGTAACTTTTCTCAGAGAATTTAAGCATAAATCTGTCAAATGTTCAAAACAGCCTTGTTTCACTGAAATAACCTCAAAATCACAAACTGTCATTAAGAGTCAGATTCTTAACGAAATCTACTGGCACAAAGTACTTCATTATCTACTTTTCAACTTTTTATACACAAAAGTGTATCTTTCAGTAACTTTCTCAGAGAATTTAAGCATAAATCTGTCAAATGTTCAAAACAGCCTTGTTTCACTGAAATAGCCTCAAAATGACAAAATGCCATTAAGAGTCAGATGCTTGACGAAATCTCATGGTAGTGGTCAGCTTTTAAACATAAAAGTGTATCTTTTCAGTATCTTTTTGAGAGAATTAAGCATAAATCTGTCAAATGTTCAAAACTGCCTCGTTTCACTGAAATGGATAAATGTATCCGAAAATAGTGTCTCTTAAGGCGGATATAGTCCCCTGATAACTCCCGTTACATTCCTCCAGAGTCAGAAATAGTGTAAGTTAACTTTTGGAAGAACCAGAGAAAAGGGTGAAAATGGATAAAATATATCCGAAAATAGTGTCTCTTAAGGCAGGTAGAGTCCCCTGACAACTCCCCTTACATTTATCCAGAGTCAGAAAAAGTCTCTACGTTATCTTCTTGGGAGAACCAGAGGAAAGGGGTGAAAATGGACACAAAGATGCATTACATCTAAAAAAAAAAACAGAGCATACAATGAGAGAACATGATACACTTTAAATGTTTCGTTTACAATACTATTACTATATATGAAAGCAAAAAATAAATAAAACACATTTTCATTTTGTAGTGGTTGTTTAATTGAAAACACAACATTCAACACATTTTCATTAAAAAAAAACACATTACATTTTACCAAGTTAGTGTCGTAGTGCATACAAGGTAATAGACTTAACGATTTGCACTGCTGCTTCTCTCCGCGTTTCATTTACAGTGATCGGTTTATCGTTCAATTCCCATACTCTACCCGCCTTAAGAGACACTATTTTCGGATACAATTTCTCCATTTTCACCCCTTTCCTCTGGTTCTCCCAAGAAGATAACGTAGAGACTTTTTCTGACTCTGGATGAATGTAAGGGGAGTTGTCAGGGGACTCTACCTGCCTTAAGAGACACTATTTTCGGATATATTTTATCCATTTTCACCCTTTTCTCTGGTTCTTCCAAAAGTTAACTTACACTATTTCTGACTCTGGAGGAATGTAACGGGAGTTATCAGGGGACTATATCCGCCTTAAGAGACACTATTTTCGGATACATTTATCCATTTCAGTGAAACGAGGCAGTTTTGAACATTTGACAGATTTATGCTTAATTCTCTCAAAAAGATACTGAAAAGATACACTTTTATGTTTAAAAGCGGACCACTACCATGAGATTTCGTCAAGCATCTGACTCTTAATGGCATTTTGTCATTTTGAGGCTATTTCAGTGAAACAAGGCTGTTTTGAACATTTGACAGATTTATGCTTAAATTCTCTGAGAAAGTTACTGAAAGATACACTTTTGTGTATAAAAAGTTGAAAAGTAGATAATGAAGTACTTTGTGCCAGTAGATTTCGTTAAGAATCTGACTCTTAATGACAGTTTGTGATTTTGAGGTTATTTCAGTGAAACAAGGCTGTTTTGAACATTTGACAGATTTATGCTTAAATTCTCTGAGAAAAGTTACTGAAAGATACACTTTTGTGTATAAAAAGCTGAAAAGTAGATAATGAAGTACTCTGTGTCAGTAGATTTCGTTAGGATTCTGACTCTTAGTGGCAGTTTGTCATTTTGAGGCTATTTCAGTGAAGGCTGTTTTGAACATTTGACAGATTTATGCTTAATTCTCTCAAAAAAGTTATCGAAAGATACACTTTTCTTTTTTAAAAGCTGAAAAAGTAGATAATGAAGTACTTTGTGTCAGTAGATTTCATTAAGAATCTGACTCTTAATGGCAGTTTGTGACTTTGAGGCTATTTCAGTGAAGGCTGTTTTGAACATTTGACAGATTTATGCTTAATTCTCTCAGAAAGTTACCGAAAGATACACTTTTGTATTTAAAAAGCTGACCACTACCATGAAAGTACTGGAGACTGCCCCTGTCTTGTCACATAGATTATACTATCTGTGTCGTAGTAGAAAACTCTGTGTTGTAATTTCTCCAATTCACTGTATAGTTTCAGCCAGTTTGTGATTTTGACGCTATTTCAGTGAAGGCTGTTTTGAACATTTGACAGATTTATGCTTAAATTCTCTCAGAAAGTTACCGAAAGATACACTTTTGTGTTTAAAAAGCTGGCCACTACCATGAAAGTACTCTGTGTCAGGAGATTTCGTCAAGCATCTGACTCTTAATGACAGTTTGTCATTTTCAGGCTATTTCAGTGAAGGCTATTTTGAACATTTAACTGATTTATGTGTAATTCTCTCATAAAGTTACCGAAAGATACACTTTTGTGTTTAAAAAGCTGACCACTACCATGAAAGTACTGGAGACTGCCCCTGTCTTGTCACATAGATTATACTATCTGTGTCGTAGTAGAAACTCTGTGCTGTAATTTCTCCAATTCACTGTATAGTTTCAGCCAGTTTGTGATTTTGACGCCATTTCAGTGAAGGCTGTTTTGAACATTTGACAGATTTATGCTTAAATTCTCTGAGAAAGTTACTGAAAGATACACTTTTCTTTTTAAAAGCTGACCACTACCATGAAGTACTCTGAGTAGATTTCGTTAGGATTCTGACTCTTAATGGCAGTTTGTCATTTTGAGGCTATGTCAATGAAGGCTCTTTTGAACATTTGACAGATTTATGTTTAAATTCTCTGAGAAACTTACTGCAAGATACACTTTTGTGTATAAAAGCTGAAAAAGTAGATAATGAAGTACTTTGTGTCAGTAGATTTTGTTAAGAATATGACTCTTAATGGCAGTTTGTCATTTTGAGGCTATTTCAGTGAAGGCTGTTTTGAACATTTGACAGATTTATGTTTGAATTCCCTGAGAAAGTTACTGAAAGATACACTTTTGTGTATAAAAGCTGAAAAGTAGATAATGAAGTACTCTGTGTCAGTAGATTTCGTTATGATTCTGCCTCTTAATAGCAGTTTGTGATTTTGAGGCTTGAAACAGAGGCTGTTTTGACCATTTGACAAAATTATGCTTAATTCTCTCAAAAAGTTACCGAAAGATACACTTTTCTTTTTTAAAAGCTGAAAAAGTAGATAATGAAGTACTTTGTGTCAGTAGATTTCGTTAAGAATCTGACTCTTAATGGCAGTTTGTGATTTTGAGGCTATTTCAGTGAAGGCTGTTTTGAACATTTGACAGATTTATGCTTAATTCTCTCAAAAAGTTACCGAAAGATACACTTTTCTTTTTTAAAAGCTGAAAAAGTAGATAATGAAGTACTTTGTGTCAGTAGATTTCGTTAAGAATCTGACTCTTAATGGCAGTTTGTGATTTTGAGGCTATTTCAGTGAAGGCTGTTTTGAACATTTGACAGATTTATGCTTAATTCTCTCAAAAAGTTACTGAAAGATACACTTTTGTGCTTAAAAAGCTGACCACTACCATGAAGTACTCTGAGTAGATTTCGTTAAGAATCTGACTCTTAATGGCAGTTTGTCATTTTGAGGCTATGTCAGTGAAGGCTGTTTTGAACATTTGACAGATTTATGTTTAAATTCTCTGAGAAAGTTACTGAAAGATACACTTTTGTGTATAAAAGCTGAAAAGTAGATAATTAAGTACTCTGTGTCAGTAGATTTCGTTAGGATTCTGCCTCTTAATGGCAGTTTGTGATTTTGAGGCTTGAAACAGAGGCTGTTTTGACCATTTGACAAAATTATGCTTAATTCTCTAAAAAAGTTACTGAAAGATACACTTTTCTTTTTTAAAAGCTGAAAAAGTAGATAATGAAGTACTTTGTGTCAGTAGATGTCGTTAAGAATCTGACTCTTAATGGCAGTTTGTGATTTTGAGGCTATTTCAGTGAAGGCTGTTTTGAACATTTGACAGATTTATGCTTAATTCTCTCAAAAAGTTACCGAAAGATACACTTTTCTTTTTTAAAAGCTGAAAAAGTAGATAATGAAGTACTTTGTGTCAGTAGATTTCGTTAAGAATCTGACTCTTAATGGCAGTTTGTGATTTTGAGGCTATTTCAGTGAAGGCTGTTTTGAACATTTGACAGATTTATGCTTAATTCTCTCAAAAAGTTACTGAAAGATACACTTTTGTGCTTAAAAAGCTGACCACTACCATGAAGTACTCTGAGTAGATTTCGTTAAGAATCTGACTCTTAATGGCAGTTTGTCATTTTGAGGCTATGTCAGTGAAGGCTGTTTTGAACATTTGACAGATTTATGTTTAAATTCTCTGAGAAAGTTACTGAAAGATACACTTTTGTGTATAAAAGCTGAAAAGTAGATAATTAAGTACTCTGTGTCAGTAGATTTCGTTAGGATTCTGCCTCTTAATGGCAGTTTGTGATTTTGAGGCTTGAAACAGAGGCTGTTTTGACCATTTGACAAAATTATGCTTAATTCTCTAAAAAAGTTACTGAAAGATACACTTTTCTTTTTTAAAAGCTGAAAAAGTAGATAATGAAGTACTTTGTGTCAGTAGATGTCGTTAAGAATCTGACTCTTAATGGCAGTTTGTGATTTTGAGGCTATTTCAGTGAAGGCTGTTTTGAACATTTGACAGATTTATGCTTAATTTTCTCAGAAAGTTACTGAAAGATACACTTTGTGTATAAAAGCTGAAAAGTAGGCGTTGTAGTTTTTTCATCTATCATTTCCAAACCAAGCAGCAATAGGTCAAATTTAAGAATAAGTAATAGTTTGTCAAGATTTTGCAGAACAAGTCAAAAGTATAGTTTGTCAGAAATATGGAAAAGTCATTGTGTGCAAATAGTATGTTGAAAATCAACAGAAAGAAACTCTATTCATTACAAATTAATGAATATTTTACCCAGTTCTAAAGTTTTGCACCCCTTAAAGAAAACCCCATTCCTACCAAGTACTTCATATTATACCCTTTTGTTAAGTGTTGCGTACATCAAGGTGTATCTTAAAGTATTTTGGTAGCAGAAAATAACTAAAATATGTAAGGTTATCAGAAAAGAAAAAAACCTTGTTTAACTGAATAAGTGTTTTTACAGCAATAAAAAACCCTGCCATTAAAAGAAAACCAAATTCCTTACAAATGTACTTCATAATTTACCATTTGTTAAGTGTTGCATATGCCAAAGTGTGTCTAAAAGTATCTTAGTAACACAAGAAAAGAGAAAAAAGTGTTGATGTTAACAAAAACTGGATTGTTCCACTGAAATAATATATAAATAATTTCAAAAAGTGCGTTTAAAAAAAAAAAATGTATTCAGATAAAGTATTTTGTTAGAATATTAAGTCCAAGATGGTTACATTTTTTACCCCTTAAACCATTTGTATTATATTTTTGTTTTCCTAATAAAGACAGAGTCACTTGAATTAATTTTGTCTCCATACCTTTTTTTATTTTTTACATTTTGTAACAATCTTTAAACATTTGTAGAGACCAAACACTGTGGTTAAAATGAGTGTCTTTATGACGTCTCTCACACAGTTGGTATTTTTCACAAGATTAATTTTTAAACACATCATCTTGATACAGAGATAACACATTTTCGTAAGACCTTTTACATAGGTAGAAAACACAATGCTTTTCTTTGAGGGGTCTTTAGTTTTAAATGATCTGGTGAGGAGGGTGTGACTTGTTATGTTGAGTGGGAGGCTGAGTCCTCTGCAAAAGTGAGGGTCTTTTTCACCAGTATAATGTCCATCGATGTCTGACTCTGTTTAAAAAGTTGCAGTTTGTGATTTTGAGGCTATTTCAGTGAAGGCTGTTTTGAACATTTGACTGATTTATGCTTAATTCTCTCAAAAAGTTACCGAAAGATACACTTTTCTTTTTTAAAAGCTGAAAAGTAGATAATGAAGTACTCTGTGTCAGTAGATTTCGTTAAGAATCTGACTCTTAATGGCAGTTTGTGATTTTGAGGCTATTTCAGTGAAGGCTGTTTTGAACATTTTACAGATTTATGTTTAAATTCTCTGAGATAGTTACTGAAAGATACACTTTTGTATTTAAAAAGCTGACCACTACCATGAAAGTACTGGAGACTCCCCCTGTCTTGTCACATAGATTATACTATCTGTGTCGTAGTAGAAAACTCTGTGTTGTAATTTCTCCAATTCACTGTATAGTTTCAGCCAGTTTGTGATTTTGACGCCATTTCAGTGAAACAAAAGCTGTTTTGAACATTTGACAGATTTATGCTTAAATTCTCTGAGAAAGTTACTGAAAGTGTGTTCCCTGTTACAACCCCGATGAGGTAATGAATACAACAGTTTTTCTTACAACGCATTTTATTGATATGTCACACATAAAAAAAAAAAACATTTTCTCTAAGCAGAGAATAATAAAACATGATTTTTAGGCAGGACACACTAGATCAAGTAAAAATAAATAAAAAATAAAACAGATAAAAAAACATACTTTAACGAAAAATTATCAAAACTCTTCCTAGTGTTGCCAGAAGTCCCAAGCTGCTCTTATATTCTTCAGCTGGGTCTTGTCGTTCTCTATAAGCTGGTCGTAAAGCTTCTTGATTTTAGCCTCAAAGAGTCTGGTGTTTCTGAGACTGTGCAGAATCGCCTCGGCAGCTCCAATGACCCGCTTCCCCGAGACATGACGGTGGCCCGGGTGTAGAGCATCTCGAATGGCTGGAATGAAACGAACAGTCCACAGTCTCTTTACCACTTCATCATAGTTTCGATCGAGATAGTATTCTTCGGTCGGAAACAAACACTCGTGGTGCAATTGATTGGGATGGTCGACTTGACATCCGTAACATTTTTCCTTTCTGTACAGATGCAAGACCTTATCCAGCAGATGGACTACCACAGCTTTTACCGTATTCAGGAACGAAGCTGTCCTTTCACCTTCTGTAGCATTACCCTCTGGAGCATAAGGAAAGTAAGGCGAATCAGCGCCTGCTGTTGGACAAGTTGTTGATCCCCCTGGAGACTTGGGTTGAGACCGGGGTGGAGTAGATGGAGGTAGATACATATCCAGCCAGCCATCAGCATAGCCGTGGAGCTCGGGTGTGCAGATTGTTGGAGATGATGTGGGTCCTCCAGGAGTTTGTTCCTGGCTGCAACTCGCGGGGAGAGAGTTGTTTTTTTCTCAGATCCATGGTTAGTGTTCAACGAATGTCCTTGAGGGGTCCTTACTTTTAAATGATCTGGTGAGGAAGGCGGGACTTGTTATGTTGTGGGGAAGGCTGAGCCCCACTGTAAAATTGAGAGTCTTTTTCACCAGTCAAACCTTTTTTTTTTTTGTTGCATACAGGACATTCTTATAGTGGTGTAAAGTAGTTATAAAAAAGACAAAGATCATGGGGCAATAGTATATTTTTAAAATATTATTTCCCTCTTCAGAGAGACTTTCTTATAGTTAATAAAGTAATTACATATTTGTTCACAAGCCCCACAGCTAGAGAGAATATCCTTAGGTATCACTATTAAAAACCTAAATAAGATCTTTTTAAATGAATATGTATACCCTCTTTGCAAACAGATACTTCTTGTAGTTAAGAGTTTCGCAAAAACTTATAAAGAAAAACATGAGGAGCCCCTGTAAAAAAGTGAGTCTTTTGCCGTCAAACCTTTTTTGTTGCATACAGGAAATTCTTGTGGTGTAAAGTAATTATAAAAAAGACAAAAGATCATGTTTTTAAAAAATTGTTTTATTTGTTTCCCCCTTTACGTATTCTGAAAAGTACACAACCGAAAATCTGCCACTTCCTCACATAGCCCCTCCTCCAGCACACATGAACGCGCTCCACATGACCAAAAAGAGGGCACGAGATAAGTTTATGCAAAGATCTCTGGCTGTAGGCGTCTGACTCCCGCCCCGCTGAGGCATTCGTTTCTTGAATGGCGCTCCGGACGTATGGCGGTAAGTTGTCACAGGCGTCTCTTGGCCATTTTTCTTTTTTGCAAGGTGACTTGGTAAGTGGAAATTACTGTCTTTTAAATTTGAGTTTATTCCTATTTTCATCTAATTCCCCCTATCTGATAGCCTCTGAGGCCCAAAAGGAAGGGGGTGGAGAAAGGGGGGAGAGGCCTGGGCGGGGAGGGGGTTAGACAGTCTCACACTTAACTTCAAAGAGACACCTAGATTAACATCAAAAGGCTTATAACACACCACCTCAAAGGGCATAACATCACAGGCTAATTAGATTATACAACCCTGAGGGGACCAGACTGCGTAACTTCAAAGAGACTGCATTAATCAACACATCAAAGAAATAGACAACAAAGGCACTACCCTAGGGGGCTTTTCACACCTACCTATTATCTCACATCAAAGAATTAGACTACAAGGGGGGACATGGGCCAGACAACATAACTTCAAAGAGACTACCTTAATCAACACATCAAAGAAATAGACAACAAAGGCACTACCCTTGGGGGCTTTTCACACCTACCTGTTATCTCACATCAAAGAATTAGACTATAAGGGGGGACAGGGCCAGACAATATAACTTCAAAGAGACTACCTTAATCAACACATCAAAGAAATAGACAACAAAGGCATTACCCTGGGGGGCTTTTCACACCTACCTGTTATCTCACATCAAAAGATCTCGAACAATGGGAGGCGGGACTTAGCTCATTAACATGATTGTACCCAATCACATCAAAGGGTTTCGAACAATGGAGGCGGGACTTAACTCATTTGCATAATTGGGGGCGTGTCACCTGTCACTTTTTTATGCATACTAATGAGACGAAAGGGGCATTTGTACTACTACTGTTGTGGCGACGAATTATTTTGCCAAGGGGGAGCATGTAGAGGATGAAGAGGAGGGGGCCAAGCACCGAACCCTGGGGGACGCCTTGGGACAGAGGAGCAGTGGAGGAGGTGCAGTTGTTGATGTTGATAAACTGATGTCTGTCGGTGAGGTAGGATTTCAGCCAGGAGAGTGCAGTGTCGGTGATGTTGAGTGATGATTCGAGGAGGGACAGCAGGATGGCGTGGTTGATGGTGTCGAATGCTGCGGTGAGGTCGAGGAGGATGAGGATGTTAAGGTTGCCGGAGTCAGAGGAGAGGAGGAGGTCGTTTGTGATTTTGAGAAGAGCTGTTTCGGTGCTGTGTTTTGATCGGAAACCGGATTGAAATGGCTCAAAGGTATCATTGGAGCTGAGGTGGGCTTTAAGTTGTGAGGCAACGACACGTTCAAGTATTTTTGACAGAAAGGGGAGATTTGAGATGGGCCGGAAGTTGGACATGATGTCAGGTGTGAGTCCAGGTCTTTTGAGAATGGGTGTGACAGCAGCCAGTTTGAGAGAGCTGAGGGAGGAGTTAATGATGGTGGCAATGAGTTGGGAGATGGCAGGGAGGCTCTCTTTAACACATTTGGAGGGCATTGGGTCAAGTGTGCAGGTGGAGTTAATTCCAGTCATGAAGTCGGACAGTTGCATGGGGGTCACAGGGGAGAAGTGGGACAGGGGCTGTGAGGTGAAGGGGGGGAGCCAGGAGGGGAGGTGGGGGGTGCTGATGAGGGTGTCAGATTGCTGTAAATGTTGCTGATTTTGGTTTGGAAAAACGAGAGGAAGGAGTTGCACTGTTCGGTAGTGAAGGATGAGGTGGCGTTGTCACAGGGTTTGAGAAGTTTGCTGATGGTGGAGAACAGACGCTTGGGATTGCTGGAGCCAGACTGAATGAGTTGTGAGTAGTAATTAGACCGGGCTGCTTTGAGTGCGTTACTGTACTGCTGGAGATAGTCTTTGTAGATTTGAAGATGGACTGTTAGTGTGGTTTTCTTGTGTTGGCGTTCAAGTTGACGTTTCCTTGATTTCATTTGGCGGAGTTCGGGGGTATACCAGGGGGCGGAGTTTATGAAAGAGACATTTTTTGTTTTTGTGGGGGCCAGTTCATTGAGACAGAAGGAGAGGGTGCTGTTATAATAGTCCACAAGTTCAGATGGGTTTTCAGAAAGTGGGGCGGGGGGGGAGACCGACATCTTGCAGGTAATGGAGGCAGTGATTGCTGAAGGTGAGATGGATTTGAGATTTCTGTAGGTTATTGTGCGTTTTTGCTTTTGGGCGGGGATGGGGATGTTGATGTCCATGATGATGGCCAGGTGATCAGAGATGTGGAGATTGAGGCTGGACAGATGATGGATGGTGAGACCAGTGGAGCAGACCAAGTCCAGGATGTGACCACGGCTGTGTGTTGGGAAGTTGATGTGCTGAGAGAAGTTGCAGCAGTGAAGGGTTTCCTTAAATTCAGAGGCATATTTGCAGGTCGGGTCGTCAACATGAATGTTAAAATCACCTAAGAGGAGAACAGATGGGGATATGGCAGAAAGCTGAGTGAGAATGTCAGAGAGGTCGGAGAGAAAGGAGGGGTTTGGCTTCGGGGGACGGTAGATGATGGCTGTGACCAGGGGAGTGGGACCAGAGAGTTTAAAGATCAGGTGTTCAAATGAAGAAACATCAGGGATGGGGATTATGGTAGCTTTTATTTCCTTTCTGATAATAGCAGCTATACCACCACCCCGCCCTTGTGGTCGAGGTTTGTCAATGTATGTGAATCCTGCTGGGGTGATTTGATTTAAAGAAAAATAGTCCAGGGGTTTTTGCCATGTTTCGGTCAGATACAGAAAGTCCAGGTTATTGTCTTTAATGAATTCATTTAGAATGTGGCTTTTATTGTGGATGGAGCGTGTGTTGAGCAGGGCTGCTCTGAGGTGACGTTGCATTGGGGGGGTTGTGTGGACCGGGGGAGTGGAAGGAGATTGGTCAGATTCACGTGTTGTTTGTTGTGATGGCGTAGTGTGGGCGTGTGACAGGACCGAATGGACGGGATGGAGTGTGGAGACGTGGAATGAAATAAAAACTTACGGCCAGAGCCTCTGTGTGGAGGACGGCGTTTGCGGAGTATTTCATTATCTGCGAGGATGTCCATGCAGTCCGGACGCAGGCGGTTATTAAAGGAGTGGAGATCTGACAGGGAGTAGAGCGGCGGCATGATCCGGTGAAGTGGCGCTAGCACGGAGCTAGCTAATGCTGGGGACCCGGGCAGCAGAGACCAGGAGCCGGATGACCGTGGAAGAAGGAGCGGTGTGAGTCCAGATAAAATGAGAATTATAATCCACAACATATCAGGAGAATAATTCCAGTGGTTTCCAGAGGAGAATCGTAGGAGGGGCTGACAGCCTGGTGCAGAGTGGGAGCCGGGTGACCAGCCTACTAGCTGGTTAGCTAGCTTGATAGCCACCGGCTGTAGGCGGCAGGGAGAGACGATGTCAGCGGGAAAGCCGGCTGATCGCAGCGGGATGGGAAGACCCACACGAGCCGCGGAGTTAGGGTGGAGCTAAGTAGTACAAATGCCCCTTTCGAACAACTCATATTTCTCGCATCAAATTACATCAAAAGGCATTTTAATGGCCAAACTAACTTTAAAATAGGCATTTTCCACCGAGAATAAAACGAAGGACGGCCATGTTTTTTTTTTCTGTAGGGAGAAATGTGAAGATCACGTGACATAGACGCCAGCCATTGGAATGAATGGTGAAAAAAAACGTAGGGATCTTACAATTTCAGAGGCGTTTTTGTAGAAATATTACGTCCTACGTTGTGGACCAACGTAGTTATTACACGTTTTTTTGTGAGACTGGGTTGGACCCCCCCTTCCATAAAAAAAGAAGAGTTATTACGTCACAGCGTATACTTCAGCGGAATATCAAAACAACGGCCCGGGGTGCAAAACCCATCAATGACAGCGACCCTCTACCACACAAAACAACACCATTTATATAAACACCTATCATGACAGGGCACCCACAGCCAAGTAACAATTACAAATGAATTAAGTTGGCACAGCGGCCCACGTTGAAAATGTCCTTTTGGATGAAGCACTTGATGGCGGGGTCATGCAGCTGATCCTTTGCCACTCCAATTTATCATTGTAACTCAATCTTGAGGGGGGTCGCGAGATGATTCAAAAATATATATTTTATTTATTATTGTTATTATTATTATTATCCAGTGTTTCCGACATCATTTGATTCTATTTGTAGGGGCACCGCACCCCCCATGCAATTGAACCATAATCTCATTAAATATGCGCATATTTGAATACTTTCAGGAACACAATTCTGAACATTGGATAAAGTCAGGTTCGAAATTCTTGTTTCATTTTGTAGTCATATTAGAATCTAAAGTTTTTATAGAAGGGATTTTGGATATCTCTTTTTATCACTCCATAAATCAGAAAATACTGTCAACAGCTCTAAAATATCAATTTTCGCCATGTTTTTAGGTATAAAATGTTGTATAATTCAGGCTATGAATGATATATGAACAAACCCTTCCATAAAAGCCTTCATAATATTGATAGGAATATAACTGGAAGTTTTGGTGTATGTAAGTGCTACTGAAGTTGACATTTCTCACTCAGGAACATGAGAAAAAACTCATTTTGAGAAAACGACCATTAAAGATTGCAGTGAGGCGCTAGCTAAACCCTCCTGTTCTTTGGATGACAGCTTGCGCCTCGACGCACTCCGTGAAGGTATTTCATGTTCGGGGTCATTTGTTTTTTGTATAACCTTGCTTTGTGCAAGTGATAATTGTTGTCGTCTTCTCTGTGAACGTTTTTATCACTGTTCTTTTGCCATTTTGAGATTTAAATTTCCAGCGAAATCTAAACCAAGAAGTGTTTTAACACACCACGTGACGCATCTGAACGAATCACGTTGTCAGAAATTGACACCAGCCAATGAGATTTTGTTTCTTGGTTTAAGACCCCTTTGTACTTTCACGATTGGTTGCTGATACAAAGGAAATGACCATATTTTTGATCTGATTAGATTGAGCAGGAGAGACGCAGCTTTCCAACGATATCTCTGTTGACATGGTGCACACAGCGGTCGCGGTATTTTATGTTACGTTAGAATGCTAACTTTTGGTGAATTTAGGAGAAATCTACAGACGCAAATAGACAAACTATAGTAAAATAAACACTTAAATGTGTATTTTGTACATTTTCCTTCCAAAAGCCTGAAAGAAAACATGTTATGGAATCAAAATAGCACAACATATCAAAATTGACCAGTGCATGAAAAACGATGTTTCTGCCTGCCGTGTAAGTAAGTAAGTAAGACACCAGAGTTGAGGATCTGTGGGGTTTGTATGTCGATGTATGGGAAACACTGTTATGGGAACCACTGTTATGGGAACCCCCCCCCCCCCCGTTGACAATTCACGTGGTAATGGTAAATATACCATTACCACAGTAATGGTATATTTTTTAGGGATTTCTGTTTTTCTGATAAATGAGAGAAAAGTGATTGAGTCCTATGTTGCTATCACCAAAAAGTACAATTTCCGTCTAAACTAAAGCTAAGTTTACAGGACTATAATTCAGTATTCTTTTAGTTAAATAATTGTCTAACTATTTGGTGATGTATAGGACAGCCACCTGGTTCATACCTCAGCAAATCTGAAGAGGAAAAGAGTAATCATTCTCAAGTTATGGGCTTTTTGGTCACCTTTCCCATATTCGGCCTGGTCTAATTTGGCTCTTTTTCAGGGATTGGGGTAGTTCTAAAGAACACCCAAAAAAACATTTTTTTCCCCCAAAATAAAATTTGACAACAATCAATTTCATTAATAGGAGACCCTAAAGATAAGAAAAATCATTGTTGTCATTTGTTCTACCTCGGGTAGGGGTATCTCGAAAACTAAAGCCTTTTTTGAGGACTTGCTGCTGGACTATAATGTACTTATATGATTCTGTTTTCTTCAAGTTTGTATCTTCTTGGTCGAATGCACTTATTGTAAGTCGCTTTGGATAAAAGCGTCAGCTAAATGAAATGTAATGTAACACACTCTGCTGAGCTCTCCGTCCAGCATGCTCTCAGTGACTGCCTCTGCTCAGACCTCCAGCCTGCAGACAGCCCCTCACCACCTCACAGAGATACACCAAAGCTTACATATTTTCATGTACACAAGGACCGATACAGGAAAACATTCATGCCCACTGCAATAACTCTGTACAATAAATCACCTCTGGCTGGAAGAGAACTCTCTGCTCCATAGTTTCTCTTGGAATAAAACCACATTGTAAATTTTACACATATATCATCTGTTCAATATTTAATATATTTATGTATATATATTTGTATATATAATATCTTGTCAAATTCAACATGTATATTTTCTACTTTCTTGTTTATTTCTAGTTTTGTTTTATTGTAAAATGCCTTGTCTTTTATGCTGCTGCAACACAAACATTTCCCAAATTGGGATCAATAAAGTACCATCTTATCTTATCTTATCTTTTAACATCGCCAAATGTCAGACCGGGCGATCAGCTCCTAATGCATTGTGGGAGCAGACACAGCGGCATGGTGACACTGAGGACGGCAGACAGGACAGCAGGAACATGTGTGGAAACATTTGTCTGGTTTTCAACCAGAATCTCCTTTTTATACCATTTGTATGTAAGTTTCTAGTGGGCTACGGAAATAGGTTAAATCAAGGTTAGGACAGTACTTTTAGTAGCTTTCTTAAGGCTGTGTATGTATATATATATGACCATGGGTATAGGTGGGTAAATATGGGTGTATGATTTAATATTTATAAAATCATCCCTCCTCTTTTTCGACCCTTGGTGAAGTATGAATTGTGAGAATTGAACAGGGGTAGAAACTGGAAAACGGGTGACAACATATCCGTAACCCCTCTGTACATCACTACCTTGTAATCAGCTTTAAATAAATACAAAAATATTAGTGTTTACATTTTTGATTTCAACCTTTTTCTAATTTATTTGTTGTGTTTCACCTATACTTTATGTAAAAACTAATGCTGTCAAAATTATCGCGTTAACGGCGGTAATTAATTTTTTGAATTAATTGCGTTAAAATATTTAACGTATTTAACGCATGTGCAGAATGGCCCGCCCCCTACATCCCACCAGTGGCAGCGCCAGGGTATGGCTGGGGTAGGCTACACCCATACCAAGAAATGGCTTAGCCCCACCATGAAAAATGATGTTAAAGTAAGCAAAATTAAGTCTGCCAACTCGCGCGGAGTAAATTGCACAGACAGCAGTTAGTAAGATTGATTTCAGTAGCCACTTGTCTGGAAATACCGAAGACTAGAAACGTTTTTGAATTTTTTTGTCACGTAGTGATCGTCTTCTCAATAGAACATCTTTGATAATGTCTTCTGGCCAATCAGAATCAAGATAACGGCGTGGTGTTGTTGCAGGAAGTCCCGACGGAGAATACTTTTGCTGTAGTACAGGCAACACATAACTTGTACGCAGGTTATGTGCGTAATCTGAAATGCGTACCGTCACTTGTGTCACAAAGCGCATTTGAGTACGACAGAGTCGGTCTCCGTGTGCACAGACAGGGCTGCTGTTAACGTCGGTCTATACAACGGAATTGTGCCAAAACTACGCCAGCCGGCTGCGGAGGGAGACTCCCCCCCCCTTCACTGGAGAACTGCGCTAAAACAGCTGATCACAACGTTCACACTCTGTGGTCACTAAGTACTCCATTAGCCCCCCCCCTGACTTTCCTGAAGTACTCCCCCGTTGATAGAAATCAACACGTAATGAATTAAGACCCCACGGTTTGATGATTGATAGGTGTGTGTGCTGTCTTTCATTTTGACACGCAGAAAAATGTTATAATAAACATACATACTGTATGTTAAATGGATATATCCGCCTTCTTTCATTTATCTTTCCATTCCCACAACAATATACATAAAGAAATTACATATTTTGGACATAGTTCGAATGGTGATTCATCTGATTAACATTTT
The DNA here is from genome assembly GCA_028583405.1 of Pogonophryne albipinna. Classification (NCBI taxonomy): domain Eukaryota; kingdom Metazoa; phylum Chordata; class Actinopteri; order Perciformes; family Artedidraconidae; genus Pogonophryne; species Pogonophryne albipinna. The sequence goes on from CM053248.1 coordinate 8,854,192, forward strand.
TAATCGTTTGACAGCCCTAGTAAAAACATGAGTTTGTATTCTAAGGAAAGTGCATCTGTTCAAACTTAATGAAAGGTTTCTTATAAATAAAGTCCCTGAGAACACATTTCTGATCCTAAATATCTTACATTATTCTGTTGTCTTACTTCATTAATGTTGGGGGTAAAGCGCTACAAAGTTACTGTAATCAGATTACACTTGTAACGTGTTACTGTTGGTTCAGCAGTTATTATATTACAGTTACTAAGCACAAAATTATCCGGTCACTTGCGTTTAAGGCAGGGGTGGGGAACCTCCAGGTGAGACCATTTGATACGGCCCTCGAGGTAATTTATAAACACAAGCAAAAAAAAAATTAAGAAATCTAGACCGCAAAATAATTAACCTGTTGAAACCCATCCCTGTTTTTCAGGTCTCAGGCTCGAAAATGACATGACCATAACTACACTTCTATTAGGTTTAAATTAATAATCTTTTTTCTCAAAGTAATGATAGACCTGTGAGTTGGATGTAGAAAAGTCAGAATCAATATAGATGTTTTTGTTATTTTAAAGAAAATTCAGATTGAACATAGTAAAAAATTGTAAATTATAGTGTCCGTCCAAAAATAATGTTTTACTTAAAGGGGATCTATCATGCAAAATACACTTTTGTACGTCTTTTATACATGAATATGTGTCCCCGGTGTTCCAGGGAACTCACCAAGTGTCAGAAAACACAACCCTCTCTCTTTTCCTCCATACCCAAATCTCTAAAAAAGGGGCTGCAACGGATCTGATACAGACTGATCCAGATTTGAACACTGTCCTGACGTCAGGACGGTGGCGCTACGGCTATTGGTCAATTCTCCACCTATCAGGGGATTGAGAGGTTGGGCCACGGCCGGCCATTGATGCTAGAAAGCGCTGGAGAAGCTGTAAATATGCTATGCTCCGAAGCGGAGTGATCTAGATCGGCAAGAAGTGTTCTTTTCCCCATAATGACCGCGTTGCTGCACATTATCCCGCTTGTTACATGGCCACATTCTCAACAAAGTAACGACATGACTCCCAATATTAATTGAAATACTTTTATGGATTTAGAAAATGATTTTATTGATTTAAAAAATAGTTGTATTGATTTAAATTGACATGCATCCGCTAAGAAAAATAGTCCGTTGTTACTGTTTGAACTAACGTAGCAACGGCAGGAACTGCTTCGATAGTGTTTTTGAGGAGCTTTTTGATTACAGATTTGAAAACATCGTTGCTTGCTTTAAAAGTAGCACAATTCATTATGTCAAACCTTGGAAAGTATCTAGATATCCCTGCCCTAATGCCAAAGTAACTGCCAACTCCCCTCTCCTGCAGGGGGGCGTGGTCAGTTGCACCTCACAGAATCAGCCCCCTGCAAAAACAGGGCTGGAAAGAGCAAATAGAGCGAAATGAGGCATGGCTAAAATGCAGGATCTGTTTGGTATTTTGAAAAGCCCTCAGGCTTATTTCTCCTGATGGTTCCGACCAGGGCCACTTTCCTCTTTAGTAGCTCCTGCACAAGTGCATATGAAGTGAAAAAATGTCACAAGTCACAGTGATCCCTTGGAGCCCCTCATATCCAGGACGACACGCTTTCCCTTGCCCACCTCGGCAGCACTACCAGCAGCTTTACCAGTGTAAATCTGGCACTTCCAGGCATAAGATGTTTCAACGTCAGCGGTGACACAGATTTTTAGCCCATACTTTGCGCGCTTGCTTGGCATATATTGCCGGAATTTGCAGCGGCCTCTGAAAGGGACAAGCTGCTCATCCACACACACATCTTCACCAGGGTTGAAAGGCATCGGAAGGCGATGTGTCCACTTCCTCCAGAAGTCCTCTCTGTGACGGGAAGGTCTCATCAGCTTGTCGTCAAACCGGAGGGTGGTATTGATCAACCGGAATTTGGTGTGGGTCATTGTGGCTCGGAAGATGGCACGTCCACTGTGGTCATCCCAGAGGTTGATGGTGGATTTGCCCTTCGACTTGTACACTCCAGCCAAAATCAGGACGCCGATGTATCCACGGATATCTGTGGCATCAACATCACTCCAGTTATCCCTCTCACGGCATTTCGTGTTATAGTCACGAAATTAATTTAATCTATTGATTTGTGTTCACCAACACGATTTTCGCATTTTTTCCGTGTCACACAGAACGATTTTAAAAGCAATTATCGCATCTTAAAGCAGAGGCTACTCAGTATTGGCATATCCAGCCATGCAGTGGGATGGTTTGTGAACTACATCTCTGAAAGGTCCCAATGTGTTCACTTTGATGGGCTCACTTCTGAGTGGTTGAACATTGCTAATGGTGTTCCTCAAGGTTCTGTTTTAGGTCCACTTTTATTCTCCATATATATCAACAGCTTAGGTGAAAATGTGGATGAAGCTACTTTACATTTTTATGTGGATGATACCGTGATGTCTTGTGCAGGTCCCTCCATTAAGGAGGCAGTTGTTAAATTACAGGCTGTTTTTAACACTGCTGCTTTAGTTGTTCTGACTGCTAAAATCCTCCGTTATTCCTAATTTTAAAGCCGATATTCCGTGGGGTCGGGGGTCTCGGATCCTTGTCACCCTTTTCATACCTGATGAGTTTGCATCCCTGAGACAGCATTAAGGTGCCTCCTGGTGAGTTTAAAGATAGAAACCAAATATCAGCAGGTTTTGAATTAATATTCCTCTGTCCCACAACCAACAAGAATGTGGATGGGGTGAACTACATCTACTATAACCAGCAGAGATTCATAAATTACACCAGAGACGGAGTAAAAAGAAAAATAGACGTAGATTCACACCTCAAAAGGTGTGAAAGGAGGGATTTGTGGAGTCTATTTTCATATAACATTACAAGACTGATTCTTATTATTACATTATATGCTTATTTGTGCTCATGAAATGCTATGATTTTGGAATAAATAGACAAAATCACCAATCCCAAGATTTGATGGGTGGATAGGAAACGAAGGGAAAAGTCACAGAAGAAAGTTTTAGCTTGCAATAGAAAGTAGCAAGTTCAGGAGCAGACACTGTAAGAGGACAATGAGTTAGTCAGAACAGAACATCGCTCCGGCCTTGAGATTTGGGTGAGCTTCGCTCCCACGCATAGCTGGGAATCAGTATAATGAAGGATTCCACTTTTCCTGTAGAAACTTTAGCAAAAACTAATTATGTAGGATAGCGTGACTAGAGTAGGGAGGAACCTTCACAGGCCGGCCGAATGCTGATTGGAAGATCGTGTTGCCAAGAGACTTTTGTCTAAGTCTGTGCACCTACCAGAGACTTGTCGTTTCTGTTTACTAGTGGTTTTATTTTTTGTTTTGAGTAGTAGAAAATGAAAATCATCCCGTTTTTTAAGTTCAGTAAATCCCTTTTAGACCATGATAAAGAAAAACGCCTTGTATTTCGATTTTACTTTTTCATTTTAAAACGAAAATTAAATATCCACTCGTTTTGTTTTTGAATATCCTTTTGTGAAAAGAAAATCCAAAGACCAAAACATACACTGACCCATTTAGATAACGTTCTTTCATTCACGACAAATGCACCACAAACCTAAGGTGATTCTCATCTTAAGGTTACGGTCAGGAGCTTTTATCACAGTGAAGTATTTCCTCTGTTTGTGAGTGTCAAGGAAAGCATGAATTAAAATCACTTTTTCTAGGAGAAAATGTCTTGACAAATACATTTTGATCAAATCCATTTAGTGTGAATTATAATACCACAATCTAGTCTTACACATCAATTTGTAGTATCTTAGATTTAAATATGTATCATAATACATTAATATGTATTTCCTTTTTCATAGTTGAATTACGTTAACAATTACTTTATTTAAGCTATAATTTTTTTATTAAAAGACAAATGTATTTAATAGGGAACCTTTTGAATGAACAATTATGTGTCATACAGTGGCGGTTCTACAGGGTGGCACGGGGTGGCAGCTGCCGCCTCAGAAAAATGCCTTGCCACCCCAGTTGGCAGCTTTGTTTTGAAAGAAAAGTTGTGGCTCATCGGACATTTATGAGAGAAAATCTCTAATGTCCGAGTGCAAGTGAAATGCAGCACAAGACGCGCCTTGTAACCCCTCCCCCGACCTTGGCGCGAGCCTGGAAATATGATTGGCGGCGATTTCATTTGAACGGGGGGACAGCGCAAAACGAGAAACATTGTCGTTTTGAAGGAATGAAGTATTTGCAGTCTACAATGACAGAGAAGAGACTGTCAAGTTTGGCTGTAAGGCAAGGCAAGTTTATTTATATAGCACTTTTCTGTACGTGACAATTAAAAGTGCTTTACAAAACAAATAAAAATACTTTTTAGGAATACATACAGTAAAAACACATATAATGGCATTTTACAACAGGCATTACAAAGCAAAGATAATACAAATAAACACCACAGGTAAACAATACATGTTTAAAAGGCATACTGTAGTGCAAATATGAGCAGCTCAATTTAAAGTAGCGGCAAAGAGATATGTTTTTAGTCTCGATTTAAAAATAGTAAGCGTTTCTGCGGACGTGCATGATTTGGGAAGTTTGTTCCAGATTGTCGGGGCATAATAGCTAAATGCTGCCTCTCCATGTTTTGTTTTTACTCTCGGAACCGATAGCAGACCCGTCCCAGAAGACCTGAGGCACCTTGATGGCTCGTAATTATGCAGGAGTTCAACAATATACTTTGGTCCTAAACCATGTAATGATTTAAAAACTAGCAATAGTACTTTAAAATCAATTCTTTGGCCGACTGGAAGCCAATGTAGAGATTTCAGAACCGGACTGATGTGATCCACTCTTTTAATGTTAGTGAGGACACGTGCAGCAGCGTTCTGGATCAGCTGCAGTTTTCTGATGGATTTTGTTGTCAGCCCTGTGAATACACTATTGCAGTAGTCAAGTCTACTAAAGATACAAGCATGGACAAGCTTTTCTAAGTCCTGTTGTGACATTAGTTTTTTAATCCTCGATATGTTCTTCAGGCTGTACTCAGCATTGAATCAAAATGCACCATAGCTTTAAATCTTAATCAGTTTGTGAGGCGATTTGCTGATCAAGATGGTAATCGCCACATTCAGCTGTTATAGGCATGCCAACTTGATGCTCTGCTCACGGATGAGTCGATGAGAATAATAAACAGTTAAGATGATGACCTTACGTGTGTAAATATATTTTTTTCTTTGAGGGGGTCTGCCCCCAAAAAACTGTTTCAAGTCCTGAGAAAGTAAGACGGTGTGTAAAACTACACTGCCCAGCCAAAAGAAAGTTACCACTTTGATTTAACTAGACCAGTAGGTAAAGACTTTCCACTGGATAATAACTGCAGCGATGTTTATGTTTTAGCTGAATACACGTTTTTTTAACTGATGCAGTTAGTCACTTCTTTAATGTTTGTTCTTTCTGATGTAAAGTCAAGGTTGTAACTGTTTGCAATGAAGTCGTGGGGCGCTGAACTGTTCTTTTGATTTTTTTGATTTATGATAATTACTTGTCTTTCAAATTTGAAGGAGGGTGAGCAAGCATCTTGAGGAACATTCATCATTAACTCCTCCAAAAAATATAGTTTATTTAATAATAACACTGAATATGTGAATCATAACAGTGATTGACAGCTGATAGGAATAATATGATTGTTAATAGTATCATATAGACCAGTGCTTCTCAAAGTGTGGTCCGCGGACCACTGGTGGTCCGTGAGCGCCCCCTAGTGGTCCGTGAGTATATTGGTAACATTTGAAATAAATAAATACATTTAAGTTTTCCGCACTCTCGCGGGAATATCTCCGCAATGGAGCGAGCTTAAGTTTCATTTTCGATTGCATGATATAGCCCAGCGCAACACCTTCATCACACATGTTACCACTTGTTTGTACCATTTTCAGGCGATTTGTAATCCGTTCTAGAAAAACGATGTGATTTTGGATATTTGTGGAGTTAGGTGGTCCGCGAGTGTTTTTTTATTGGTTAAGTGGTCCTTGGTATGAAAAAGTTTGAGAAACACTGATATAGACAAACATCGAAGAGACAGTTAATTAATGTACTTATTGCAGCAGTCTGCATAATTTAATTTAATTTAATCGTTTATTTGATGAGGGACAATGCACATTAATGAACACTTTAGACAGGTTATGTTTCCAGTGTAAATATGCCGGATTATAGCTTTGAGCTAATTTCCATCCGTAGTCCCTGAGCAATGGGAGTGAGGGGGGGAAGGGGGATGTCCGGTGCCTTGCTCAAGGGCACCACGGCAGGGCAGGAGGTGAACTGGGACCTCTCCAAGTAGAAGTCCACACTCCATATTTTTAGGTCTGGTCGGGGACTTGAACCGGCGACCCTACAGTTCCCAGTCCAAGCCCCTACTGACTGAGCCACTGCCGGATTTGGTACCCCTGCTGGTCTAAGAGTGAAACAAACTCATTCAGTTATTGTTCAGTTAAAATTCATTAAATGATGTCTGCCACCTTATATATTTATATGTAAGGCTTTACTGATGTGCCACAATAATGTCACCTAATGTTATTGAGTTAAAATAAATATTGTGGCTTTCCAAGTTAACATTAATTGATATGACCGATTAAATCAGCATATACTTCTGCCAGGGGATGCCACCCCTGAAATTCTCCTGCCACTCTCTTGCCACCCCATGAATATTTGTCTAGATCCGCCCCTGGTGTCATAACAAGTCAAATCGAAACTGACAATAAGACAAAATAAAAAAATCATAACAAAAATGGCTAGTGATTCTTCGATTATATACAATAATATACATATATTTAATAAAGTAGAGGAACTCATTGTGAAACACATTTTGTGCCATAAATTGCTTCCACATTTCCCATGGTGCGTAGCGGCATTTCCGCACATGCGCAGACAGATCGGGTAGTGACAGACCCTCCCCCTTTATCTAGGGAACTGTGCCATTTGTTGTCGTGTGACCATAAATCCTGGAAAAATCAATCAGACCAGTGGCAAAAGATAAAAATGTGGACAGGTCAAACCTGGGTAGATATGTAAAAAGGATGCAGGAACAGGAAGTCAAAACATTAGGATACAGTGGAACAGCAGAGGCAAAGAGGGTCTTAGATGGAGAAGGAGCTTGCAGACCATATTTAAAAAACTGTGCAGACAACAAAGCAGGCAGTGGCAGAGAAAGGAAAGAATGGATGCCATACCATCTGCAGTCTGTGTGACTTCTGGATTCAGGTCCACTGGGGTTTTCCCTTACAACAGAGATATTTTCTCTGATGCAGAGTTTGAGCCATCAATGGTATCAAACAGGCCAATCCCTGAGATACAGGGTGTTTCTCAATCGTGAGGATGCTGGCTGGGTAGTCGCGTACTTCCAAGTCACTTCCTTCAGAAACTAAGCAAGTATGCTTCCAAGCCACGGCTTCGGAAAACGAAGAAGAATGGAACAGGCTAACAAGTGTGCCACTCTCTCTAACGGTTTCAACATAAACTGTACCGAAAGTAAATACCTCACGATGTCTATCTAATTATGAACTTGCTTTACTTTCACGGAACACATTTTTGGTGATTACAAACAAATGTAACAAAGTAACATATTTACCAACACATGTTCTACGCCACTACATACTTACATTTAAATGTGTGCTGCGTCCGTTCAGCCATTCTCCGCAAGAGTTTTTGAAATTGGTCCGTGCGCAAAGCATTGTGGGGATTTTAAGGACGCGAAGTCTACCCATGTGCAGCCTCAAAATTTCCCCCAAACCAAGGACGCAGCCTTGGTGGAATTCCAAGTATGCTGGAGATTGGAACAGTCCTTCGGCGGCACTCGATGACGTAGCATCCTTGAAATATTGGCTTGGAAGCCAGTATCCTCAAAATTGAGAAACGGCCACAGTCTGCCGGTGCAGATGATCCACCCTCCCCCATCACTGCTGAGATGCCTTCATCTTGCCCCACAGATGGATGTGTTTCACCAATGAAAACACAGATTTAGATTGCAACAATTTGTTGGTTTGTTCATATTGTTTAACTTGTTAAGCCCCGAGCCTGTTTTTCAGGTCTCAGGCTCCAAAATGACATTCCCAGAACAATTGACCATATCTACCCTTCTAAAAGGGTTCAATTAATAATCTTTTTTCTCAAAGCAAGGTACCTGTGAGTTGGATGTAGAAAAGTCAGAATCAATATAGATGTTTTTATTTTAAAGTAAATTCAGATTGAACACAGTAAAAACAATTATATTATTGTGTCCGTCCAAAAAAAAAAATTACTTATAGTGAAAACCACCCTTGAATGATGGGATGCTAGACTAAAAGCTGTAGGAATCCAAACTACAACATATAATAAGTACCCTGTATCAAGATTGATGCAAAACAAGTGAAATTTGACCTTTTCAGAGAGATTTAGCAAAAAGAACCCACTTCTGGGGTCATTTGGGTGGATTTTCCATATCTCTGGCCCCCCTTGGTCGATTTTGCTGATTGACATCTCTTTCTAACCGTCAGAGCCAATGGAATCAAGGGGAACTCCCACATACTCCTTATTTGGTAATGTGTGTGTGTGAGACTGCCGCATAGCCAAGACCGGAAGCTGCGATAACTCTGGTGGCTACCATTAGCAGCTAACTTTTACTCTCCGATTTTTACATAAAAATGGAATTATGGATTATAAATAAACAAATGATTACCCACAAACATTATCAACCTATGGATTAACCGATTCAGCCGCGTTTTTTCTGGTTTTAATGCCATTGAACACGTCTTTTGATCAGATTGACAGCTACGGTGAGACGATCTCCCGTAAAAGCTCCGTAAAGGTACGTGTTGTGATGTCTGTGTTTGCTTCCCCTGTCAAGAGTTCGGATCACTCAGTGATGATATATATACCTAAATAATCTGTGGAACCTCAGCTTTAATCAGATATATTGTATGTGCAGCTACGATAAGTAATAAGGGTATCATTTATCTGGAATTCTGTGCCAAAGTGCGTTAGCATTTTTCGCTCAGGGGTCATTTAGATGCTTCTTATGAGACTTGTGTTTTGTTTTGGTAAAAATGGTTTGTATCGTCAATTAGCTGAGATTATTCCCGTTAATCTGGTATAACACATTAATAGGTTCTTAAATATTAAGATCCCCTGAGACACAGTGTCGTGAAGAAAAAAAAAGTTCCCTGCCGGCGGGGACCTTGGGGCTTAACAGGTTAAGTGACTCTTGAGAAAACACAAAAGACTCGTCAATTGGTAAATGTATCCCCAGATGGATCAATTTCTGCCTGACGCGGATCAACTCAACCCTTAGATGGGGCAAGCCACATGACAATTTTTTTTTGAGAAGTCATATTTGAATGGCCCTTTGTTATAGATGCATTATTATAATTTGTATTGGAAGAAGACATCATTAAATACAAATTGTTGTTTTCATTTGACTCCTCTCATTTTTCCTTGCCTAGAGGACAATATACTGTATGTAAAAATTGGCTCATCTTACCCCACTCTCCCCTACTGTATAAAAAGACAGCTGTACTTCTACCACAGCTACAAAGACATTTCACGAACTGAGCTAGCTAACAAACTACAAGCTAATATAGCACACAAGAAACTCCCCAATCCAGAAGTGCAAAAGCCACGTATAGAGAGGCGAAGTCCCTCCCTTTCCGGGAGCCTCCATGGGACCCCGGAAGCGGAAAATTATACATTGAAGTCAATGGAGAGAGAAAAGTTATCTTTTGATCCCGTTTGAATTGTGCCACGAATGACACATATGATGTTTGTCAATTTAAAAGAACATTTTGCAAGTCAAAAAAATAAAAATGTGCCTTAAAACTGTGAAGTTACACATTTTTTTGTGTGAAACCGCTCAGTGAACTACAGGTCTCTGGTCTCGCACAATACGCGTCACCATCACAAAGATGGCCGTCACGTTAGCAAATTTCACCTGTTTCTTTCAGAATGAGGCGAAAAGTATAAAACGAGGTGAAAATCACTACAAGTCTGGGCATGTTGAGAGCTGTACATACACGAAAGGGGAGTTAGTCGGTTCTGTAAGAGCAGCGGGACTATGGCGTTATATTTGTGCCTCTATCCTGAGCACGCAATGAAACATGTTGAGCATAGAAAATGCTATTGAGCGCGCACTTGAACATTTTTGAGCACAGAGAAATATATTTTCTCTCATAAAACTCCTGCTCCGTGCGCAAGCAGACCGCTGCACGTGCTCTCTCTCTCTCGCTCGACCTCTCCAGCCTGTGCGCGCTCAGCTTTGCCTGCGCTCGCTCAAGTTGTCACAGCGTTACAAATGTGCCACAAAACCAACCAATCGGAGAACTCGAGAAGGTCAATTCTGATTGGCTGGTCGTCTCCAATCATATCTTCTATCTGAGATGAGAGAGGGATTTTCGGTTGCCATCAGGCTGTTGACGTTCTTATTACACATCTATCGTTGACATTTACAGGACATGACAGACTCGAATGAAGAGAATAGCACGCCACAGTGTCAGGTGAGTTATACATTTCTAGTTTTCTGATATCACGTTATTGTTTGCAATGCCTGAGTTTGCTAGCTCACAAAAAGCGAACAAAAAGACTTGACTAAACATAAATCTAACCTGGGCTATGAACTAAACGTGAAACAATAACATGAACCTGATTAACATGACATGAACAATTTAGCAGACATGACGGGATGTTACAGCTGTAAGCATTAGAGGCGGCAGAATGACAAAACATGTTTCTCTCTCTATCACAATGTTGGGTTGACCAGAACCTGGACCAACTTCTGTTTCCTGTTCTACAATGGGCATAGAGCTTGCGTTCATTTTCAACCGGACAGATGAGGCTAGGATACCGGATAAAGTTAGCAACACACGTTAACGATGAACAGCCTATTAATCCGTTCTCCTAATGTTATTTCCTCCAACGTTGTGGAATTAGAGAAAAGGGGCTTCTTAACGTGCTTTTATCCGGGGTGGAGGGAGTTACATATTTAAGTATAACATTGGGGCGTGTGATTGTAGTGGGTGGAGGTGGTGAAATGAGGATATCCATTTTGGAGTTCAAGCTAGTATAATATAGTTAACGAACGTTACACAATAATAAGGAAGAGAGCTATTTGTGTGATACATCGCTATTGGTATGGATTTAAAGTGCATATTTGAGACTTCCAAACAGTAAACAAAAACGTAACTTATGGGTGAGTGTTTTTATCACAGCCATATAATGTCCTTGTGATTCTGTTGATTATTACCTGTCTGTATTATGTTGCAGCTCAGCTGATTTTGGATTGATGGCAAAGGGAGAGGGACTTAAGTGAGAGTGAAAACACAAGGTAAGTTTAAAATAGGTCAGCAATGTCCCATCCTATAGGTTGCTAGATGTATCTAACCCTTTCTCCTGTCTCCCTCTTTCAGCACAAGAACCCCAGGGGGATTCAATGGAGCTTGAAGACCCTGCACCCGAGTCTCAACTCCCAGAGTTTAGCAAGCCTCTCCCTGTTCTTTATTTTTGATTAAACAGACATTAAGCTTCCCAATGGTGTGGTCTTCGTTTTGTGAAAAATATGATTACCTCACATATGTTGTTGCTGTTGTTGTCTTTTGTGATAGTTAAATTGCTCCTGCTGACTTGAGCCAGCCATTCTTTCCTCCTCTCTGTGTCAGTGGGGAAACTTTACATGTGTACTCCTTTCTCTGAGCGCTTGGAGCATCCCCCGGCAGCACAGCAAACCATGGGGGAGACTATATGCCAGGACAACAGAGGAAAAGGCACAGACAAACGGCATGATATGCTATTCAATGTTTATTGAATTCCATTTATTGACATGGATGTTCCTAAAACAACACATGTAACATCATCATCATGCTGCTGCTGCTGCTATTGTGCTTTGACTCATTGTGCTGTCAGTTGACAATCATTGATAGGCCCCTGTGGGTCTCCTGTCCTTTCTGAAAATCATAAAGATTACATTAGTTCTTTAGATTACTTGTGTCCTCAATTACCAGGGGATTACTGAAACCACCATGAATTAAAGAAATGGTAGAAATGTATCTAATCAGAATTTTGAAACCTTCCTTCCCTCCCTCTAAATATATCAATAAACATTAGGATGTGATGCTCCTGACTACCATACAGGTTTAAGAAGATAATATTTGTTTTAAAGAATTCAAAGCAATAAACAACAGCAACAGGCTCTGTAACAAAGGCAACGTTAGCCTAACATGTATATGTTAACAGGTAAGATAGCTGTTCACACTATGTATATTTTCTACTTTCTACGTTGTAATGCTATGTTATTTCTATTTAAGATGTTTACATTTTCGATTGTTTAATTCTAGTCTTTTAACTGTCTAATGTACAATGCCTCCTTGTCTTTTGCTGCTGCAGCGTAAACATTTCCCCAATTGGTATCAATAAAGTACTTCTTTTTTTATCTTAATCCTCAAATATTAGCACATTTTACTTAAAAAAAACAAACACATTGATGTAACTACATACACATATCGATATGTTGTATACATATTGCAAATCAAAACCTTTATTGATCACTAATTACCAAAAATTGCATTTCTATCCTGTTATTAATGCATTCAAATCGTGATTCAAATGGCCCGCCACGAACTTCCGGGGACTTTCTGAGTCTCTCTGAACCACGTGATGATCAAGCATTTTGGACTTCCGCTGTCGCAACTCTTCTCTCTACATGGCGCTGGACCAGCCAATCAGAATTGACCTTCTCGAGTTCTCTGATTGGTTGGTTTAATGGCACATTTGTAACGCTGTGACAACTTGAGCGAGCGCAGGCAAAGCTGAGCGCGCACAGGCTGGAGAGGTCGAGCGAGCGGGGGAGAGAGAGCGCGTGCAGCGGTCTGCTTGCGCACGGAGCAGGAGTTTTATGAGAGAAAATATATTTCTCTGTGCTCAAAAAATGTTCAAGTGCGCGCTCAATAGCATTTTCTATGCTCAACATGTTTCATTGTGTGCTCAGGATAGAGGCACAAATATAACGCCATACGGGACCGGCTTTACAAGGTTTCGGTGAGTAATATGAGTGCAATGTGTAACGTTAATGTCAGCTAGCTAACATTAGCTAACAAGGTACACTAACGTGTTTTGTTTTAGCAACTAGTTTTCTCCTTAAGAACTTCGTGGTCTCTGTGTATTGTTGGGGCGGACGTCATTCTTTGGCGGGGGGCTCTAAGGCCCCCCCCCTCTGCCTCCGCGCGTCCTTTTGAGAATGGGTCAGATTAACAGAGGAAGAATTCACAGCAACCATTGGTAAAGTTATAACAAATATGCTGATTTAATGGCAGAAGATACAACATCACGAAGTAATCCGGATTACCCCGGCTCTGGTTCCTCCCGCTGGGAAATCTTACTTACTTGTCTTGTCAGCAGGAGGAAGAGAGAGCGATCTAAAGACACAACAGGCTTATATGCAAAAAGAACGGGGAGGAGGTGTGCCGGATTCTCCTCCCATAGAGTCCATTCATTGGTTGATATAAAAGCGACGACCCAGCAGAGGACCCACAGAAAGAGTCTTTTACCATTTAAGGTAAAACAGACGCATTGGGTGTACTTTCACACACCCACACATTTTGCAGAGACTTCCCTCTCTGTGGCCCCCTCTCCCCTTAGTTCAATGTACACACAGTTTCACATACTTTTGTTATAGTTGACTAATACAAACAATATATGTACTACTTTAATATCAATAATAACGAGGAAAACATTACCTCTGCTCTCAAGCAGTAAAATAGTAGAATATCAGCCTCTATAGAGAACGCACACTCATTTTTCCTTAGGTTGTGTCACGCACACTCATTTTTCCTTAGGTTGTGTCACACACACTCATTTTCCTTGTTTTACCATTTAAGGTAAAACAGACACATTGGGTGTCCAACACGAACTCTACATAAACATATACAGAGAACGCACACTCATTTTAGAGCTCTGAGCTTATCTTCAAATAAGGACATTCCCCTGCTCACATTTTACTCCAAATACAATGGTTTTACTCCTCATATTTCCAACTCCCTATTATTATTGATACAAAGTAATTAAACACACACATATATTTTAGACATGTATCGTTCTAGCTACTTGGCATTCTGTGTTTAGAGAAGAATGTATCCTCTCCCCACATATTTCGTCTCCTGTCATGCAAACCTGCTCCTTATTTTACACACAGTAATCTAAACACATTTAAGCCAACTACTGCACAATGTTGTGGCAATTTAGTACTCACAACATGAAATAATGAAACAGAAAGAAATCAATAAAAACACAAGCACCAGTATAATTGAGCAGTTATGATACAGCCAGATGGCTACTGCAACACACACACACATTCTACTCTCTGCGGTCTATAGCATATGTCTATATAAGGGTATTTCCTCTCTGTCCCCTCCACTTCTCCTGACAGGGAAGTTTTCACTTCTCATCTCTCCAGCTTTTTGTTCATATAAACTGCTACTATTAAATACAAAGTAATTAAGTACACATATGAATATATAAAAACACACTTCTTATATATCAGGAGACATTAAAATGAATATACCAAAAATTACACTGTATTAAACTTCCTGCTATAATATGTTAATTTAATTCTCTTCAGTATGCTGTGGATAACATTAGTGTTCACAAGAACAAGATACACTCCCGTGTTTTGTTTTAGTTGCTCTTCAGATTGAAGCGGCCAGTTTTATATCGACTATACTGTATGTGTGATCTCCTTTTACATCTCGTTGTGTCATTTGAGTTTATTTGCTGTGTGTAGATTCAAGGATTTTGGTTATCTTGTAAATTTGTTTGGTTATCTAGGCACAGCTGTGTGTGACTCCCTCTGGTACACTGGTATGTGTTTTCCTAATGTAGAGAGCATTGATTAATTAATAAACTACACACCGAGTCTAGATCCTGACCAAATCCTATTTTTTTGTTGATCAAAAGTTTTTCAAAAATGTATTCATACACATTTAGAAAAATACAATGTACAATCACAACCAATACCACACAAATTACAAAAAATACAGAAAAAACAAACAATAACAACAATCAGACAAGAGGACAAAACTATGGAAAAATAAACCCTCCCACCCCCAGATCCGGACCATCCTTGTATTATTGCTTATTCAATCTATTATAGCATGCTAACAAACATGGTACTTACTTTATTTTTACAGATCTGCATGGGAGACGATGGCGGGATGCAGAGCGCTGTCTGTGATTGTGCACGGGGGATGTACAAATGCAGCCACGCTGCAGCATTGGCAATATTTGGCATGTGGCAGATCAGCTCCACAGATGTTGAGTGCCAGTGGAGGAAGCCTGGCACTTAAAAAGTAGTCCAGCCGGTGTCTCAACTCTACCAACAGCGAGAGGAGACATACAACCCACTGGCCAGAGACATCGCCACTGAGGATGTAGACTGGTTCAGGTCTGCACTGAGGGGCACACAGTGTGGCATGGCATGGCTTTTGTCACCTGAGCCAGAGCCGCAGCCTCAACATCAGGCCAATGTCACCGTGCCGGAGCTGGTGAAGGAGCATGGGGGTCGGGGGCTTGAGGCAATTCTTGCCTCAATGCGACTGAGCAGAGACCAGCAAGCTGCCATCCAGACAGCCACCGTAGGACAGCGGACAAATCCTCAGTGGCAGTTACACAGGCGGGGCAGGTTGACAGCCAGCAATTTTGGTGCTGTGCTGCGGTCGGGACTTTCATCCACTCCATGCGCGTCCCTCATGAAGAGGGTGCTTGAGGGGTACAACTTGGACGTTGTCATGGCTGTCAACTGGGGGGTTGTAAACGAGGCCGAAGGGGTGAAGGCTTTTGTGCAGGCCTATCGGGTGACAGTGTTCGAGTCTGGTCTCTTTGTGAGTGAGGAGCATCACCTGATGGACTTGTGCAGCCATCTGCCCTGCTGGAGGTGAAGTGTCCACACAGCCAGAGGAACATGACCATCGCGGAGGCAGTCCAGTTACCATCTGTCTCCGTGAGGAGGGTGGGTCATATATTCTCAAGGAGAATCACCCATACTGGCACCAGGTCCAAGGGCAGCTGCACATCACAGACCGGAGTCTCTGCTACTTTGTTGTGTGGACCACGAAGGAGGCGATCATCATCCCCATCCCCAAAGACCCTGCATGGCATGGAAATCTCCTCCTCCTGGAAAAATTCTACACCCAGCATATGCTCCCTGTGTTGGCCAGTAGAGAGGAGGACATTTAAATAAACATACTCTTAACACCCTCGGACTCTGCGTTGTGTTTCGTATGTGTGATGGGGTGTTATGCAGAGGGGAGGAAAACGGACACAGCAGATTGGGATTGTGGTGGAGATGCTGAGCAGTTATTTAATTGTTGCATGTAATTATTATTATACTGCGTGCTTATGAAAGCTTTAGCGCAAGTTCAATAAGGAAGACCTAACAGTGAGTCACTTACATGTCACTCTATTGCTCCCTCCCCCCTCATTAAATACGAGGGCGTCACCCCTCAGCAGCCAATTGCTGCACATGCTAAATTCCTTAAATGCCTGCTCTTCCTCCCTGTCAGTTGTCATTTCAGATGACCACACGCCGTGGTAGTACTACAATACCCCTCCTCGTGAGAAAAACATAGGGAATAAATAGCTCAAGATGTCCAACTCGGACAATTCGGAACACGAACCTTCTATGGAAATCTTTGATCCCGGTTCGGCTCCCCACAGCGGCCTATCATCAGAGACAGACTTCCTCATCGCCCGGCTCCTGCAGCAGGGCATCCCCACAGCCCCAGGCCTCACTCTCTCTCAGCTCCGAGAGCTCTCGGACCAGGTCTCCAGCACAGCTCCCCAGTCCGGGGCAGCAGCCCCAGGCAGCTCCCCAGAGAGACCAGTGCGAGGACGCGGCCGCAGCCGCGGAGGAAAAAAGGGCAGGAAGTCGAGCCCTCCAGGATCCCGTCCGCCTCCAAAATCCACCCCTTCCCAGGCTCGCCAGGCCGGGAGTGGCACTAACACGCCCCTCATGGAGAGTAGCGTGGCCAGCGCCCTGCAATCCCTGGCTAGCTCCATGAGAGCTATCGATGCTCGCCTCCAGGCCCTGGAAGACTCCGGTACAGGAGCGTCAACTTCTGTTGCACTCAGAGCAGCGCTTGCTGCCTCAGTCCCGCCGGGGTTGCCGGGTCAGGGTGTTCCACGCATTCCAGCAGTAGCTCCCCCTTATTCTCTGGCTTCGTCCCTCCCAGCCCCCACTTCAGGTAGGCCTTTTATTTCCCAAGCCGCCAACATCTCCTCTCGGCTTAGGTCGAAAATTCTTGAAGGGAAGGATGTTAATCTGCTTAGCCTTATTCTGCCCTCTCCGGAGTGCGATAAAGCCATCGCCACAGGAGGAAATATCACCGCCGTTTTTAAGGCCGCAGACCCCAGGCTTATCAGAGATATCAGCTTAGGGCAATTCATAGTAGCTTTCGGCATCTTCCGTGGCGTTCTCTGCTCCGTCTACCCTGAGAGAGGAGTAGAATTAGATGCGTACATGGCCATTATTGGAGACATTAACATTAGATACGGGAAATCCGTCTTCTATCAGTACCACAAAAGCTTTTCAAGTAAAGCAGCGCTCCACCTAGCGGATAGCAATATCCTCCTGGATCGGTCAGTGATGGACATCGAGCTGCTCGTGATGGCTACCGGCGGCCAATCTGCTATTTCATGCAACAGCTGCGGAGCGCAGGGCCACATCGCTCCCCTCTGCCCCTCAGTGCCTTTCTCCGCGCCCAGAGCCTCCCACATGCAGTATGCTGGGAACGATAGACCAAGCCGTCAGTTCCTGCAGGGATGCACACCCGAAGTCCGTGTGCCCCAGGCGCAGCCGAAACCTTACAGTAGCTCTGCGCCAGAAACCTCGTGGTGGAAAAACATTTTGAAACATCACCCCTCCACTCCCATTAACATCCCTCAGCTAGCAGCTGCGCTATCCACTCACCCAGATTCCGTGTTCGTGGACTATCTCCTGTCAGGGCTCTCCCAAGGCTTCACGGTAGGGGTCCTCTCATCTCCCACAGTTACTTTTGTAGCAAGAAACGTACAGTCAGCCGCTAAAGAACCCAACATAGTTTCCCAGCTCATCGACAAAGAACTTCTCAAAGGATATATAATCGGTCCTTTTAGCTCCTCCCCCTTCCCAGTGTTCCGTTCAAATCCCATCGGAATAGCCACACGCAAATACTCTGAGAAAAAAAGGCTGATTTTCGATCTGTCCGCTCCCCATTCCGGCCCATTCTGCAGCGTCAATAGCATCATCCCTCCAGATCAGTTTTCCCTTCACTATGCCTCAGTGGATAATGCAATAAAGATCATCAAGTTCACAGGGCACGGAGCTTGGCTCTCCAAAGCGGACATTACCGATGCCTTCAAAATCATCCCCATTCATCCGTCTCAGTGGAATTTGTTCGGTATTAGGTGGGAGTCCAAACTCTATTTCGCCGTTCGCCTGACCTTCGGGTGCAGAAGCAGCCCCTGCATTTTCAACTCCTTCTCGGAAGCGCTCTGCTGGATCCTGCTGAACATCGTCAGAATCCCCTCCGTCCTTCACCTACTGGACGACTTCCTCCTCATAGATCCGCCACAGGACAGCTCAGGGATCTCACTGGCCAAGCTGAAACATTGCTTTCAGGAGTTAGGTGTCCCTCTCTCCAAAGAGAAAACGTTAGGTCCCGACACACGCTTAGAGTTCTTAGGCATCATTCTCGACTCCATAGGAATGAAGACGTCTCTCCCCTCCGACAAATTGCAGCGCATAAGGGACATCACCAAGTCATACTGCGAGCAACAAGTTATCACAAAACAACAGTTGCTCTCCCTTCTCGGACACCTCAACTTCGCCATGCGCGTCATCCCCCAGGGGCGCTCGTTCATCTCCCGCCTCCTGGACGCAGCATCGGCGGTCGACAACCTCCATGACTGCGTTTTCTTAGATGAAGGCTGCCGCTCAGACCTACGTTTCTGGTCCCTCCTGCTCGCCCACTGGAACGGAGTTACTTTCTTTTATGATGACCTCGTATGTTCCTCTGACTCAATGAGGTTTTTCACGGATGCCGCCCCATCCGTGGGTTTTGGGGGTTTCTTCCAGGGAGAGTGGTTCGCAGGGTCATGGCCCCCGTCATTCCCTAATCATGCTTCTGCACGAGATCTTTCCGATCGCCGTTGCATGCCACGTATGGGGTCACCCGTGGTTACATCATACACCATCATTATACATGATGGTGTATATAGGATATATATATTTGTATTAATGCTGTCAAAATTATCGCGTTAACGGCGGTAATACATTTTTTGAATTAATTGCGTTAAAATATTTAACGCATTTAACGCATGTGCAGAATGGCCCGCCCCATACATCCCACCAGTGGCAGCGCCAGGGTATGGCTGGGGTAGGCTACACCCATACCAAGAAATGGCTTAGCCCCACCATGAAAAATGATGTTAAAGTAAGCAAAATAAAGTCCGCCAACTCGCGCGGAGTAAATTGCACAGACAGCAGTTAGTAAGATTGATTTCAGTAGCCACTTGTCTGGAAATACCGAAGACCAGTGTTAAACTAATAAAGTATGCGCAGTCATTGTTCTTCTCTCATCCATTTATTCAGGGACATGAACCATCATGGCAGTGCTGCGTAATCAACAACAAGAGATATAGCGCTCCGCGCTTGCTTATGACGTCACAATGGGACATACCATTAAACATGGAGTAAGGGTGCACAATGGGACGTACCATTAAACATGGAGTAAGGGTGCTATTACAAAGTAATACTTAACACTCCCACTCAACCTTAACTCTATTGGTTACATGAAAACAAAACAACAATATAATAAGGCTTCTCTTTTGCCTTAACAATGTGAATAAACTCGTGCACTTTTAAGTGCCAAACATGTCTTGAGCAAACCTCTTTAGTTGTAGCTTTGTAGCTGGCTTGGTCATGACATCAGCAATCATTAACTCAGTAGGGCAGTACTCCAAAGTTAACTTTCCGTTATTTACAGTTTCCCTAATGAAATGGTACTTAATATCAATGTGTTTGCTCCTTTGCCTGTTTACTGGGTTTTTGGCAAGGGCTATAGTACCTTGGTTGTCCTCGTACACCTTTGTTTGTGCATACTGGTATGTGTCTATACCTTTGAGTAGCTGATCTAAATAGATACATTCTTGTATAGCTGATGCTAAAGACATGTATTCTGCCTCACAGGTGGATAATGCCACTGTTGGTTGTTTCTTTGTTTTCCATGAGATCAGAGAGCTTCCTTTACTTAGACTGACACAATATCCTGATGTGCTACACCTGTGTGTTGCATCTGATGCCCAGTCAGCATCACAGTACACTTTTAGACCTAGTGCCTCTCTGTCATTTCTCTTAAAGCATAACTCCTGTTCTGTTGTGCTTTTAGATATCTGAACACATGTTTTACTGTGTTCCAATGTTCCTCTGTTGGTTCAGCCAAGTGCTGAGATAGTTTACTGACCACAAAACCTATATCTGGTCTAGTACATGTGGACAAGTAAATTAAACTTCCCACTGCCTCTCTGTATTTTGTTGGGTCTGTCAATTTTTCAGAATCAACTGTTTGTTCAAGTTTTGGCTCACATGGGGTCCCCCTGGCCTTGCAATCCTGCATTTCAAATCTCTCTAGGATTTTGCCTATATATTTCTTTTGGGACATTTTAACTTCACTTTCTGTTTGGTAGAAATCAATTCCCAGGAAATGTTTCAACTTTCCCAGGTCCTTCATTTTAAACCTGTCAGAAAGCATAATCTTTACACCTTCCAGTACATTTTTGTTGCTTGCTGCTCTGATCAGATCGTCAACCCATACAATCATGATGACCTTTTCATCATGTTTCTCTCTTGTATACACACAATGATCAGCTGGATTCTGTATGAAACCGTTCTCACTCAGACATGTGTGTAATAGGGCTGCACGATTTTGGGAAAAAATCTAATTGCGATTTTTCTGACAAATATTGTGATTGCGATTCGATTTGCGATATTTGTTTTTAAGCGACCCAACGGAAGTTTATTGTAAAATGCGGCCATATCTCCGGCTAGGAAGGTTGTATCAACGTACTCCCGTCTCTAGCACCCCCACAGCCCGAGCTACGAGTGAAAAAACTAAACTTACATGAAACTTCCGTTGGGTTGCTTTAAAGTCAAGCTTCAGTTTAAGATTCACCCTGTAATAGATGTAAAACTTGTGATGGAGCATTGCTAACCTGACTCAGATGGTTTGTTTCACCAAACCATCTAAAGCTCCATTGGAAGCCATTTGGAAAGGGTAGGCACTTTCAAAAACACTTGGCAGATTGGATCAATCTGTCTATCACCTTCTATCATGGGCCACTTCTGATTGATTAACAATGGCTGGTACATGAGGAGCACAGCACTTCTGATTGGTGTGGATGACTGATACGCAAGAAGAAAAAAAAAAAAAAAAAATGTTAAAAAAACAATCGCAGGCTTTGCGATTTCATAATCGCATCATTTAAAATCGCGATTTCGATTTAAAATCGATTAATCGTTCAGCCCTAGTGTGTAACATAGCATTCCAGTTTCTACCTGATTGCTTAAGGCCATAGAGAGACTTTTGCAACTTATAAACTAGGTTTTCTCCAGTTATTGACTTTTCTTCATAGCCTTCTGGTTGCTCCATATAGATTTCACAATCAATGAGTGCATGCAAATAGGCTGTCTTAACGTCCATCTGGTGTAAAATGAGTCCCTCTTGTGCTGCTTTCTGCATGAGTACTCTTACACTTGTCATATCAGCTGTGGGAGAAAATGTCTCTTTGTAGTCTGTTCCTGGTTTTTGACTGTAGCCTTTTGCTACAAATCTTGCCTTGTATTTATCTGATCCATCAATGTCACTTTTGAGTGCATAGACCCATCTTCCCCCCACTGCCTTTTTACCTGGTGGCAACTGGGTGAGGTGGAAGGTCTCGTTTTCCTCCAGAGATCGCATCTCCTCGTCCATGGCATTCTTCCACTGCCTTGACTTGGCTGACACTATGGCATCATTGTAGGTTTGAGGGATATCACAGACTGCTCTGTAGCAAAAGTCCATGCATGTTTGTGCTTTGTCCTCTGCATCCTCAGTCTCAAAATCCCGTAGATGAGTTGGTCTCCTTTTGTTTCTCTGTGGATACCTTTTGGTTACAGTCTCTGTGGCTTTACTCGGTTGTGTACATTCAGTCTCTTCAAGTAAAGTCTCAGGCACACAAATCTGAATACCATGACTTGATATATTTTCTACATTTATATCATTGCCTACGGCCCTGGAGTGTGCATCCTCATGACCACATTCTATGTGTGATTCAGATGTTTGTGTTTCCTTTTTATTTTGCGCTTTTGGTTGTGAATTTCACCAACCTGTGCTTTTAAACCCTCTCTGTTTCTGGGTAATACACCAGATAAGCTGGGCTGTTTTTATCATAGCCAATGAAAACCCCTTTCTCACATCTAGAGTCTAGCTTCCCTTTACATTTTTCAACATTTTCTTTAACAGTTGGCAAGTAATACAAATGTCCACTCTCGTGGAGGTCAAACCTGCTACTGTCCTTGGTAACCATGTGGCTTTCTCCTTTCTTGAAGGTGATTGTCGCTCCTCCATTTGCAGCTCTTTCCACAGAGAAGATGTCATGTGGGTATGAAGGTATGTACAGTGCATCCCGTAGCTGTGCTCTGTGCTGTCGTCCAGTGTCGTCTAGCAGATGCACGATCGCTGTTCCTCTGCGTTGTGCTATTCCGCTGCATTTGGTCCCGTCAGCTAACTCCACTGAATGTGTTCCTGAAAGGAATGAGTCAATATTGTTCACAATGTGGGATGTTGCTCCAGCGTCCACCATGATGCCTCTCATCTCTACGTTGTCTGGAATAATTGGTCTTGTTCGCTGTTTTCCTCCTCTTTCACTTTTCTGACACCATCTTGTTCCCCTTTTTTCTTGCACAGGGATTCTTCGTGTGTGTTATTTTTGCAGTAACCACACCACACTTTTCTGTAACATGTTCTTGCCTTATGCCCTCTTATTCCACATTTGGAGCATATAACGTTAGCATCTTCTTCTTTTCTATTGTTAGCAGACATCCTGCCGGTGCCTCTGCCTTGTCTAACATTAGTTTTCATCACGTTATCTGTGGTTTCTTTTATCTTCAATTGTTCTGCCTCTTCGTATACACGCAGTCTCCTTTTAAAGTCTATGAATGTAACGTTATCTTCATTCTGCGTTACATGAACAGCCAGTGGCTTAAAGGTGTCTGGTAGTCCTCCTATTATCATGGCGATTATGAGTCCGTCGCTCATGGTCTCACCTGTTTCCCTCAAAGCCGTGATAATGTTCTCCGCCCCGTATAAGGTAGTCGGTTACACTTTCGCTGTTTGTCATGTGTAGCTTGGTCAACGACGTGTAGAGGTTTATTATCCGTGGTTTACTTTTTCCAGAATAATGTTCTTTCAATATTCTTAGAGCCTTCCTGCCATCATCAGCGGCATCGTGTCTTATCAGTGATAGGCTTTTATCCTCTATCAGTCTTATTAGCTCAGCAAAGCAATCAGCATTCTTTCTCCTGTCTTCTGCTAGCTGTTCAGGACTATTTCCAGTGGGTTCATGGAGAATAGTTTCTTTTAATTTCCGGATATGTAGGCAGCCTAAAAATCTTGTTTCCCAAAGGTCATACTTATCGTCGGTTCCATCGAACAAAAGCTGTGGCGCGAAAACTCCCGTTGCTCTGCTTGCCATCTTGTTAGCACAGCGATTAGCTTGCTAAACTAGCTTGTTAGCATTGGGTTCTCACGTAATACGTCGCGTGTAATATCTCCCGCCACTTCTTTACTTATTGGTCCACATAGTTTGTAGAAGTCCCGTGTAATACTTCGCGTTAAACTTCTTCCGGAAAACTAACATGAGTCCAACTTTTCCTGGGCCCATAACCTGTTAAACTAATAAAGTATGCGCAGTCATTGTTCTTCTCTCATCCATTGATAGAGAATCGGAGTGACGCGTCCTAAAACCCGGATGTAAACTCCTTCCGGTTCCTTCGTCAAAAACGCAATGCAATTTCTCCATAGGATTTTGGAAAATAGCTCGAAATAAGGTCTGTGGTTGACACACATTTAAGAGACGGATCACGTTTTGTTCAGCCGGATAATATCCACATGTCTATCCTACTTTTATAATTTTTGAATCATAAATCTAGTCGCCAGAAGCAAAATGCTAACGTTATGCTATAAACGAACTACAAGCTAGTACAGCAGCAGGGTCGCACGACTTCAACGTCACGCCAACCTAAGTTCGTTTCAACTGACTTGCACTGAAACTGCACTTTGAACACTTTAAATATATTATTAACATTTTAAACTGTATACCCCGGTTATCTTGGCCCTTTTTGTTTTGTTTTATGTATACATGTCACCAGTGTTGGGCAACTTACTTCCAAAATGTAATATATTACATATTACTTATTACTTTCTTTTGAAAGTAATAAGTTACATTACAATATTACTGTCTCTGAAATGTAATGAGTTACACTACTTTAGTTACTTTTTAGTTACTTTCACCAAAATAACCGCAAAAGAATGGCTAGGTATTTTAAATGCTAAAATGTAGTTTAGTGCAGCTCATTATACATCCAGTGAAGGGCAATGTGGTATAGCATAACAACTGTGTAGGCCCTTAAGGCTACTAACAACTTGTATTACATGGCTTAGTTGAATACTCGATTGTGATTGTAAATTCTTAACATGTGACACGTTGTTAATACAGTAGTACAGACCACTGTCAAGGACTATAATGAAGGTTGCTAAGGAGGATCAAGAAAGAGAAAGGAAAAGAGGTTAAAAGACGGAGCGCTGGACGTCAGATAAATCACCAGGAGAAGGCAGACAGGAAGTAAACAATAACAGGACACGGAATGGGCTCTGTAGTTTGTTTAGTAAATGGCCATGTACAGGCCCGGTTCCAGAACAAAATGACTCGGGGTGCATCTGAGGTTACAGGGGGCGCAGCAGTAGTAGGTTTACATGAGCAATAGTGGCCGCCTGGCCGGCAACAGCAATGAAAAATAGCATTGATGGTCCCCAATGAACAGATTATAGCATTTGTTATGTTTTGAAACCAAGCAAGTTAGAACATTTCAAGTGAGTTAAAAGTGCAATCCTGAAATATCTCATATAGTCCAAAGTGGACTATGGCAAAGAAAAGCTTCAAAGCTTCAAAACTGTACTGATAAAACAAATGAGAACATATTGTAAATCAAGGCAAATAGTATTTGAACCAGCTCATGGTTTGAAATGGCAAACATTGAAAAGCAAAAGTATTATTAAAACCATGTACTAAACATCACCTTGGTCCCATCATATACTCTGGGAAGAGAATATTTACTGTGCTTGAAAACTGGATCACACCATAATGTGAGGTTGACTTTGTGACCTGGAGAACATTTCAGCTGCAACATCAGCTTGTTGATAAACTTGGGATATGAGATCTTATTGTAGCCATTCGTGATGAAGGCATCTGTGATGCATTATTTTTGACCCAACATTTCTACAGGCATGACAGAATATGGCACTATTTCCACATGAATACTCTAGCCCTTGTCTATTTGTATACCACGAGCTGCAAAATGACCGCCTTACCCCACTGTACAGACGGGTACTTTAGATATACCTGGGCAGGCTCTGTTTTGCCGTGGTATCCTGGCACCTGCGGGCCGCAGAGGGGCGGCGTAGTTTCGGGCGACGTAGACTGCTGCTCCGGGGGCGAGGGCGGCGAGTCAGGCGGGAGTAAGCTAGTGTCCAGAACGGAGGGTAACGTGATGTCCCCATCTGACCCGTTGCTACTGTCTGCCGTAGATGCAGTGTTGCTGGCGTTTAGTGATGGTTGTTTGAACCATTTTCGTATAAACGATTATCCACAGATGTGTGTCACTGCTGTGGAAGCACTTTGGAAATTATGCACGCGCAGCGGAGCAGGTCACGCGCACCCGACACAATTTGTTGTTAGTATTTTTCGCTCCGTTCTCTTTTTTGAATGGTTGCATAACATTCAACTGCCCCGAAGATCCTGGCGCGAAGGCTGAAGGGTAAACACACCAGGTTTACTAATCTACCACAATTTGTCTCGGGTGTTGGAATCGCTATGTTAGTACATTCAACAAAACACCATTTCATTTCGGGTTAAAATGTGTTGTAACTGCGTTACTGAGCATTGTAACGTTATATTGTATATTACCCACATTTCATTAGTAATGCGTTACATTACTTCGTTACAGCAAAAAGTAATATATTACTGTAACTCCGTTACTTTTGTAACGCGTTACACCCAACACTGCATGTCACACTGTGGGAAATGATATTTCTGGATGTATAACACATGTAGAATTTTTGACAATAAAGCTGACTTTGACTTTCGCGCGCTTGCATATTTTAACAAAGCTTTTCATTTTAGCCACACTGAATTTCACTAGAAGTCATGGCTGTGTCAATTACCAGTCTGATATCATTTTACAAAGATGACAAGAAGAGTGTAGATAGAGGAGAGAACCACTACAAGTCAGGACACGTACAGCAGTGCAGCCTAGATGAAGGTGTGCTTACCAGTGTTGTCAGGGCTAGCATGAGGGACAAGGTTTATAGAGTGTCGGTGAGTAGTGATAGCAAGAGTACTGTTAACCTAGAGTTAATTTATTCACATTAGTGACATTAATTCCCATCAACAAATCCATTTTATGTGTCACATGAAATCTTTATTACAAATATTACACACCAGAAAACACAGAAATACCATGAAATAAACATACAGCAGGCTATAAACAATTAAAGGGATAATTGGGAAGGCATTATAAATGTAAATATATTTTTAAATAATAAAACAATCCCACCACCACAGGTATCTACAGGAGAAGAGGGAATTCTCTCCACAAAATGTGAATGCCCACGTGGAGAATGGAAATGCAGTCATGCAGCTGCATTAGCCATCTTTGCCATCCACAATTTCAGCTGCACTGACACCCCCTGTCAGTGGAAGAAGCCAAAGGCAGCTAAATGTACGCATTCAGTGGAGGAGCTATTTCCTCCAACCAATAACTCATTCAACCGGCTGACAAGAGAGCCCACCTCCGAAGATCGTGACTGGCTGAGGGACAGACTCGGGGGCAGGTTCTCAGGAATTTCTTGGCTTCTCTCCCCCGAGCCAGAAGAGGAACCCTACAGCTTGGAAACACTTACTGTTCCTGAAATTCTCAAATCTGTTGGGCATCAGGGACCTGAGGCAATTGTGGCAAGCATGGCATTGTCTGAGGAGCAACAGAGGGCAATTCAGGTGGCTACCACTGGTCAGCGAACCAACCCAAACTGGCATTTGTTCAGGAAAGGAAGGTTGACTGCCAGCAACTTTGGAGCTGTCCTGAGGTCAAAGCGTGTGACTGCTTCCCTTATTGCCAGGGTGATAGGGCAACAACAGGCCCTTGATGGTGTTTTGTCTGTACAGTGGGGGACTATGAATGAATGTGAGGGCGTCAGGGCATTCACCACTGCAACCCAGATGCAGGTCCATGAGTCAGGTTTGTGGCTCTCCCAATCAGGAGTGTTGGGGGCATCTCCAGATGGTCTGGTAGGGTCTTCCGCTGTGCTGGAGGTAAAGTGTCCCTACGGAGCCAGGGAAATGACAATTAGTGAAGCATTGCAAATCAAGGGCTTCTGTATCAGTAAGGAGGGAGAAACATTCAGTCTGCGTGAGGAACATCCTTACTGGCACCAAGTGCAAGGTCAGCTTCACCTCACTGCAAGAGAGACTTGCTACTTTGTGGTCTGGACTACGAAAGACAGTGTCATCATTCCGATAGCCCGAGATGACAATTGGCAGCCTAACCTGTTGGCTCTTGAGGACTTTTTCAAGGCCCACATGCTTCCAAAGCTGGCACTGCCGGAATAATCACCTTTGTCACTGTTGTGGTTATTTTCTGAAAAAGACAGAAAAACAAAAAGGCATATTAATTGACTTGTTCTGAGTTCAGAGAGCACTGCTGTTAAAATTAAATATTTTTTTTAGAGAAAACTCATGTTCAGGATGTTATGGTTCCCCTTTGAAGATCTTTCTTGTAGCTGCTGCGATCCTTGTTTGAGTCGTTCATATGTTCGATGAAAAAGATCATAAATCTATCATTTTCAAATATAGTAATTTTAAGAAATTGTGAATCGTTTTTTATTTACATTTACTCACCTTTGCAATGTTGTGGTTGTTAGAGTGTTAGGTTTCTGACTACAGAGAATAACATATTTACAAAATAATATTTCTTAATAAAAAAAGGCAGTCCATGCAGAAAACAATTGTGGTTTCTTGATTCAAGCCTGCCTCTGAATCCCAAATCACAAACCATTCTCTGGAGTAACGTTTTTGATAGAGAAAGACAGAAAACAAACATGAGCCTACCCGAGAGGCCAGACTTTTCAAGGTAAAAAGACAGTTTAAAGATTTATATTTGCAGATATTCTCAGCACATCTGAGTCAAATTAACATGTGTATTAAACAGAACCTAAATAAAAGAAATACAATGCACCCAGTTTAAAGACATTGTTTGAGTTTAATGATGAACTCAAAATGTAAAACAAAGTATGAAACATGTTTCTGGATTGATTAAACAGCAGAATCTAAATAAAAGAAATAAAATGCACCCAATGAAAAGACAGTTTGAGTGTAATGATGAACTCAAAATGTAAAACAAAGTATAATAATAATACATTTTATTTATATAGCGCTCAACTCAAAGACGCTTTACAGTATGAGGGAGGGTAGAGAAACAAGGACAGGCAAACAAATAAATATAGTAAAATAAACAGAAAAGTCAGTCAAGAGGAAGTTGATTGAGAGGGGCGGAGGGGGGCTTACAGAGTTGAAAAGATGTGTATGAAACATATGTGTTTACATGTGAAAAGACACTATTTTTCTGCCACCTCTTTTATGAGAGGACGTTGGAAGTTCACTAGTGAGCAACATACCTGCACCAGTTTATCTGCGAAGTGCCTCAGGTGAGATGGAATGAACTTTAGGATCCTAAATTCTTTCAAACGAGCATTTGCTCTCTCAACGTGAATCCTATTTTGTGCGATAAGCTTTGTAGCCTGTGCTTCGCTGTGTGTCAGTTGGCCATGACAGAGGAATGGGGGAATGTTGACAGTGACTCCTTCAGGAAGAATGTTCTGGATTAAGAATCCCTTGTCAGCCAATATCAGATCTCCAGGTTTGAAATGCTGAAGAACACCAGAATCCCGTACTATTTCTTTGTCACTTGTTGATCCTGGGTATAGTTTGCTGCAGTATGTGATCACAGCATTTGGTGCTACCCCCAGCAGTAGTTTGAAGGAGTGCATGCCACGGTAAGCAGAGTAGGTCTCTTTCTGGATACCCATTTGCTTGGGGATAGCAATTTTGATGTCCGTACAATCCACTATCATTCTGCAGTTTTGGATGTGCCGAAATGAAGAAGGCAAGCTGGTTTTATTTTTCTCCCGGCTGGGAACAGAACTCATTATGTCCTTAAAAAGTAATTTATGGAGAACCTCTATAAATGTTACAATCACATTTCTGACAGTGCTTTCACCGCAGTGAAAGAGTGCAGCTGAAGGTGTGTGTAATTATGACGCAGTTTCATGAGGGTCATGAAAACTTGGTCTTCAAGACTCAGTGCTTTGGGGAACCAACCTTCTGGGTATGTAATGGAACCCTCAAAACGAGCAACATACTCACACAGCACTGAATGTGTCTCTATCTGGCAATCCTGTCTCCATCCGAAGAACCTTTTCACTCAGCTGAGAGGCAGAATACTTGTCACGGCAGTAACTCTGCTTTGCCTTGGACTCCTCTAGCTGGATCTCTAGCTGCATTATGTGTCTTTGCTGAGATTGAAGTTTTTCTTCTACCGTGGTTGCTTGCTCCTCGGCATTCTCAGATAGTGGTTGAGGATCTTCTTTAGCAGCCGTCTGTGTTGATGGACCTGCTTCCTCCTCAGTCATTAGACACGCAGCTTCTTCCTCCATTCCATCAATTATCCCTCTCAGACAGTAGGAATGCTCTTATACATTCTGTGCTTTAAAGGAAACGGGCCTTTTTCTCTTTTGTCATAGAAAATGACAGCTGCAGATGCGGGAACAGGCATTGGGCTTCCTGTCAGCTCGTCTGTTGGGAAGATATAAAATATTAGTTTCATGGAAGTCACACCGTCACATATAAGAGCATTAAGACATACAGTACATAGGCTAAAACAAAACATCTAAAGATATAACCTTGCACTTTGATAAGACTCGTGAACATTTTCAATATTTTGACATTTGTATAGATCAAAATTGAACTAAAAGAAATAAATGGTAGATTAATCCATATTGAAAATAGGTGTCAGTTGCTACACTAATTATAATAGTTAGATTTCTTAATTAAGATAATATATTACTTTATTGATCCCAATTTGGGAAATGTTTGTGTTGCAGCAGCATAAAAAGAAAATATAAGTTATTATATATACAAAAGTATGTGAGGGATGGAATATTAAATTGAATATAAATGTAAAATGTACATGTGATTTTACGTCCAAGAGAAGCTATGGAGCAGAGAGTTCTCTGCCAGCCAGAGGTGATTTGTTATAAGTTCAATATGTCAAACTGATTTCCCTGACTACAATCTTTAGTTACATGGTGAAACGTTATGCTGCTTGTACTAATTAGACTTATCATATAAGCGACACAGGTTTTTAATAGGATTTATTCATTATCTTTACTTATGTTGCGGTCTTTTCAGCAGCGCCATCTCTAAAACGGTGATACAGTCACTACCCATCATTTAAATTTCACCGTGACATGGACAAAAATGTAACGTCAGCTTACCTCATGGCACGAATCCAGACTCTCCTTTGGAAAACATTGGCCGGGAAACGATAGAACGAGCACGTTTCATGCGAAGACCTGTGGCTGCAACCTGGAGCAAAGCAACAAACCATTGCGTAGCTAACTAGTAGCACTAGCTTTAGCTAGCTTTAGCTAACGTTAGCTAACGAAACAAACTGCCGAGTAAACTTGGAAAACACTGGTAATTAATTATTCTATAATTTGTAAAACTATGGTGTTAAAAAAAAATACAGATTCTAATGGTCAGATATATAGATATACAGATACTACAAATACTAGAGATAGGCAGGTACTTGCTTTTAAGCAGAACACGGGGGAAAACAAACTTAGCTGGAGTGTTTACGTGTTCGGCGTAATGACGTACAACGGCCTCGACAATTTTTGTAGTCCTATTCAGCCACTCGGTAACAACCATTGTTTTTCAGACACGTAAACTCTTCAAAAATCACCAGTGGGGTCACTGCTGATGTATTTAATGTCGTAGAACAAAACGTGATTTATCTCTTAAATTTGTGTCAACCACAGACCTTATTTCGAGCTATTTTCCAAAACCCTATGGAGAAAATGCATTGCTTTTTTGACGAAGGAACCGGAACGCTAAAAATGCTAACTTACTTCCGGGTTTTAGGACGCGTCACTGCGGTTCTCTATTCAGGGACATGAACTGCGCTTGCTTATGACGTCACAATGGGACATACCATTAAACATGGAGTAAGGGTGCACAATGGGACGTACCATTAAACATGGAGTAAGGGTGCTATTACAAAGTAATACTTAACAACCAGAAACGGTTTTGAAAACCTTTGTCACGTAGTGATTGTCTTCTCAATAGAACATCTTTGATAATGTCTTCTGGCCAATCAGAATCAAGATAACGGCGTGGTGTTGTTGCAGGAGGTCCCGACGGAGAATACTTTTGCTGTAGTACAGGTTGTCACTACCCGATCCGTCCCCCTGCCCGATCGGCACTGCGCATGTGCGTGATGGTCCGTCATATTGGACAACTCCGGACGGCAACCCAAGATGGACACTTGACAGTGGCTTTTAGCAAAGCTCAAAAAGAAAACTCGAGAGAGATGAATTATTGTTATTACAACGTGACTTCACTATTATTTAACAACTCTTTTTATTGGGTTCTTTTATTTGGGGTTAAGTACATTGTCAGAATAAGTGAGAAATGGATTTAACTTCTGTTAGACAGCCATATGCCATACATTTTTGCATACATTCACAGTAAATATGTATTCAGTATGATAGCTGTCTAACAGAAGTTACATTAATTTCTCACTTATTCTGACAATGTACTTAACCCCAAATAAAAGAACCCAGTAAAAAGAGTTGTTAAATAATAGTGAAGTCACGTTGTAATAACAATAACTCATCTCTCTCGCGTTTTATTTTTCAGCTTTGCCAAAAGCCACTGTGTCAAGTGTCCTTCTTGGGTTGCCGTCCGGAGTTGTCCAATATGGCGGACCATCTCGCACATGCGCAGTACAGATCGGGCAGGAGGGACGGATCGGGTAGTGACCAAGCGGCAAACTCTGAGGAAGAGCCGGGACGCCAATACGGAAGTGCCACACACTGCAGTTCATCTAGTGGCCAGTAGGAGCAGGCTGCAGAAGGGAGCAATTTCCATAGACCCCCATGTTAAAATGCCCAACTTTACAGCAGAAATAAACATGTTTACATCGTGGTTCAAAAAACCATATTCTCTGTATAGTTAGATTCCCCCTTCATGACTACTGTGTGGGGGTGAATTTTTTCTCAACTCATCTGTTTAATTAATATTAAGCCTTAAAGAGCCTGTGACACGAGTTTCCCCCATCATCCAAACCCATCAATTTGAGTAAATATTGTCCCCTTGAAAACCGTACTGAACTGATTTTGGATATTTGTACTTTGATAACCATTAATCTGCCCTTCAATGTTGACCATTTTCTGGATCTTCTCGGGGATTCTTCAAGTCCCGCCAAATTATGGGTGACGTCATTGCGGGCACAGCGCTCCAGCTGCACCGTTCAGGATCCCAGCATCTGCATGTAAACGCACAATGGTGCACACAGCAGCAAGCTCAGACAGCGATGACAGTTTAATTTTGAACGTGTCTGAGAGCTCATATGAGGCTGAAGGATCGGTTTATGTTGTATCTGTTAGAAGTTTAGGAATTAGGTGCGTCAATATGTGCGATCATACGGTCATGTAACCAGTGGTGGACTGGGACTAAAAATCATCCCGGGACTCTCGACTGGCCCACTTCGGTACCGCTAGTAAATTGTCAACAGGGGGAGTGGGGGATGTCGGGGGCGGCGGGTGCTGTAGGCTGGGGAAGGCTAAGCCTTCCCAAATATTTGTGTCACTGCATCCTGGTAAAATACAAATATAATGTATAATGTCTGTGTCTTTGACATTAGCGCTGCTAGCCACCTGTGCCCTGTACTACGAAGCCAGTTCAACATACCCTGGATATGTTTGAGTAACAAAAAAACTAACAACAACAAACTAACAAACGAGATCTCGCTAAGCGGTCCTACGACGCTGGTTATTAACTCGGTAAATCAAGCCAGGGTTTCTCTCACCAGCTGAGAGCGCGTTCACGTCTAAGACACGAGTGGATCTGACTTTAATTACATTTGACTTGAGTGTTTCGTCAACATAATGTGTTGCTTAAAATAATACTTCTGCATACAGTATGTGACACTGTAAGTGTTGCACGGCCAGATACGGCTGGAGAAGCTGACTCGGATAAGGAAATATATGATATATTATGATATTATATGATCGATGATCTGATTGATGATGTAATATGAATGATAAGTGCGACACGTCGGCGTCTTCTCTGCATACGGCAGTTTAAACTGTATTTCCTTTATCCTGTAATATAACTTGAGAGATTTAAACTCCGCACACTGAGTTGATCTCTTTTCTATAGACGCCGGAGGCGGGCAGCGTCAGGTAAAATAAGTTATTTAGCCTTCCCAAACCTGAGCCTCACGCGCCGCCTATGGGGATGTACTAGTGACTTATCCGACCGGCCCACTTCGGTACCGGCCCATCGGGATTCGTCCCGATGGCCAGTCCGCCACTGCACCCAGCCCACGCAAACTGTCAACGGGGGGAGCCTCGCTGCGGGGAAACGGTGGACCTATAGTGTCCCGATCGGAGTGGGAATAATAATAATAATAATAATCCGTGCCTTTTATCCATTAATTTCCCCAACATTGTGGTAAAAAAAACCACACGTTTAATCCATGTTGGTGTACTACAACTACAAAAAGCATCGGTTTGTTTTCTCATCAGGAAATGCAGAGCGGCTCAAACAAACTATTTTTAATCATCATTCTCACGATCATTTAATGTATCATATGTTCGCCGAATTGACATGAAAGCACTAATAAATGTAGTTTAATCCACTTGAGTTTACAACTACAAAAATAATCGATTTGTTTTTATATCACATCCTACGGGAGGAAATTCAGCAGCTCTCACTACCGATTTGTAATCCTAATTTAATCATCATCTTCACCACGATCATTTATGTTTATGTTCGCCGAATTGACATGAAAGCACTGACAAATATGAATATACTGTAGTCAACTTCATTAAAACGTTATTAACGTGCCTAAACTCAGTAATTCACCATTTCTACGCATGACAACACACTTTGTCCGTGTTTCGCTCTCTCACCGCACAGTGAAGCGTTCCCGCATTGACGTCACTTCCGGCTTCCCCCAAAACTTCAAAATGACTCGAAGGAATTTCCCCGCGATGTTCGAAATTATTGATATTTATCGGAACGGTATCGCATCTTCTTTTTTAAACTGACGGTTCGAGATGACTAGTAGCCCAATATTTCATTGCACAACAGTTGTTGGGATGCTGTCACAGGCTCTTTAAATCTTTTGCATAAATTAGGGCGTGGTCACTTTGATGGACATGTACATGCCTCACTGTCAGCTAACAGCAACTTGTCCACTCTGCTAGGCTTCAACCATAGAGGCTACAACGTTAGTTAGTTGTAGTTACTGTACTTGACCCTTTAGCCGTGTTCGTGCTGATTGTGCCTTTTAGGGAATATTGTTACAAATACCAGACAATTAAAATGTTGTGCTGTGCGCTTGGATGTACTAACAGAACTTCCAAGAAGTCTAAAATGATAATATTATACATGTTAACCCCGTTCGCAGGTGTTTGTGTGCTTGGTAGCTTAGCTTGCTACTTATTAGCCAGCTAAGGACGTAACCCTTTATACATACATATACATTTTAGTTTATGATTCAGCCTTGGGTAAGACTTTTATAGTCTATGGCTATGACGCTCATAATGCTAAACGGGAGCAAATATTAATAGGGGACCCAATTATCCCAGTGGTGGCCACCGGAGCTAACGGAGCCGCAGGGGGCTAGCTCCAGCCGGCGTCCCGGAGCTAGCCCACTGCGGCTCCGTTAGGTCCGGGCAGTGGAGTCCGTCTTTTCTCAACGTGTGAATGACAAGCATTAAGAATAACAAAATATAGCTAATTCTCTTGCAGATTGTCTCATTTGATTATGAATGTAACGTTTATATAGGGGAACTACACTGTTAGCAGTAACTTGGTATGCATGTATTTCATTTTAGCTTAGCTTCTTAGCCTAAGCTAGCTCTGTTTACTTCCAGTTCGGAGGCAGCTGGTCCCGCCTCGGCTCCGCCTCTTTGCCCTTATTTGGAGCAGGCGGGATTAGACTCTGATGTCACAGTCGAGCCGTTAGTGGCCGACTCCGCCTACTAAGGGCTTCTCGGCAACTCTGCAGAATGCTATGGGTGACGTTACGGACACTACGTCCATTTATATATACAGTCTATGGTAGTGACACAGGTAACACATAACTGGTACGCAGGTAATGTGCGTAATCTGAAATGCGTACCGTCACTTGTGTCACAAAGCGCATTTGCGTACGACAGAGTCGGTCTCCGTGTGCACAGACAGGGCTGCTGTTAACGTCGGTCTATACAACGGAATTGTGCCAAAACTACGCCAGCCGGCTGCGGAGGGAGACTCCCCCGGAGAACTGTGCTAAAACAGCTGATCACAACGTTCACACTCTGTGGTCACGAAGTACTCCACTAGCCCCCCCCCGACATTCCTGAAGTACTCCCCCGTTGATAGAAATCAACACGTAATGAATTAAGACCCCACGGTTTGATGATTGATAGGTGTGTGTGCTGTCTTTCATTTTGACATGCAGAAAAAAATGTTAATCGTTTGACAGCCCTAATTTGTATACATATCTGTAAATTGTATAATTTAATTTGTCGTCTTTTTGATCTCTCTGTCTATAAACACAAACTGAGTAAGATTGACAATAAAGTTGACTTTGAATTTGAAAAATATATATATTCTTGATGAAAATAGTTGACTGTTGTCAAATGAATCCAAATGAAACGTTGGACTGAACTACAACTACGCCTTTAAATCTCTACGGACTGTTTTTCAGTGGGATGGCAAGTTCCTATCTTTAAACATTTATTAGTTTTTTCTCAGAACAGATTTGATTTTCTGAAGTTAATTTAACTTTGGCGACCATGTAAGGTCATTATTAAAAGGTACAATCAATTTGTTTAGGGTTGACTAAAATAATGAAAAACATTTCCTTTGGATAATTTACTGACAGAATAAGAAACTCAATGATGCTCTACTCACCTGTTCCTTTTTTATAAAGTGAAACAGTTGAAACGATAGATTTTAGTAAACTTAAAAACAACCTTCTCCAAAAGCTATCAAGGAATATACCGAATACTTGTTTTAGAACTGTATTACATATTTTTATATAGTTTGAATGATCCATAATTGACTGAAGCTTGTGTTTACACTGACCTGTTACTCATATATTAATGTCTTTGTAACTTCAGTAAACCACTACCTTTACAGTAATATTCACATTAATCAGTCTGTTTATATTCACTGCTATGTAACTGTAACCTGAGAACCACTGAAGCTACAACAGTGCAACTTTTAAAGGAACCCCCCCCCCCCATTTAAAAACAGTTCTTGTTGAGAAAAACAAGCATATCTGCCTTCTCAGGCATACCGGGAAGAAATGTTTGGCAAGGCAAGGCAAGGCAAGTTTATTTATATAGCACCTTTCAACACAAGGCAATTCAAGGTGCTTTACAAAAATGAAAGACATTCAGATGAGCCTGGTCAGATTAATAAGAGAAGGAGTTCAAAACACCGGCATAAAAGTTATAACAATAATCTGATTTTAATGGTAAAAAACACCAATACAAATTACAGAGTACTCCTGGCTCCCAGCCTCTACTGCTGTGCGATACAGGTATCGGGACCAGCCAGTTCAGAAACAAGGGGGCCCTTTTGCATGAATAAACAACAGTATATATGGACATTTTTGGGGCGGAGATGTGGGTCGGCTCTTCCATCCCATTTTACTCCTAAGTGAAGCGTGAGAGCCTCGGAACTAGTCAAGGTCAGAATCACTTTTTATCTTCCACCTAACTTCACTCCTTTACTTTCCCAGGGAAGATTTCACACAAAACTATTATTTCCCAAAACAATCAAACATTGTACACAGATATATTGGTGCTTGAGATTATACTGGCCCCAGGAAGAACCTTGAATAAGAACATGTGCATGTGCTGGTGGGGGGAAAGTGTATGTGTGTGGTGTGTGCTGATATCTGGGTCAGTGAGTGTAAGTGTGTGTGCTGGAGACAGGAGGTGTAAGTGTGTGTGTCAGGGTATCTGGGTCATTGAGTGTAAGTAAAAAGGGTTATATATATAGGATTACTTTAAAACAGTCCCAAATAATACATGTTCACTTCAATACAGTTCAAGATAATACCTGTTTACTTTAATACAGTTAGAACAATATCTGTTTGCTTTAACCCCTCTTTTGATCTCACCCTCAGAGATCAACTTATACACAGCCATTTGAAACATAACCACTGTCATTCTTATTCTACTGTCTGTTCCCCAACATTTATATAAATCCATCAGTCGCTGGGATTTAGAGCACTTTAAACCTTTAGGAACAGTCCACCATAACAACTTCTTATGACAGTGGAGGGAGACCAAAATATGTTTAAAAAAATGTCCTTGTCGGTTGAGTCATCGTGCTCGTCCTCCTCCGACGCGTAAGCCAACAAGGGCATTTGGTACGAAGGGGAAGGGGCAGCTTCTCCCTCAAAAAGTGGGATATTAAAACAAAGTTCCTCAAAAAAATGGGATATTAAAACAAAGTTCCTCAAAAATGGGAAAAACAAAGTTCCTCCAAAAATGGGATATTAAAACAAGTTCCTCAAAAAAATGGATAAAACAAAGTTCCTCAAAAATGGGATATTAAAACAAACTCCACACCGGCTATATCAACCTGTTCAGCGGAAGTGTAGTCCCCTGTGCCGTCCTGGCTTGCCGTGTCTTTGTCCCCCCGATCCGCTGACGGCGGCTTCTGGACTGCCTGCTAGAGAGATGTCTTCTGGATCCTCCTCCTCCGGCCCGCTGATGGCGGCTTCCGGGGTCGATGCTGGAGAGATGTTCCTTACCGATCCTCCGTCTCCTGGTCCGCTGATGACGCCTCCCGGGTTTCGACATGCTGGAGTAGATGTCCCTCCCGATCCTCGACTCCTACAGTCCGCTTGAATGGCTGCTTCCGAGTCGACCTCCTCGTCTGAGGGCCACGTCCCGCTCCTGATGCTTGTCCCCGGTCCTAGCAGGTGGTTTCCCCGCCGCACACTGGCTCCCGGTAAGCTGTCCCCCTTTCTCCTTAGACGGACGGGCATGCGAGAATCCGCTGCGGGTTCACTCGGCTCCGGGGGCCGGAAGAGCCTTGGGGTGAGCCACTTGTCCTGATGACCTTCAGCCAGACGGAACTCCGCTGTGTCAGGCCTCCTGGGTCCCTCTTTGGAGTCACCAACCTGTGTGGGAGAAATCTGATACAAATCCCTCAAGCCTACGCTCAGGGCTCCTGGGCCCCGACGCTGTTTGACCCACCACTGCGTAGGCCGCTTGGAGCCTGTTGGTGGGGTGTCTTAAAACAACAGCCGTCTGTGAACAGGTTTTCTAAATTGATTGTAGACCTCCTGTCTGCCAGTGCAGCTTCAGAATCTTAATACTTGGACTGTGGCAACAAAACAAAACTCCAACATCTCTAGGTGAACCAAATAACATATTTCAATAGCTCTGAATTTCTGACAAGCATCTGTGTTTATTTTTAAATGAAATCCTTGAGATCCCATTTAAAATCTAAATATAATATGAACTGCTAATGTTTCTGGTAAAGAAACACACTAATGTTATGGATTCAAAAACAACCAAAATCATGATGCTGACAAAATGAATGATTTCCTGGTGATACTGCTTTTACCTGTCAGTGCTGAGATATTATCAAGATCTCTCACAGTAGCCCTTGGCCACTGATGATACCTGTTATAACTCAATCAATATTAGAAACATGTCAACATTCATCAAACAGTATCTTATCCCCAGATATGGAGCAGGTCAATTCTAAAACTGTCAATCAATGGTCAGATTGAACATCCAAGTTGGGGCAGCAGGTTCCTTTCAGTCCCTAAATGAAAAATGTACATTGTGAATTTTACACTCCCCCTTTTTACACATGAACCTCATGTGTAACCATGGATTATAAGAAAATACCAAACATTTTCCCAAATGTACATCCATCATTTCCACAGTAAACACTTCAGTGAGATGAAGTGTTTCTCTCCATCCTTCAGTCCTAAAAGAAACAGAATCTTCATGTTTTAGTTTCACATTCTGCAAACTGCCACCTCCTGTGGGAGTAAATATCATCAAGTGATTAGAAACGGGTAATAATATGTTAGTCCAAAAACATGCTTGGTTAGTTATTGTTTTAGAATCATGCAGTTACACTGATCACATGCAGACATACACTCACATTCACATCACACTGTCAGGTTGTAAAGTCAAGTTTGGTCAGGTTCG
The DNA here is from genome assembly GCA_028583405.1 of Pogonophryne albipinna. Lineage (NCBI taxonomy): Eukaryota > Metazoa > Chordata > Actinopteri > Perciformes > Artedidraconidae > Pogonophryne > Pogonophryne albipinna. The sequence goes on from CM053248.1 coordinate 8,894,040, forward strand.
CCCCAGAGTCAGTCATTGACAGTGCCTTCTCAAGTTACACTGTCGGTCAGGGTCAAAGGTCAGTTGGTCTCAGTCTTTTTGGCCATGTGTGTGCTCTGCAGAGACTTCGATATTTCAGCATAGGCCAGTATCCTTTGTCTACAAAAATCTGTCATATATGGAGCGCCATCATTAATTAATTCCCGATTACAACTATAATTTTCCAGATATCTCTAACTTTTCATCGGAACAGCTGTTTCCCACATTTCCTGAAATGTGTTAGCCAAAAATGTCACTTCCTTATAGTACTACTACTGCAGTTTATTAACACCTAATCTATATTAAAATGTCTAATAGATCTATTTCAGAAACTTGTGCATATAATTATTATCTTGAGTCAAAACATTATTAGGATCTGTAAAGTTCTGCCATGTATTTCATAACTCATATTAATTTATCTTCAATTCTGGTCCACTTAAAGAACAATGTTAACCTCTTTAACAGTGAGTGGAACCTTGGGTGTACGAACATGTAACAATCACTCCTTCCTTTATTAAGGATTTAAAAACAGAAGTAATTTCATCAATGGTTTGTAGTTGAATTTAGGAATGATCACTTATGGTAGGTATGTTTTTACTTTTTAACATCTCTAAATGTCAGTTAATTACTAATTAAATAGATGTCCATTAGGAGGTGTGACGCTTGTCCTGCACTCCCTGTGAAGCTGCAACTAAGATTTTAAAAACCACTGCAGGGTGGGTCAAGTGACCCATTCTCCCTATTGGTCGTCAATAATATGCACCTTTACAATGGGTGATCCAAGGCCCCACATTTGTTTACTCCCAATTATATTGCTTTTTCAAAATTAAATTAGCTGTTTTTAATTTTAATTTAATTTTAAACTCTACATTTTGAACGACAAACAACAGTTATTTCCCCATAAAAAGTTCTCCTGTAGTAATATATGCCACAATGGTGAAGCCAATACCTCAAATTGAAATACTATATTTTGTTTAGAACTAGCTTTCCCTTCAACATAGGCCTATATAAATAAATATTTGTCTGATCTTATAGAGATGTTACTAAAACTCTCCCTTTGAACTGATCAATACTGTAACAAATTAAAACACTACCAAATTCACACATGAATAAAAACTCTTAAAGAATAATTTGTAAACATGATAAAAATATTGAAGAATATGGTTCTACACTGTACTCCTAACTCCCAAACACCCACTACTTAAAGTCTAGTGCATACTTCCATCACGCCTCCCCCCTTTTCCATCAGTGTGTTTTAGGATGGTTCTCATTTCACCTTCACAACTTTTTATCTTTACTTATTTATCAAGTCAATTCAATTTCTTTAAATTTGGTTCTTTAAAATACATTAGTAGATACCTTGTGGAGTATTCACAATAACTAATCCTCTCTAGGATATGAAATCCGTTCATCTTTAAGCAGTTACTATTTCCTTATTTATCTTTTGTTCATGATACCAATGGTATAACAACCACACGTTTTACCCATAGCTAGTTTCTATGTCAAGATTATTATGTGTGACATAATAATCAGATGTCTTGTTTGCTAAACAAGAATAATAAACTTTATTCTTTTCAGTATTCCAGACCATCATTTAAACAAGCAGCCTCTTATCTAAACACTAAGCATTAAGGTTTCTACACCACCCCCTGGGAAACTCTTGCACAATTATGCTGTAAAATCATTGCATCGTTCCTTCAGAGTCTGAACAATCTGAGACAAGCATGTCTCAAGATCTTGTCATAATGAGCACAGTCAGTGATGCAGCTGTAGTCAGTGGCAGGGTCCCCAAAAAGCTAGGACCGGCCCTGGTCAGTGGCCTTCAAGGAAACTCCCTGGCATTGGGATGAGGGAAGGAATCACTTGGCAGACACACGTTGTCCTCTGTACAGCAGAAATCCCCCCAAAACCGCAGTACCTCTTCACACCACTGTTGCCTTGACAACGAGGCACAAGCATAATGTCAATATCTCCTCAGAGATGCGTTCTTTGCACACTTCTTCTGTTTGCAGTGAGCAACTCTTCACCAACACACTGATTCAGAGAACCCAAAAGGTGGTGCACAGCTATCCAATGCTGCTGTAATCACAGCCATTCAGCTACTGAGAAAAACTCAATTTAAATCTCTCTCCCAACGGGTTACAAAATAAAACGGCTGAGGTCAGGAATGCTGAAACAGGTGAATGTTAAAACAAACTAATGATAGTAGTCTGCCTATTCTTTATTACTTCAGTTCTAAGTTAATAGGCAAAACAAGGAAACTTTCCCTAACCACAGATTAATCTTTTATCTACTTGGTTATTCTATTCATTTTCAAATTGTTTATCTAAGTTGTGTTACAAGCATGGTGAGGATGTAACAGAATACACAAATAACTGTATTCAATCCGCGCCGTATTTGAAAACTGTAATGAATTAAAATCAATGTTTAACGACGTAATATAAGTTAAATATATTGTTAAGCTAATTACTGTTTTATTGTGAAGGCATCTCTGGTGAACAGCGGCCTGTGGCTTTTATTTTGAAAGGCCGTTCCGGAAATATACTCCGTAATGTGAACAGTGAGCTTGACTTCTAGAAACACGGAAAGTTACGATAACAATCGTTCTAATGCATTAAATAAAGTCATGAAAGAGACAAGGAGGGGAAAAGGCGTGTGGAAGTAAGCAATGAACTGAAAATGCCACCAATCCTCCGTTTTAACCATGGTTTTAACGTGATGGCGGACATTGAAAACCGAAGCGGGCATAAGCACCCCGTCATACACACACAAGATTCCTTCTGACCGACAAGAGCTCAAAAACCCTTCTGCTTATCACTTACTACTCTTTGTTTTATTCATAACCTAAAAATACAATTGTGGTGAATAGCTTGCGTCTTCCTACTCTCAAAACTTCTCATAAAACCACAAAGTGACGTAACTGTGTCCCACAAAAACGGCTAAAAACACAAATTATAGTTTCTTATTTATTTCAATATCTACTTCCTCAAATCACACATTGATCAATTAATTTTCAATGTATTCACTCCAACTTCAGATCACTCGATCTTTCTCTTCTTCCATGATTGACTTCGTATCTATTATCTGACTAGGTTGATATGTGTTCATTTGTATTTATTAATACACTGGACAAATCTTGTCGTTACTTAATGTCCTTATTCTATTTATTTGAATGTTCTTAATTCAGACGTGCACACAGCATATGGTTGTACACCCTGTTCGCCTCCAGAGGGCAGCAGCTGACCACGAATGAACTTCCCAGCTTCTGCAAACCTTGTCTCCTGTTCTGCACTAAACTATACTTCTGCCCTTTCCTCTCAATTATTACACAGATTTGACGTAAAAAATAACACAATTTATTACAGAATTTCCCCAGCGAGTCAGCCGTGCAGGACTAGGCTACCTCACGGAGACCTCACTGGTTCACTTTGCTAGGTCAAGAATGCTCTACTTGACTCTACACAAATATAACTCGATGCCCGGTCCGGAATGCCCTACCGAACTCTGAGCACCGACTTTGCTATTAGTGAGCTAAGGACTGGAATATACACCAGACTCTTACACACCCTTAGTGTCCTATAGGCCAGGAATATACACCTGACTCTTATACACACTTAGTGTCCTATAGGCCAGGAATATACACCTGACTCTTATACAAACACTTTCTTAAGTATTGTATTTTTTACCGTGACTAAGAACACTGAGAACCCGATGACAACTCTAAAATTTTGTAGCAAAGCCAAATCACAGATTTTGGTAATCAACAGGTATCTGTTTTACCTTTGTATTATGTAGGACGTCCTGGTTTAGTTGTCAACGGTGTCCCGGGTGTCCTCCCCTGGACAGAAATTCGTCCGCTGGCTGTCGGTGGTCCTTCTAGAGACCAGCACTCATCACGTCGGGGTCACCAGATTGTTGAAGCAAACACAGTAGTGGTGGCTTAAAGCCCACCTCTGCTCCGCGCCGTTCGTTAGATGAGCCTGGTCAGATTAATAAGAGAAGGAGTTCAAAACACCGGCATAAAAGTTATAACAATAATCTGATTTTAATGGTAAAAAACACCAATACAAATTACAGAGTACTCTGGACTCCCAGCTCTACTGCTGTGCGATACAGGTATCGGGACCAGCCAGTCAGAAACAAGGGGGGCCTTTTGCATGAATAAACAACAGTATATATGGACATTTTTGGGGCGGAGATGTGGGTCGGCTCTTCCATCCCATTTTACTCCTAAGTGAAGCGTGAGAGCCTCGGAACTAGTCAAGGTCAGAATCACTTTTTATCTTCCACCTAACTTCACTCCTTTACTTTCCCAGGGAAGATTTCACACAAACTATTCTTTCCCAAAACAATCAAACATTGTACACAGATATATTGGTGCTTGAGATTATACTGGCCCCAGGAAGAACCTTGAATAAGAACATGTGCATGTGCTGGTGGGGGGAAAGTGTATGTGTGTGTGTGTGTGCTGATATCTGGGTCAGTGAGTGTAAGTGTGTGTGCTGGAGACAGGAGGTGTAAGTGTGTGTGTCAGGGTATCTGGGTCATTGAGTGTAAGTGAAAAAGGGTTATATATATAGGATTACTTTAAAACAGTCCCAAATAATACATGTTCACTTCAATACAGTTCAAGATAATACCTGTTTACTTTAATACAGTTTAGAACAATATCTGTTTGCTTTAGTCCGGGCAGTGGAGTCCGTCTTTTCTCAACGTGTGAATGACAAGCATTAAGAATAACAAAATATAGCTAATTCTCTTGCAGATTGTCTCATTTGATTATGAATGTAACGTTTATATAGGGGAACTACACTGTTAGCAGTAACTTGGTATGCATGTATTTCATTTTAGCTTAGCTTCTTAGCCTAAGCTAGCTCTGTTTACTTCCAGTTCGGAGGCAGCTGGTCCCGCCTCGGCTCCGCCTCTTTGCCCTTATTTGGAGCAGGCGGGATTAGACTCTGATGTCACAGTCGAGCCGTTAGTGGCCGACTCCGCCTACTAAGGGCTTCTCGGCAACTCTGCAGAATGCTATGGGTGACGTTACGGACACTACGTCCATTTATATATACAGTCTATGGTAGTGACACAGGTAACACATAACTGGTACGCAGGTAATGTGCGTAATCTGAAATGCGTACCGTCACTTGTGTCACAAAGCGCATTTGCGTACGACAGAGTCGGTCTCCGTGTGCACAGACAGGGCTGCTGTTAACGTCGGTCTATACAACGGAATTGTGCCAAAACTACGCCAGCCGGCTGCGGAGGGAGACTCCCCCGGAGAACTGTGCTAAAACAGCTGATCACAACGTTCACACTCTGTGGTCACGAAGTACTCCACTAGCCCCACCCCGACATTCCTGAAGTACTCCCCCGTTGATAGAAATCAACACGTAATGAATTAAGACCCCACGGTTTGATGATTGATAGGTGTGTGTGCTGTCTTTCATTTTGACATGCAGAAAAAAATGTTAATCGTTTGACAGCCCTAATTTGTATACATATCTGTAAATTGTATAATTTAATTTGTCGTCTTTTTGATCTCTCTGTCTATAAACACAAACTGAGTAAGATTGACAATAAAGTTGACTTTGAATTTGAAAAATATATATATTCTTGATGAAAATAGTTGACTGTTGTCAAATGAATCCAAATGAAACGTTGGACTGAACTACAACTACGCCTTTAAATCTCTACGGACTGTTTTTCAGTGGGATGGCAAGTTCCTATCTTTAAACATTTATTAGTTTTTTCTCAGAACAGATTTGATTTTCTGAAGTTAATTTAACTTTGGCGACCATGTAAGGTCATTATTAAAAGGTACAATCAATTTGTTTAGGGTTGACTAAAATAATGAAAAACATTTCCTTTGGATAATTTACTGACAGAATAAGAAACTCAATGATGCTCTACTCACCTGTTCCTTTTTTATAAAGTGAAACAGTTGAAACGATAGATTTTAGTAAACTTAAAAACAACCTTCTCCAAAAGCTATCAAGGAATATACCGAATACTTGTTTTAGAACTGTATTACATATTTTTATATAGTTTGAATGATCCATAATTGACTGAAGCTTGTGTTTACACTGACCTGTTACTCATATATTAATGTCTTTGTAACTTCAGTAAACCACTACCTTTACAGTAATATTCACATTAATCAGTCTGTTTATATTCACTGCTATGTAACTGTAACCTGAGAACCACTGAAGCTACAACAGTGCAACTTTTAAAGGAACCCCCCCCCCCCCATTTAAAAACAGTTCTTGTTGAGAAAAACAAGCATATCTGCCTTCTCAGGCATACCGGGAAGAAATGTTTGGCAAGGCAAGGCAAGGCAAGTTTATTTATATAGCACCTTTCAACACAAGGCAATTCAAGGTGCTTTACAAAAATGAAAGACATTCAGACAAAGACATTTAAAAACAGTAAAAGATAATAAAAGAAACATTAAAAGAAAAAATACATGAATAAAAAGTACATGAATAAAAAGTTACAGTGCATTAAGATATGAATAGTTCACACATTTGAACATTTTAAAGTAAAATGCTTCAATCTGGTGCACTTTAAGCAGAATTACTAGAGACTAGATCTAGTGGGTACAACTCTAAACACCCATATGAAAAAGATCGGTTTACATTTTAATAATTAAATAAGTATGTGAACATAACCAATAACCTACCATAGCCAATAACAAATAAATGTAACGTATTTTATTTTTGTTGTTCATTCATATCTTATTTTACTATTTTATTTATGCATATTTTTGTATCTCTCCAGTTTAAAACGATATGTCTGGTTTACTGTCCTATAGTATACATTGGAATGATTTCAAACCTGTTTTATCCCAATCATTATAAAGGAGTGCCTTGGAAATATGTGTTTATATAAATTGTGATCAAAACGTTTGAGACCCACTGAGATAACTTTGACTAAAGTGAACTATCTAAACACTCAAGAGTAGGGTTGGGTATCGTTTGAATTTCCACGATTCTGATTCCGATTCTACTTTTCGATTCCGGTTCTTAACGGTTCTCAATGAATGTTGTTACATCAAGGCCGAAAATTAGGATGAGCACCAACGGTCAATTTTTTTTTTCTGCTCCCAGAGCTGTCAGCGCAGCACCTCCACAGATCTGGCGCCCTAGGCGAACATCTATAACGCCAGTGCTACGGGCCGGCCCTGGTCTCAGGTTACGCTGTAGGAAGTGTAGGTACTACCATAGATATATATATAAACCTATGATATAAACACGTGTTTATATATATATATCTATGGGTACAGGCAGAGCCGGGTACAGGGTACAACGCTACATTTCCCGCCGCTGTCATACAATAGGCTACGGAGAGCGGCGAGAAACATTTCCTCAGGCATCGAAAAGCGGAACCGAAATTCACATTTCTAAATGATGCCGTTGGAATCGAAATGTTGGAACCGGTTCCGAACCGGAACCGGTTCTCGGTACCCAACCCTACTCAAGAGTCCTTTACCTCACTGAGCTGTAGTTATCAGCCTCAGTCCGACTGGAGAGGACTCTCCCTCCACATCATTGTAGAAACATCTTCTTCTTCCGTTAGAGCAGCTAGCACCAGATGCTAATAACAACAGCGCGTACCGGTGCACCCTCCCTTTCTCCCTCGCTCGCTCCCACGCTCACTCGCACTTTGGCTGTGAGCTGCGGGTGCCAGATAAGTCAACCTCCCCCATTTTCCCATCGTACAGGGGAAATAAAAAGTGCAACCGGGATGAAAAGGGTGTTACATTTACTTAATTATGAATGTTGTTACATCAAGGCCGAAAATTTGGATGAGCACCAACGGTCAAAACATTTTTTTTTCCTCCCAGAGCTGTCAGCTCAGCGCCTCCACAGATCTGGCGCCCTAGGCGAACATCTATAACGCAAGTGCGACGAGCCGGCCCTGATCCCAGGTTACGCTGTAGGAAGTGTAGGTTCAACGCTACATTTCCCGCCCCGCCGCAGTCATACAGTAGGCTACGGAGAGCGGCGAGAAACATTTCCTCAGGCATCGAAAAGCGGAACCAAAATTCGCATTTCTAAATGATGCCGTTGGAATCGAAATTTTGGAACCGGTTCTCGGTACCAAACCCTACTTATCACACATTGCAGAAGCCATGCACTAAATATTGTGATAGTCCATGGATTTTCTGACATCCCCCTAATTAGGAACACCATGTCTACCTTAAAGAATAATGCAATATTTTTCCCTGCATCTGCTGTTAGAAAGATGTTACACGAAGAACCAAAAGGAAGCAAGGAAACACAGGCGATTGACAAAAGAAGAAAAGGAGTCACACTCATGTCGGACACATGCTGGGGCTCCAGTGGGATGACAGTAAATGCAGCACATCGAACTCAAAGAGATAGAATTAGGAACATCATCAAACTCCAACAAAACTAGCAAAATACGACACAGTATGGAATAATTTTACACCATCTTCACTGCCCACAACAAACACATTTCTACTCTACATCTAGCCGTTGAAGTTTACTTCAACTTGTGTTTGAATACATATTTATCTATTTTATTCTAATATTTTGCAACCGTCATGAAACGTAGTATTTTATTTGTTTGAACATTCATTTTCAGACTTATCGTGATCATTTTGGTCTCTTCTGCATGTCTAGATTATAATGTGGATCATCATTGCAACATTAACCTGGTTGTCATGCATTATTTCTTCAAAGATCATTAATTGTGCTGCCCACTGACATGGTTCAAATCTATTTTTCAAAATAAACCCTGTTAGCAGGATGATTTTGGACCTTGGTACCTATGAATCTGTCAAGGTTGGGGAAAGATCGGGACCCAAATGCAGTTTAAAAAGGACAAAAAGGTCAAATAACTAAAGGTGAGCTTTATTTACCAAAAAAGCTGTTGAAAATGAACAAAAAAGAAAGAAAACCTAGAATCCATAAAAAACAACAACATGCGTGACATGAAAGACGACGATCAGACCAGGAGCACAGGGGAAGACAAGACTAAGGCCATGTTTACACGGAGACGAAAACAAAAACGAACCTTAGTCGATATCAAAAAAGTCTTCCGTCCACACAGAATCGGCTCAAGAAATGTGTCCGTCCACATGATACCGCTCGACCCGCTGGAAACACTGTAGTACATATGCCGGGCCTGTAAGTGGCGCTGTACAACCGGCACAAAATACACCAAAAGCAGTGAATAAGAACTCCCGAGCATGGTTGCCATGGTTGCCTGGTTGCCCTTCTGTGTATTCTCCGCGGTGGATTTAGCAACATGTAGTTCATGTAGTTCTCCATGTCCACTTGTTGCTGATGGTTGTGGTAAAGGAGCTATAGATTTTGCACTAACATCTGTAGCATGGTCAGTAGCGTCTGGAGCATGAAAGCAACCCTGTGATCAGCCATTGTTGTTGTCGAAACACATCAGCAATGGCGCGGGTGATGCGGGGGTGAGCAGCAGAGGTGGGGAGAGGCAGGGCTATGGCGTCATCGTTATCAGGAAATGATCGTATAGCGCAGGGGTCGGCAACAGGCGGACCATGGTCCGGATCCGGACCCAGACGCCGACCTATACGGACCCGGACCTATAATCAATACATTAATAGTTGATTTCAATTTTGACGGGGCGATTCTATTTTAACCGCTGCCGACAGGGGGCGAAAGAACGATACCGGGAGAGAAACACAGAAGAAAAGACGAGACAGAGGCAGAGAGAAGCGGAGAGGAAAGTGTTGTGGAAATCTTAAGCTCAATACTCGGGAGTACAAGTCAGAGTGGTTAAACAAATAAATGGTGAAACAAACAGAGTTGTCTTTCTGGTTAATTTATTTGAAGCTTCAAACAACATAAAAAATGCAACACAGAGACACAGGTCTCACAGAGTATGAATAATCTGAGAGAGTGTGCGCAGATGAAATAAAATAGCAAGCTTATATATGATAAGAAAGAGAGGAAAGTTCAGACATCTGTCTTCACAAGGTCTCATTGTTATTAGACCCCTGTCCTTGAGCTGTAGCTAGTGTTCTCAGAACCAGGGACGTTCTTGTTTAGACTTTGTGTGAGTCTCACCCTTCTCTAAACAATCAGCTGTGTGGCCTTGAAAAGAAGAAGACAGCACATCTCAGGAAATGATATAGGTAGACACAGAGAAGGTTATAAGAAGCATTTGGTTTAAGCATATATGTAAAGAGTATGAAATTTCCACTACATTCTCCCCTTTTGATCATACTTGATCAATGAAAAATAATAAATGACAGGATAGACTGATATAACCATCAATGAATACACTCCATCGCTGGTTTAAGTAAACACATCACAAATATATCATAGAAAACTGGCTGTTTTTGTGGAGGACAGACTCCTAATATAATGTAAGCATAAAGGAGGAGAATTCACATGGATTACATTGTGGTGTCGGAATCAGACTCTTCTGATTCTATCTGGTCTATCTCACTGTGGAGCAAAGGATTGTCGTGTAATGGAATAGTAGTATACTGAACGAAAGCTGAGGATATCATGCTGGAAACGCATTCTTCAGTACTGGGATGATGAAACAGGTACAAGCGATTATTAGTCCGCAAGATGATCACCAGGGGTGTAATTATTCTAGCCAGCCATGCTTCCCACCCGCCCTCTGTGAGCCAGGACCACCAGTCCCAGCCACCTGCGTTGGATACGTCATTCGCTTTCATGTCGGCCAACAGGTTGTTAAGATGTAGCACGGTTTTCAGTGATGTTCTTGGTTGCGTCGGGAATGTAAGTACAGCAGGAATCACCAATTACATGACACAGGCCACCCTTTGAGGCGAACAAAAGGTCAAGAGCAAATTGGTGTTGCATGAGCATGTTCCTGGAGGCTATTATGTATGGGTCAATGCCTGGAAACCCTGCGTTATTTCGTACGTGAGGTTCTCTAGACGAACGTGTAAGGTATCTATGTTATGGGCATTGTTTACTGTGCCCCACCTTGGGAACAGGCCGCCAACGAATTTAGTCCCTGCGGATGTCCAGATCTCTTTTTACCTTGTGGTGGTCTGGGTGCTGGAACTCTGGGTAATGATGTGTTGTGTACATTAAAGACGTGAGGACAGTGACTGCTGGATTTAAATCCACTAGAGCGCATGTACCTATCCAGAGGGGAGCCAGAACTTGATAGAGCTTGTCGCGCACAACCAAACGTAATCTTGTGGCGCGCTGAACCCACGATCACTGGGCCAGGCCAGTTGGAGGGAAATATGTTTAACATCAGGGAATGCTACGTTAGAAAGGATTCTTCCAGAGACCCCGAATATGCGACAATACGAGATATTGTAAGCACCGTAACTGCACGTGTTTCGTAGGATACGAGTACAACCAGTAGTAGTGCCTAGGGAAAAATAAGGTGGTGTAAGAGACGTCTTGTGGTACACTCTCTTGATGCAGAGTGTGTGTTTCATCCCTCTCAAATGGCTGGGGTGCACATGGCTCACGGGTTGGTACTTTGCGTATGTGTCATCGAACGTAGATGCACGCAAAGGGGAGTTAGACCGATTAGTGCATGGTGGGGGAAGCGGCCTGGCATAACGCCACTCGGTTACGCGGTCTTCACCCTTGATGGGCCTTGTCATAGCCATAAACGCACAGAGGTATTCAACCGGGTCAGAGAGCGCGGACGAACTGGCACGGACATTGATGAGTCCTGGGGGAAAAGGGTGCATGCATAACATGACCCATTTTGTCCTGCGGCCTGCAAGAATGATCTCAGAGTGTGCCACCAGACGTTACCGGTGATCCCATTACTGATCTGAACCACATCAATGTTGCTATGGTCGTTATTGCCTATGTATAGGTTACGTTTTAGAAATGTAGATGTACCTATGGATGTCAACAGTTGCGTCAAAGGCTGCTTACCCTTTCTCTCTGGCAAGGGGGTCTGAGTTTTGGGCGCGATGTCTATGTAAAATGCGCCACACGGGTCGGTGCCGGATACATACATACAGACAACATAATAACCCCTGTCTGATATCCGGGCAGCCGTAGTTGCAACAGGATAACGGGGCTCGATGAATTGACCTTGGAGATAGACAATCCCTTTGATGTTGTTTTGTCGCCCATAGGGAATAACCCCAATCGGTGTACGCGGTGGTCCATAAAAAAAAAAACCACCCCCCCGAGCAGTGAGTGGCGCTGTGACTGCCATCTTCGACATAGCATATGTAGGCGTCTGCCCACCCCAGTTTCTTAGGGTCGGAGCAATATATGTAGTCGCACGGGTCTAACTGCACTGTGCTATCTTCCCCATCCCTTAGAGTAATGTTACCAATCCCTGTCTTGACCAGCCCCTCTCCCATGTGGTTCGCCCTGTTTCCCCATGTACCTCTTAGATACCTCGATTTTGGCTGACATGCTGTGTGCTGACCATGGATACATAAAACACAGGACCAGTCCTAACACAACCATCACGGCAAGTATGCAGAGGAACCATTCTATGATTGTCCAGGCTCTCCAGTAGTATCCGCACTTTCCACATTGCTCACGGTTGCGTTGTCTTTCCAGGCGAGCCCCCATCACGAGGCGGGAAAGCTCCATGGGGTGTGTGTGTGTATTCCCTTGGTCGATTTTGTGACACGAACAGTCAGACTCCGCACACCGATAACACAAACGAGGAACCAGAGAGCATATGGAACCGCTCAGCTGGCACTCGCTCGTGACACCTTGTGTGTAGTGTGTGTTTTGTTTTGGTGTATGTAGTGCAAGTGTGGTGCTGGTGGTGACTGGGACACGTCACTTGTTGTCATCTTCCGTTGGTGACTAGGACACGTCACTTGTTGTCATCTTCCGTTGGTGACTAGGACACGTCACTTGTTGTCGTCTTCCGTTTCTACCGTTTCTCCTTTCCTGTGACTACGACCTTGCAGTGGCTGGCGTGGACCCACGTAGCTCTCTCAGCGACCTTGACCGCCGTCTGGGTGACGAGAAGCACCTGGTAGGGACCTTGCCAACGATTGGATTTCCAGCTCTTTCTACGGAAATCCTTGACCAGCACGAAGTCGCCGGGTTGGAGATGGTGAAGTGGACCAGTGGCAGGGGTAGGTAAGGCTGCGGCTACCTGACGTCGGATGTCTGCTAAAGTGGATGATAGGTTAACACAATATGACAACATAGCATCCTCACACAAAGTTGTGGAGGGAAAAGGACATCCTGGAGCCTTGAGTCCAATCTGTGGAGGAGCCCAAAAAGGATTTCAAATGGCTGAGTTGACTCCTCCTTCTTTTCCGCATCCGCATGTACATCAACACAATGGGCAGAGCTTGTGTCCATGACAGACCTGTGTCTGCACAGCATTTTGCTAGTTTGTTTTTTATTGTGCCGTTCTCTCTTTCCACCCCACCCCCCACTCCTGATTGATAGCCTCTAACATTCCCCCTTTTGACACATGATCTAACCCATGTGTCAACTTAGCAAAACAGCAAAACAGCCCCAGCAGCTTTCCACTGAGCCTTCTCAACTGGTGTAGCTAGCTGCTGCATGGAAGTCAGTGATGACATTTTGTCAGTAGAGACAGGGATTTTAACAAATGAGTGTGCGTGAGGTGCGAGAGGAATCAGAGCAGCTGCCTTTGCGGCTGAGTCAGCAGACGCATTTCCTAGGGAAACTGGGTCTGTACTGCTTGTGTGTGCGGCACATTTACAGACTGCAACTTCAGATGGGAGCAGAATGGCGTCTAGTAAGCCTGCAACCAGTACATGGTTAAGTACTGGTTTGCCATCAGATTTCAGAAATTGCCTACACTTCCAAATTGCCCCAAAATCGTGTACTACCCCAAAAGCGTAACGTGAGTCAGTGTAGATAGTCACGGTTTTGCCTTCTGCAAACGTGCAGGCTTCAGTTAGTGCGATGAGCTCTGCTGCTTGTGCTGAGAGGTGACATGGAAGCGGTCCAGAACGGAGTACAGCAGAATCTGAAACAACAGAAAAACCCACCCGATTAGTGCCCCCTTGGTCGCGAAAGGCAGACCCATCAACATACAAAATGAGGTCAGCGTTTGTCAGAGGAACGTCTTTTAAGTCCGGTCTAGGTGTGCACACAATGGAAAGTTCGGTAACACAGTCGTGTTCGTCACCAACTTCAGGCAAAGGCATAAGAGACGCTGGATTCAGAGTGTTACATCGTTTGACATAAACATTAGGCATGTCCAACAGGCAGTGTGATACCTGAGGTAACGTGCAGCAGAGAGTGTGATGTTCTCTGTTCACAGAGAATGAGTGAAACAGCATGTGGAACTAACAGGGTCAAAGGTGCATATCCCACAATGTCACGTGAGGAGTTTAGCGCTTTCTCAGCAGCAGCTACTGCACGGAGACATTTAGGCAGGCCAGCAGCTACAGGATCTAGCTTGGAGGAGAAATAGGCAACAGGCCTCTGTTTTCCTCCATGATCTTGAAGGAGAACTGAGGTCATACACCCATGTCGTTCATCCACTGCCTGAGTGAAAGGTTTGGTGTGATCAGGTAGACTTAGAGTCGGTGGGGATTGGAGAGCCAGCTTCATATTAATGAAGGCTTCGTCGGCTTCCGGTGTCCATATAAGGTGATCTGTAGGTTTCAAACCATTGACGTGCGTGATAGTGCGCAGTGGCAACTCGATTGGAGAATAGTTTGGAATAAATGACCTGCAGTATGAACAAAAACCCAAAAATGACATCATCTGTCGCTTAGTGACAGGTTTTGGCAGAGCAGCCAATGATGCAATACGCTTATCTGAAAGCGTTTTCCCCTCTCCTGAAATGACATGACCCAAAAATGTAACTGTTCTTTGTACATATTGGAGTTTTGACAAACTGGCCTTGTGGCCCTCGTCAGCGAGGTGAATTAGCAAAGCAATAGTGTCAGCTTCACACTGGTCTGCTGTGGGTGCGCAAATCATGAGGTCATCAACATACTGGATGAGAGCAGTGCCTTTTGAAACTTGAAGAGAGGCCAAACTTGTACACAATGCCTGGTTGTACACAGTAGGAGATTCACAGTAGCCTTGACACAAACGTGTGAATGTGTAAGGTTTACCATCATATTCAAATGCAAACCAGAATTGGCTGTCTTTGTGTACAGGGACACTGAAAAATGCATTCGAGAGGTCTATGACAGTAAAAAAATGCTGCAGAGTCTGGAACTTGGGAAAGAATCAGATAAGGATTTGGGACGAGCGGCGCTCGGGCATGCACAGCTGCATTCACAGCTCGTAAATCCTGGACAAATCTCCACTCTTCAGGAGGTTTGTCTCTGATCTTTTTGACAGGAAACACTGGAGTGCGGACCGGAATCGTTACACGGAATAATGACCCCTTGTTTAAGCAGAGAGGTAAACACTGGCCGAATGCCATCAACAGCTTCACGTTTCAATGGGTACTGGGGTTTGGACGGAACGTGGACATTAAACCTACGTCATATCTGTGAGCTGCCCAGAGTGAGTATGGCACATCTGAAAGCGCGCAGGAAGCTCAGAAATATGACTGAAAAATGAGAATTACCCGTAAAGGTGAAACAAAATGGCATCACCAACGTCATCCTCCTCAACCAACAGCAATGTGTGCAGAACGGCTACGTTCGTGCAGATTTTCATCTTATACATGTCACGTGACATAGAGTACATGACATATTCTGTGTGTGTAGGTGCCCAATCAGTGACTGACTCCCAATCTTTAACGATTGGACCCAAATCCCTCTATCTATCAGTGGGGCCCCTGGCTAGTGAAATGTGTGGACCGCCCCTGGGATTTGACACAGCTTGTGTTGTGGTGTGTGTGGGTGTGAGTGTATCAGGAACCAGCTCTGCGCAGCAAACTCCCCTTTACATAGTTTTAAGCATGAGCTCATCATTCACACATTTAACAGAAAACTCTCATCATAGCATTTACACGGATCATCAACAACGTTAGCAGTACAATGCAAATAAGAAGTCTCCATGAACACAGCAGGTGGAAAAACACGTTGATCAGTCAAACGCAACAATTCCTGAGAATCAGGATATGTCAGCAGCCATTGATACACATTCACCAGTTCTTTATCATCAAATGCTAGTTTTTGAACAATCGTAGGAGATGGCTGTCGGACTTTAAACCCTCATTTGTGGAAAAATGAGGTCCAAGCCGAACCGGAGAATCAGATCTCTGCCCAGTAAATTTATTGGGCAGAACAGATGATAAAGAAAACTGTTTTTGACTGATGTGGGAAATGGATGACTGTCTATCACCGTTATCTTCACTCTGAAGTGATACAAAAACTTCTCCTTTACAGTTACCCTAGCCGCTCCTATTGAGTGAATAAATCTACCACTAAATTTGCAATCAGGCAAATCTGCCCTTTTTACCACAGAATGTGTTTTCTACATTTTCCAATTTACTCAATGGCATGATGTGTGTGTGTGTTTGTGTTTGTATGTCACTTCCCTGGTTCGATGCTGCTGGCTGAATTTCCGTCTCGCTCGATCGGGCCCCCTCCTCCCCATCTGGTGTCGGTCAGTCTGATTGTGAATGGCCCCGTCCTTGCTGTCCCCCTCTGCCTCCACTGCCAGTGTTCTGTGAGCAGTCCCAGAATCCAATGTTCAACACTGCCACACTTGAAACACTTTCGTCTTCTCGTCCTCTGCCTCGGAAAACCTCCTCTGCCTCTCCCTCGGTATTTGAGCGGCCAGCATTCTGCGTAGCTTGCGCTGTGTCTGTGAGTCCGTTGAGAAAGGCATTACTTTGGTGTCCCCCAAACACCTGCTTGGGCAACAGGTTTGTTTATCCCGCTGTTGTCCCCATCTCCTTGGGGCTGATGGGGGTGGACGAGCTTGGAGTTGACGGGGAGTCTGTTGACTGCATGGCTGGGGCTTGTAGTGGCACTGGAGGTGGTTGAGGTGGGCCAGCCGGATTGCCAGGGTTGTACTCCGGGGGAGGGAAAGGATACCCAGTCGAGGAGAGGTCACCCAGCCTGCAATGGAAGGACACACAGATGTCTGGGTTTTACATGGTTTTGGAAATAATTTATTTCCCTTCTTTTCTTCAACCTTAATATTTTCTTTAATGCCCCGAGGCCAACTGCCTTCTTTCAGGGCATTCTGCTTCATCCCCCCAGTATTTTAAACACTTTCTGTGAGTGTCCAGCTTTTATAAGTCTTTTACTTTACTCTTCTTTTCTTCCATTCCAACCTCATGTTCCTTTAATTTATTCTTAGGTTTTGGATTTTTATTTTACTAAAAGAACCTCCCTTTGGAAATCCGAACATTTCCGTCCATATTTTTAATTTAGACAGACTGTTTTCACCGTGTTTTGCTCGCATGACATCTACAATTCGACCCTCCGGAGGATGTACCAGCCCCCGTTCTGCTTTGCCCCATAGCAAAGTCTTTAAAGTGTTTAACTTTTTAAACACCCCGTGTTTATCAAAACACTCGTTTCACTCGTCAGTGATATGATATTTGTTTCTCAGTACAAATCACACAAAAACTGATCGTAATCCACAAGCTACGATTATTCGGATATCCTCACAATATCCTGCCTTCGAGCAGTCCTTCTCATAGATGTCATGGAGTTTGCTTACGTTTACTTTTAAACAATTACTTTAAACAATTTAGACACTGTACATCTCACCGAGTATTTTGAAAGCCTTTTGAGTTCGTTGGATCTCGTGAAGTCAATCGGTTCCACCCCCGGCGCTGGTCCTCTCGTCCCATACGGTTTCTGTCGAGGTAGAGGAGGATCCGAGGATCCTGGGCGCGACCACCAGCGTCCGTAGGTGTCCCCAATCGAACTTGCAGAGACCCTGCTCGCAGCGCCAATTGTTGTGGAAATCTTAAGCTCAATACTCGGAGTACAAGTCAGAGTGGTTAAACAAATAAATGGTGAAACAAACAGAGTTGTCTTTCTGGTTAATTTATTTGAAGCTTCAAACAACATAAAAATGCAACACAGAGACACAGGTCTCACAGAGTATAATAATCTGAGAGAGTGTGCGCAGATAATAAAATAGCAAGCTTATATATAAGAAGAGAGGAAAGTTCAGACATCTGTCTTCACAAGGTCTCATTGTTATTAGACCCCTGTCCTTGAGCTGTAGCTAGTGTTCTCAGAACCAGGGACGTTCTTGTTTAGACTTTGTGTGAGTCTCACCCTTCTCTAAACAATCAGCTGTGTGGCCTTGAAAAGAAGAAGACAGCACATCTCAGGAAATGATATAGGTAGACACAGAGAAGGTTATAAGAAGCATTTGGTTTAAGCATATATGTAAAGAGTATGACATTTCCACTACAAAAGTGAGTGAGGAGAATAATTAGCGATACAGGGAGAGAAGCGGAGAGGAGAGTGAACAGGCGTGTTAGCGGCAGACAGGGAGAGACAAATAATTACACATGGCGCTCTCCAAGAAGAGGAAAGTGGACAGTGAGAACAGAGCTTTTAACCCTGAGTGGATTCATTCATGTTCATCCTGCCCACTGGGAGCACAGAACCAGTGTGTCTCATTTGTTCAGAGACCGTGGCGCTCATTAAATGTGCCAAAACGCCACTATGAGACAAAACACAAAGTGTTAGACCAAACATTCCCTCTCAAGTCAGAACTGAAGACACTAAAAATAAGCACTCTCAGAGCCCAATATGATCAGTCGACCAGGATCAAAATTAATACTAAATATCGTTCCAGCGCAGGCTAACCGAGGCTAACCAATGAGCTAACCGAGGCTAACCAATGAGCACCTGCATGTGTGTATGAGAATGGTCCTGACACCATTTCAGCCCAGATTTACAAACTCCTGGCAGGACAAGCTCCAGCTCAATTCTCGCACTGAATAAAAAAAAAAGTGAGTGAGGGACTGCAATATAAGAGGGAAAGAAAGAGAAACTTTAAAAGTGTTCAATTGTTATGATGTGTAAAGACTGATATTGTTCTATAATCGTCTGAAACAGTTAAGTCATGATGTGAAACGGTTAACAAAGAAAAAGGGAAACTCAAGCTGCTGCTGCTGCACTTTATTTTATTTATCTAAAATTAAGCACTTTTAAGATGCACATATTTTCAAAAGCTATTTTATTTATTTTATTTTTAAACGCAGCCCGAGGGGGAACATTACACATATCCACAGTATTTACTGTATATCTGTATAGTTCAATGTTAATTGACAATACACATTGTTGTTAATGAATTGTACTTTCTTTATTTGATTGGCAGTCAGTTGTTGATTACATGCAGACGTTGATAAAGCTACAGGCTACTTCAATATATATCACACTAATTCATAAATTAAGTTACACATTTTGATGTGCCGGACCTTTGCATGGGGAGATTTTCTCTAACTGGACCTCGTTGAATTTTAGTTGAATACCCCTGGTATAGGGCGTACACACGGAGCCGTTTGGCCCCCCCAGAGCGTTTCGTCCGCAGATCTACCCACCTGGGAGCCGTTATCGTGTGGACGAACCGTCTATACGATAGAGAACTGTAGCGGATACAACCCGTTCCGTCTCCGTGTAAACGTGGCCTAAATACACAGAAGGGTAATCACAGGACAATACGCAGCTGGGCAGGGGAGGCAGAAACACAAGGGCAACAGGTGAACACAATCAGACAATCAGACACAGGAGGGCAAACACAGGAAGGAAGACCAGGCACAGGGAAAACAGAATTTCAAAATAAACCCATAACTAAACAGACAAAACTAAAATCATGACAAAAACTCAGTGTAAGGTCATGAATGCAGTTAATTCTCCTCCTGGAAAAAAACCTTCTGAACATTGAACAATGAAGGAATCCTAACCTGGGTGAAGCTAGTAGCAGTGATAGTGAAGATTACAACTCTCAATTATTTTATTATTTATGTGTTAATAATTTATATTTTAAAAGTGGAATATGTGTACTTTTTGTGTGTGATTAGACAGTCTCTGTATCTCCTGTTGGTTGGTAACAGATTTCTTACACACAGTGTCCATCCATCCATCCATCTTCTTCCGCTTATCCGTGGTCGGGTCGCGGGGGTAGCAGTTCCAGCAGAGAGCCCCAAACTTCCTTTTCCCTGGCGACATCAACCAGCTCTGACTGGGGGATCCCAAGGCGCTCCCAGGCCAGCGAAGAGATATAATCCCTCCACCTGGTCCTAGGTCTACCCCTTGGTCTCTTCCCAGCTGGACGTGCCTGGAACACCTCCCTAGGGAGGCGCCCAGGTGGCATCCTAACTAGGTGCCCGAACCACCTCAACTGGCTCCTTTCGACGCGAAGGAGGAGCGGCTCAACTCCGAGTCCCTCCCTGATGACCGAACTTCTCACCTTATCCCTAAGGGAGACACCAGCCACCCTGCGGAGAAAACCCATCTCGGCCGCTTGTATCCGCGATCTCGTTCTTTCGGTCATGACCCATCCTTCATGACCATAGGTGAGGGTAGGAACGAAAATGGCCCGGTAGACAGAGAGCTTTGCCTTCTGGCTCAGCTCCCTTTTCGTCACAACGGTGCGGTAAAGCGACTGCAGTACCGCTCCCGCTGCTCCGATTCTCCGGCCCATCTCACGCTCCATTGTTCCCTCACTCGAGAACAAGACCCCGAGATACTTGAACTCCTTCACTTGGGGTAAGGACTCATTCCCTACTTGGAGTGGACAGTCCATCGGTTTCCTGCTGAGAACCATGGCCTCAGATTTGGAGGTGCTGATCCTCATCCCAGCCGCTTCACACTCGGTTGCGAACCGATCCAGTGAGTGCTGAAGGTCGCAGACCGATGAAGCCATCAGAACCACATCATCTGCAAAAAGCAGTGGTGCAATCCTTAGTCCACCGAACTGCAGACCCCCTCCCCCATGACTACGCCTCGAAATCCGATCCATGTATATTACAAACAGGATTGGTGACAAAGCGCAGCCCTGGCGGAGGCCAACCCTCACCGGAAATGGGTCCGACTTACTGCCGAGGACCCGGACACAGCTCTCGCTTTGGGAGTACAGAGATTGGATGGCCCTGAGTAGAGACCCCCTCACCCCATACTCCCGCAGCACCTCCCACAGTAACTCCCTGGGAACCCGGTCATACGCCTTCTCCAAGTCCACAAAACACATGTAGACCGGATAAGCGTACTCCCAGGCCCCCTCCAGGATCCTTGCGAGAGTAAAAAGCTGATCCGTCGTTCCACGACCAGGACGGAATCCGCATTGTTCCTCCTCAATCTGAGGTTCGACAATCGGCCCACACAGTGTTGTGTGTTTAAATCCGTGATGCCTACTTTACATATCTATTTAACGACACATTTCTGCACAAGGAGTACAACAGAACAGCCATACATACTTTTATAATTGATCGCTTTTAACCCCTTACAGAACACAGATGTTCACAGATCATCACAGATTTCTTCATGATGTATTTATTGAAAGCTTGCTCTAATGATTTCAGTTTTGGTTGCTTAATTTGCAGCCAGATCTACAACCTGTTTTTATAATTAAATTTGAAAAATGCATAGTATATTTATTAAGCAAATATATAAGGTTTAAGTACATCTTTATGCATATGAGCATGCATATCCACAAAGATGTGTAATAAAGTGGAGCTGGCGCTCTCTCGACGCGGTACAGCATATCATTATTTGAGAGAGACAGCTGACTGACATGCAGTGGTCTCTGGAGGCACGCGGAGCTCATTGCTCTGCTTTTGCTCTTCTCTCTCTTCTCATGTTCCCACTCCCCTTTGCTCTCTCAATCTCTGTCAATTTGTTTGAATTCCCTGTCTGAAATAATTAATTTCAGTTCATAGATCAATTGCTCCCCGAAGGATTAATGAAACTGAGTACGATTTCATAGGTCATCATAAACCCTGAAAAGCTCCAGATTATACTCTCTCACTCAATCAATGTCATATATTGGCAAGATAAAAATGATGAGATTAAAATGTGTGTACTACCTTATGGATAGTTAGACCTAAAGGATATAAACATTTTCTTGCTGGGAAAATTTCAATTATAAAACATATTTCCTCATAAAGATTACAAATGACACTGACACTGACATTTTGGTATTACATTGACATAGCTTGTAATCATTGTTGTTTTCTTTTTATGTATCTTGTATTCCCGTTTGAGGTTATTCAAGAATGTACAGATAAAATCAATCTGCTTGATTTTTGGTTATTGAAAGTTATTATCCCATAATTACAGTATAAATAGAGAAGCTGTCAAACAATAGAAAATGTATATAGTTAATAGGTCTGTTCTGACTGTTAGGGGATTTTAATACAACCAATTATTGTATGTGTTGTATATATTTATTCTCATGCAGATTACCATTCAATTGACAATTGTCTATTCTTAAAGATCCCATGTCATGGCCATTTCTACTGATCATGATTCCATTGTTGAGGTCTACTAGAATAGAATTATATTGTTCAATGTTCCAAACTCACATTAATTTCTCATACAGCATCTCTGTATAGTATGTGTGTTCACTCTCTGTCCTACACAGAGCTTTTGTTGGAGCTCCCCCCTCCCTGTGCGCCCACTGTGCTCTGATTAGTCAGCTCGCCAACTCTGTTCTGATGAGTCCACCACCGTTACTGCGGAACATCAGTTTTTTTTTCTTTGGAAGAAAAAACGAAATCCCCAACGAGGCGTTCTGGGGCAGCATAGACAGTTGTTTTCTGTGTTAGAGTTTTACTCGCTACAGGGTGTACTTTGAGGGTTTGTGACTCTGCAGACCGTTTACATGCATAGAAAGCTTCATAACACACAAGGGGACGGGTAATAACCGGAAAAGCATGACATGGGCCCTTTAACAGAGAGTTCTGCTATCTATTGAATTGTATTGACTTTTAAAATACAGTACAATTAATTGTGTTATATTTAGCTCATTATTTTATCCAAAGCGATTTACAATAAATTCATCTAGTCATGAAGTTAAAAACTCCAAAGCTAAATTTGTTTTAATTTAATATATAAATGTTTTAATTATTGGCCCGTACAGCTGTTTCAATCACTTCTCAAATCTCTATTAAAAAATGTATTAATTGTTACAACTCTGCCGTTCAAATTATAACTTGTTCTGATAAACCCGGATTCTATGATGTTTCAAAATATTGTATTGCTAGATATTGTAGTGGAAATTTTGTCTTGCGTATATGCTTAAACCAAATGCTTCTTATAACCTTGTCTGTGTCTACCTATATGTGCTGTTTTATTCCCAAGCGCTTCAAGGCCACATAGCTGATTGTTTAGAGAAGGGTGAGACTCACACAAAGTCTAAACAAGAACGTCCCTGGTTCTGAGACACTAGCTACAGCTCAAGGACAGGGGTCTAATAACAATGAGACCTTGTGAAGACAGATGTCTGAACTTTCCTCCCTTTCTCTCTGTATATAAGCTTTGCTATTTTATTATATCTGGGCACACTCTTGCAGATTATTTTATACTCTGTGAGACCTGTGTCTCTGTGTTGCATTTTTATGTTATTTGAAGCTTCAAATAAATTAACCAGAAAGACAACTCTGTCCGTTTCACCATTTATTTGTTTAACCACTGTGACTTGTACTCTCCAGTATTGAGCCTGAGATTTCCACAACAATATTCCTGCACTGTAGTTGGGACTAGATTTTTAGAATATGAATTAATTTGTATAACTATAAACTGTTTTTCAATAAATACATCCATTGAATCATCTCTTGACTACAAAACACTACAGGTCCTTGGTTTCCTGCAGAGAACCTTCAAAAACATTGCACTACGATTAGCATAGTTTATGCTGCGTAAAGTTAGTGTGTGGGCGGCTACAGCCGCAGGGTTAATGACTAATTTTAAATGCCATTTTCTTAATGTCTTTCATTTTTTGTAAAGCACTTTGAATTGCCTTGTATTGAAAAGTGCTATATAAACAAACTTGCCTTGCCTAATAAAGATTTCATGTGACACATAAAATGGATTTGTTGATGGGAATTAATGTGAATAAATTAACTCTAGGTTAACGGTACTCTTGCTATCACTACTCACCGACACTCTATAAACCTTGTCCCTCATGCTAGCCCTGACAACACCGGTAAGCACACCTTCATCTAGGCTGCACTGTTTTACGTGTCCTGACTTGTAGTGGTTCTCTCCTCTATCTACACTCTTCTTGTCATCTTTGTAAAACGATATCAGACTGGTAATTGACACAGCCATGACTTCTAGTTAAATGGACATCTACCAAGTGAGAGTCAGTGGTTCGATCCCCAGTTCTTGCAGTCAACATGTCAAGGTGTCCTTGGGAAAGATAGTGAACCTCAAATTGCTACATTATGCATGTTGCCTACCTATTGAAGTGAATGTAAATCGCTTTGATAAAAGGGTCAGCTAAATAACATGTTGAAACATGGAATTGATGCTCATTTATGTATCCCCGCCGACTTTGATAACAAGAACAGGAGAAGAGCCGTACATACAACCTGCATATGATTAAAGCAAACCTGACAGCTGGTTGACACAGGTGTCCCCGCTGCTTATCTTCAGCTATCAGAACAGGCCTGATGGGCCCCTGGGGACCAGCGAATGGAAACCAGCCGGCTTGTTAGCACTGAGTCCAGAAGACTCACACAGCAAAGGAAGCCTGCAACAGCCCCAGGAGTGTTAAAAGGCTTACTGTCAGCGTGGTCATTGGTCTAAACAATCTTTAAGGTCTTTGTTGTTTTATAGGATGTGTCCCCATTGCATTTTCCGGTTCATTGGCTTTGTTTACTGACTTCTATTGTCCTGTCCATAGTATCATCCAAATGAATAGTATGAAGGTCCTGAGCTTATTAGAGGGCATCTGACGACCAATCATACATCTTGAGGTTTCCTTTATGTCTTCAGGCACCTTTGTTGCTCTTTCACTAAAGCTCCTTTTACCCATGTCGAGTTCTTGTCACTGCTGTTATCAACTTCCAGAGGTTTCATTCAGAAGAATGTGTTCTAACGTTTATCACTGTCTTGGGATCATTAATAGTGGTTTATTGCTCTAACCTCCAGAACTTTTTCTGCTGAAAAGGTTATCTTGCTGCCTCAAACACCATTTACATTTTTAACCAAGTGTATAAAGTCACTAACTAAAAAAACAATCTGACATCTCTCTGTGATCCAAACAACCTCTCCTCCATCAACAGTCCACTCAAACATCCATTCATCTCTCCCTCTATCTCCTTTTTCATTTTTTAATATAGTCTCCTCCAAACCGTCCATCTGCCATACCCATTCATCCATCACACTGGCAGTCTCTGGAGAGCCGGAGTATTTATCCTCACCTTTCTAATTATCCACACAGTCCAGGCCAAAAGCAGCGGTGCTATTAGTTGGCAAGACACACACCGAATTAGGCTGAATGGAAGAAATAACTTCCTGGTTAATCATCCGGTTTAGGTGTCTGTGCAAATAATGAGAAGGAATGACCTCAATGATACCTTGGTGTCAAACTCAGGAGTTTCCCAAATTGGAGGAATGTGGGATTAAGAACAGGTATGTCAATTTTCCATACAGTTTATCTGCTTAATCTATGAAACGGAAAGGGACAGAAAGAAAAACGCAAACATAAAGAAAAGTTATTCTTTATTTATTTGGTGTCCTCACTGACACTAAGAAAGTGGATCACATCACTTCACTTCTGTTCTGAAGTCTTTACACTGGCTTCCTGTGTGTCAAATAATTGATTTCAAAATACTGCTGCTGGTTTATAAAGCTTTGAATGGTTTAGGCCCAAAATACATTTCTGACCTCCTGCGAAATTATTAACCATCCAGATCTCTCTTCGGGGACTGGTCAGCTTTCTGTCCCCAGAGTCAGAACTAAACATGGAGAAGCATCGTTCAGTTATTATGCTCCAAATATCTGGAACAAACTCCCAGAAACCTGCAGGTCCGCTGCAACTCTTTCTACTTTTAAATCCAGGCTGAAGACTTTTCTTTTTGCCGCTGCTTTTAATTGATATATTCATATCTTAAACTGCACTGTAACTTTTATTATCTTTGCTTTTTATCTTTGCTTTTAAATGAGAGTCGATATGCAAGTTATTGGAATGATATATTAGAGAAATAGATAAATAATTACTAAGCAGATGAATGTTATGGATGTTGTTTCAACAGTTCAGGGACCTCATTTATAAAGGGATTTACGCTAAAAAAATGGCGTACGCCAGTTTCTAGGCAATGTTTGCGATTTATAAAATATTAACTTGACGGGGAAATGTGCGGTCCTCCACGCAAACTCTAACCCATGCGTACGCACTAAGCACAAAAACGGGAGAGACGAGAAACTGCGACACCAGAAGGAAGAATGGAGAGAAATATGTGGAAATAATACCATAAATAAAATGTTACCTCTCATTTATCATATATGAAGAATTCATTTTCAAACATTGATTAAAGCCAATCTTAAAATGATTAAACAAACGCCTGTTTGAGACTCCTCAGTGCACACAAAAACATAACTTGGAGAAATAAATAAATACGGATATGTTATTTAAAACCACCTCGAATATGTTGTGTTAATGTTATGAAATGTTTTCTCATAAATGATGCGGTAAGCAGGAGGACAGAATTACGTCTAAACTGACGCCGTTGCATTTCTATAGGTTGTACGAGCATGGTTTTATATACTATCATGTTTATTCGTGTTTTATGCCGTTTGCCAAGACTTGATAAGTCGCTCGTAAAACACAGGAGGTATGGAAACTAAGAACACCATATGTGGTCAATTGTACTAATATAACGCAACACATTAGTTGTATTTCCTTTAACTGGTGGATATAGAGTTGCTGCGGGGGGTTGAGATGCACAGGCTGCAGTGGAGACGCTGCGCACAACTGATCGACAGCTGATCGACAGCTGGGACTCAAACCACCAAATACAAAAACATAATTCTATCCAGTCGTCATGACTCCACTCCGGAGGGATTCCCCGATCACTTCTTACAGTTTCTCATCAAGGGGGTGTCTCCTGTCCCCGGTACAAACACACTGCCTGAGGAAGGCTATGTGTATTTATTTTGTCATGAACCTTTTCCGGACCACTTATTTATTTATTTTGGTGACGATCCGACCTCCATGCTGCTACTCTGGTTCAAACTGCATCCACCAAACAATATGATTTATCTCGACCTCCCCAAAATAACCAAAATCTGACACGGTGTGAGATGTCTTTTGTAGCTGTTCTGTCGTCATTTCCTGCGATCTTCTTCATGCAGTCAGTCAAAATGAATGAATGAATGGGCGTTTCTTTGACTATTTATAGGCAAATATGGGCGTTACGTGAAGTCCACAAAAGCTGCACCGCATTTCGAGTCAATTGTGATTTATAAAGGGAAACCGGCGTAGGAAGTGCCGTACGCACTTTCCTCGCAAGCAACCTTCCCACGTGAATCCTACGCACGGCGTTATAAATGAGGCCCCAGTTGTTTAACAGTCTTATTGCCTGTGGTATGAAACTGTTTGACCTCTTTATATCCGGAAACTGCAACAAGACTTTCTGCCATTCAAATTTAACACACTTCTTATATATCAGGCGATATAATCTTCAGCCACTGGGAGTAAAGGTCCTCCATGGATGGCAGCTCTATCCTCGTGATGTTCTGTGCAGTTTTCACCACCCTGTATAAAGCCTTACGATAGAGAACCGCAGTGATGCGTCGTAAAACCCGGAAGTAAACTTCTTCCGGTTCCTTCGTGAAAAACCAATGCAAATTCTCCATAGGATTTTGGAAAATAGCTCGAAATAAGGTCTGTGGTTGACACACATTTAAGAGAGGGATCACGTTTTATTCAGCCGGATAATCTCCACATGTCTACCCTACTTTTATAATTTTTGAATCATAAATCTAGTCGCCAAAAGCAAAATGCTAACGTTATGCTATAAACGAACTACAAGAAGAAGAAAAGTCTTTAGTCTGGATTTAAAAGTAGTCAGAGTTGCAGCGGACCTGCAGGTTTCTGGGAGTTGGTTCCAGATATTTGGAGCATAATAACTGAACGCTGCTTTACCATGTTTAGTTCTGACTCTGGGGACAGAAAGCTGACCAGTCCCTGAAGATCTGAGAGATCTGGATGGTTCATAATTTAGCAGGAGGTCAGAAATGTATTTTGGGCCTAAACCATTCAGTGCTTTATAAACCAGCAGCAGTATTTCGAAATATATTCTTTGACACACAGGAAGCCAGTGTAAAGACTTCAGAACAGGAGTGATGTGATCCACTTTCTTAGTGTTAGTGAGGACTCGAGCAGGAGCGTTCTGAATCAGCTACAGCTTTCTAATAGATTTTTTAGTGAGACCTGTGAAGACACCATTGCAGTAGTCCAGTCTACTGAAGATAAAAGCATGGACAAGTTTTTCCAAATCCTGCTGTGACATTAGTCTTTTAATCCTAGATATGTTCTTTAGGTGATAGTAGGCTGATTTAGTAACTGTTTTAATGTGACTGTTGAAACTCAGGTCAGAGTCCATGACTACACCTAGATTTCTGGCTCTATCTGTTGTTTTGAACATTGCAGACTGAAGCTCAGCGCTAACGTTTATACGTTCTGCCTTGGCTCCAAAAACCATTACCTCAGTTTTATCTTTGTTTAATTGGAGAAAGTTCTGACACATCCAGTCATTGATTTGTTCAATGCACTTACTCAGTGTTTGAATTAGAGCATAGTCTCCTGGTGAAATGGTTACGTAAATGTGTGTGTCATCTGCATAGCTATGGTAACTTATTTTGTTGTTCTTCATTATCTGAGCCAGTGGTAGCATGTAGACGTTAAAGAGAAGAGGCCCCAAGATTACAAATATTACACACCAGAAAACACAGAAATATCCATGAAATAAACATACAGTAGGCTATAAACAATTAAAGGGATAATTGGGAAGGCATTACAAATGTAAATATATTTTAAATAATAAAACAATCCCACCACCACAGGTATCTACAGGAGAAGAGGGAATTCTCTCCACAAAATGTGAATGCCCATGTGGAGAATGGAAATGCAGTCATGCGGCTGCATTAGCCATCTTTGCCATCCATAATTTCAGCTGCACAGACACCCCCTTTCAGTGGAAGAAGCCAAAGGCAGCTAAACGTACACATTCAGTGGAGGAGCTATTTCCTCCAACCAATAACTCATTCAACCGGCTGACAAGAGAGCCCACCTCCGAAGATCGTGACTGGCTGAGGGACAGACTCGGGGGCAGGTTCTCAGGAATTTCTTGGCTTCTCTCCCCCGAGCCAGAAGAGGAATACTACAGCTTGGAAAGACTTACTGTTCCTGAAATTCTCAAATCTGTTGGGCATCAGGGACCTGAGGCAATTGTGGCAAGCATGGCATTGTCTGAGGAGCAACAGAGGGCAATTCAGGTGGCTACCACTGGTCAGCGAACCAACCCAAACTGGCATTTGTTCAGGAAAGGAAGATTGACTGCCAGCAACTTTGGAGCTGTCCTGAGGTCAAAGCGTGTGACTGCTTCCCTTAGTGCCAGGGTGCTAGGGCAACAACAGGCCCTTGATGGTGTTTTGTCTGTACAGTGGGGGACTATGAATGAATGTGAGGGCGTCAGGGCATTCACCACTGCAACCCAGATGCAGGTCCATGAGTCAGGTTTGTGGCTCTCCCAATCAGGAGTGTTGGGGGCATCTCCAGATGGTCTGGTAGGGTCTTCCGCTGTGCTGGAGGTAAAGTGTCCCTACGGAGCCAGGGAAATGACAATTAGTGAAGCATTGCAAATCAAGGGCTTCTGTGTCAGTAAGGAGGGAGAAACATTCAGCCTGTGAGAGGAACATCCTTACTGGCACCAAGTGCAAGGTCAGCTTCACCTCACTGCAAGAAAGAAGAAGAAATAAAAAATCGAATCGTTTTTAATTTACATTTACTCGCCTTTGCAATGTTGTTGTTGTTAGAGTGTTAGGCTTCCTGTCAGCTCGTCTGTTGGGAAGATATAAAATATTAGTTTCATGGAAGTCACACCGTCACATTTAATAGCATTAAGACATACAGTACATAGGCTAAAACAAAACATCTAAAGATATAACCTTGCACTTTGTCTCGTGAACATTTTCACTATTTTGACATTTTTATAGATGAAAATTGAACTAAAGAAATAAATGGTAGATTAATCCATATTGAAAATAGGTGTCAGCTGCTACACTAATTATAATAGTTATATTACTGTATTGATCCCAATTTTGGAAATGTTTGTGTTGCAGCAGCATAACAAGAAAAACAAAATATAAGTTATTATATATACAAAAGTATGTGAGGGATGGAATATTAAATTGAATATAAATGTAAAATGTACATGTGATTTTACGTCCAAGAGAAGCTATGGAGCAGAGTTCTCTGCCAGCCAGAGGTGATTTGTTATTAGTTCAATATGTCAAACTGATTTCCCTGACTACAATCTTTAGTTACATGGTGAAACGTTATGCTGCTTGTACCAATTAGACTTATCATATAAGCCACACAGGTTTTAATAGGATGTATTCATTATCTTTACTTATGTTGCGGTCTTTTCAGCAGCGCCATCTCTAAAACGGCGATACAGTCACTACCCATCATTTACATTTCACCGTGACATGGACAAAATTGTAACGTCAGCTTACCTCATAGCACGAATCCAGACTCTCCTTTGGAAAACATTGGCCGGGAAACGATAGAACGAGCACGTTTCATGCAAAGACCTGTGGCTGCAACCCGGAGCAAAGCAACAAACCATTGCGTAGCTAACTAGTAGCGCTAGCTTTAGCTAACGTTAGCTAATGAAACGAACTGCCGAGTAAAATTGGAAAACACTGGTAATTAATTATTCTATAATTTGTAAAACTACGGTGTTAAAAACGACAATTTCAAAAATACAGATTCTAATGGTCAGATATAGATATACAGATACTAAAGATAGGCAGGTACTTGCTTTCAAGCAGAACACAGGGGAAAACAAACTTAGCGGGAGTGTTTACGTGTTAGGCGTAATGACGTACAACGGCCTCGACAATTCCTGTAGTCCTATTCAGCCACTCTGTAACAACCATCGTTTTTCAGACACGTAAACTCTTCAAAAATCACCAGTGGGGTCACTGCTGATGTATTTAATGTCGTAGAACAAAACGTGATTTATCTCTTAAATATGTGTCAACCACAGACCTTATTTCGAGCTATTTTCCAAAACCCTATGGAGAAAATGCATTGCTTTTTGACGAAGGAACCGGAAGTGCTAAAAACGTACTTCCGGGTTTTACGACGCGTCACTGCGGTTCTCTATTGAGGGCGGTGCAGCTGCCGTACCAGGCCGTGATGCAGCCAGTCAGGACACTCTCTATGGTGCACCTGTAGAAGTTGCAGAGTATCCTGGAATCCATGTTGAACCTCCTCAGCCTTTGGAGGAAGAAGAGCCGCTGTCGAGCTTTTTTGGTGATGGTGGTAGTGTGAAGAGTCCATGTCAGGTCCTCAGTGATGTGGACACCAAGGAACCTGAAGCTGCTGACTCTCTCCTGTAGGAGCAGATATCTCTGCTCCGCGCCGATCCTATATGAGTTTGTTTTAAAAGAAGGAAAACTCAAAACAACCAGGATAGGGGTTAAACAATAATCTGTTTTAATGATAAAAGGTAAAAATACAATACACTTTCAAAGGGGTAGGCCCACCCCTGCCCTGGTCCTAATGCCGGGAGAACATCATCAGTCTTGACGGCAGGAGGAAAAGAGACCGAACCAAAGACAGAACAGGCTTACATGCCAAAAACAAAACCGGAGGAGCTGTGGTCATAGCGAATCAGCGCGAGCCAGCAGAGGACCCGGAAACAAGAGTCTCTAGCTGTCTCATATTACTGCAGCTTTCATCCACACACACACATTCTTCCGACTTCCCTCTCTGCTCCCCTCCCCCATCATTTCTAGTCTCCTGTCCTGCAAACCTGCTCCTTATTTCACAGAGTAACAAAGAATAAAACAGAAAGAAATCAATAAACCACAAACACAGGTATTGTCTGAGCAGAATTCACATATAGCTGCTCAAATAGACACACACTCCTTAGCATTAACAGAAGTTAATTGTTCTTGTAGCTTTTAAGGGCTTCTGTGAACTTCCTTTCACCTCGAAGTCAGCGTTTACTGGAATGAATGCATTCATTGACAATTCAGACTGACTATTGTCTTGTTAACTGTGTGACTCAATTCTCAAGGCCTGCAGGATGTGCATTATTAACTTAAGAATAATTTAACCATTATATCTGGGGAAAATGTCCCTTGCAGTTGCCTTGTTATTTTGCAAAGACCATTGATGATTACCTAAGAAACTCATGGCCTCTACCTGCAACAAGACTTTCTGAAAAACATTTAACGGGTAATCTTTTCACTCAAAACAGAAATCACAAGTAATTCTGCATTTTACCTCCTCACAGATAGCCAAAAAACCACCCTTTTGATTACACATAAAAGTGGAAGAAAAAGACTATTGCGCTAATCTACTTTTAAGAAAAAGGGAACATTGTTTCAGGAATATATAAAAAACCTCTCTATATTTAAGAGGAAAAATGTACTTTGTTCCTTCAAATATTAACACACAGGAATGTATAAAACCACACCTATATTAGTGATAACATAATGCAACACACTTCTTATATATGGGTGACATTAAGATGAATATAATCTTCAATTCTCCACAATTCCCCCTTTTTATCTCATTCTCAAAAGATAAACTTACACAAGGCATTTTGAAACATATCCCCTGTCATTCTTTTCTACTGTGTCCGTCTCCCAACATTGTATAAATCTATCAGAAACTGAGACCCAAAGTACTTGAAACCTTTGGGAACAGAACACAACCTTCCATGGCAGTGAAGGAACTATCAGAGGGCAACCTGAGTGCTAGAAAGCAGTCTCCTTGTGTGGTGAATCATCAGCCCCCCCTCAGAGGAATACGCTAACAAGGGCACACTTCTTATATATGGGTGACATTAAGATGAATATAATCTTCAATTCTCCACACTCCACCGTAGTCCCATTGATGGCGATGGGGGCGTGTCCCTCTCTCTGCTGCTTCCTGTAATCCACAATCAGCACCTTTGTTTTACATATACATACATATATATATATACACAAACATGTACATACACATACACACACACACATACACCTATAATATATGCATATATACCCACATACATCAATATACATACACACATATACATTTACATTCAGTCAGTGCATAGAAGCACAGTCCAACAAGAGATGGTCGTCTTTGGGATATGTAATTTCTTCACTTTTTACATATTTCCTCAAATGTGTTTTCCTGAAGCCATTTTCTAGTTATTTCTTTTTTTGCTGCTCTTTTAACAACCCTTTAAATATGATATTTTACTTTTTTTTACTGCAAGACATTTAATGGTATTTACTCAATAATACACAATATAAGAGAGATAACTGAGGCCTGTACTACGAAGCACGATTTCGAGTTAGCGTGGTAACTTCAGGGTTAACGGTGTGCAGAGTTTAAAGCAATAGTCATATTCCAGGCTTCTTTCTGCACCTTGTAGCTGCAGCTATGATGCTTTTATTCTGAATTATATAAGCCTGGTGCCCCCCCCCCCCGTGCAGGGGCACCTGCAACATCTTGCAAGGAACAGCGTCTGAGGACTTCTTAACCAGTTAAGCCCCATGCCCCCGGTACCTGGGGGGGGAGGGGGGGCAAAACACAACACCGTGCAAGAAACGGCGTCTGAGCAGTGGCGAGCCGTCAGGGCCCTCTAGACCCTCAGAGAGGTATGAATATTTTTCATGTCAGGGCTAATTGACTAATTGAATATTTTTCATTAGTTTTACCAAAATAACTTGATTTAATTGTATTTAAAATAACATTTCCAAATAAATAAATCCTTCAAATCTGCCTTTTCAGTTTCTGTTGGAATGTGAACGGTTAAATGAAAGAAGCTCCTTTGACCGTCGAAATTACTGTGAAGATAAGAGCTGATTGGTGGTCCAGCTATAAATGCACACAGGGCCAGCTAAAGTAACTCAACGAGAGAGTAATGTCAAATGACAGAACAATTGACCAATCATATCGCTTTATTTTCGCGGACTATATGACAAGTTCCGCCCGCTGTGCCCGGGTCAAGCTAGGCGGAAGTAGCTAATTAGCATAAGTTTGTTCTAGGTATAAAATTCACGGCTCGCCACTGCGTCTGAGGGCTTTTCAACATTTAAAAAACTATGAATCTGTCATACCCACTTAACGGGAAGAAACTCAGCGATCAGACAATATTAACCATTTTTAGCAAAACGAAACAAGGGTCATACCAAGCCTCTGAATTAGCCCTGACCGAAAAAATGCTAACTCACTTAGCACAGAACTCACGGTAGAGATACTTTATTACTTACCCCGGGATTCCACTGGGTGCCACGTTACGGCTGCGCCGCGGTTTTGTTCCTGCCTCCTACAGCGTCAAACCCTACCGTGCGCGTTTCAGAAGCGAGTGTCTTGCGTGCCGGCTCGCAGTTTTTGTTGATTTGGGCATATTTCCTGGACAGGCTACATTGTAGCTACAGATAAAGTTAATAATAATTGTAATATTCCAGTTATAAACGACATGAATCAAAGATGTGTTGCTGTATTTTAGTGGTAAAAAAATGCATTCATCATCATAATTATTCTATATAATTTACACAGTGCCTGTAAACCGGAGGAGAACGCTGGCATTTCTCCTACTACTTGAAAGTCTACGGAGGGATAGGGTCTGCAAATTAGTTTATTTTGGGGATTGACTGGATGCTCTGACCGGTCCGCTTCCTGCCTGGCACTATGCAACGGCTCGCGTCGAAAATAGACCAGCCGCCTATTTTTAGCGGAGCCCAGCGCTTAGATGCTTCTGGGACGCTTCTAGTTATCGGATCTGCACAAACAAGATATCAGCTAGCAAGCTGAGATTCTACAGATTCTAGGGGTATAAGTATCATCACTGAGCGACCAAAACTCGCGGCAGAGGGAGAAAACCCAGACAACACACAACGTAGCTTTACGGGACCAAAACGGAAAATAAGTCTTACCGTTGCTGTTTTCTGATCAAAAGTTGTGTTCAATGGCATTAAAACGCATAAAACGCTGCTGAAGGTTAATCTAATGTGTCTGTGTCCAATGTGTCAATAACGGAGATTTCATATTAGCTGCTACGAAAGTGTATGACAGCTTCCGGTTTTGGGCATTCTGGCTACGCATTTAGATGGATCTTAGGAACTTCCCCTCGATTTTATTTGCTCTAACGGTTAAAAAGAGGTGTCAATCATGAAGATAGACCGAGGAGGGCCAAAGATATGGAAAATGGACCCAAATGACCCCAGAAGTGTCCTGGGTCAAGTGTTTCCTTCTAAATCTCTCTAAAAATGTCAAATGTCACTTGTTTTGCATTAATCTTGATACAGGGTACTTATTATGTTATAGTTTGGATTCTTAAAGCTTTTAGTCTCCGATCCCATCATTCAAGGGTGGTTTTCACTATAAGTAATGTGTTTTTTTTGGACGGACACTATAATTTATATATTTTTTACTATGTTCAATCTGAATTTACTTTAAAATTAAAACATCTATATTGATTCTGACTTTTTTACATCCAACTCACAGGTTTATCATTACTTTGAGAAAAAAGATGATTAATTTACCCCTTTTAGAAGTGAAGATATAGTCATTTGTTATATTTCACACAGGCAACACCCTCGAATGGACTCAATGGGTACTACTCTCAACCATGCAATGCGAGCATTCACATACAGGGTTTCTCAATGTCGAGTACGCTTGCTTGGTAGCACATGTCTTCCGAGTCACTAGCAAGAATACTTCCTGGCATTTGGAAAACAAAGAGCTGAACAGGCTAGCAAGTGTGCAGGTGTGCGTCATATGAGAGGCCCCGCCTTACATTTTCCGCTACAGATTTGGGGAAATTGGTCCGTGCGCAAAGCATTGTGGGGATTCTAAGACCGCGGAGTCTACACATGTGCAGCCTCGAAATTTCTCCAAACTAAGTATGCCGGGCTCGGTAGAATTCCAAGTATGCTGGACATTGGAACAGTATTTTGGCAGCACTCGATGACGTAGTATGCTTGAAATAGTGGCTCTGGAGTAGCTTTACTCGAGGTTGAGAAACACCCACTGAGTTGCATAAACGTTGCCGGCCAATCGGGGCGAGCCTACCTGAATGCGCGCACAGGCCCACAGCATATAAGGCAGCTACGCCTCCTGACGGCCCGTCCACACGGCGGCGTGCGTTGAAGCTTCAACGCTTCTGCCCATTCACTTTGAATGGGGTGACGTCACGCTTTGCCAAACTGCATTGTGGGAGTGTTGCTTCGCTTTGCTCGCTTCAAAAGTTGAACAATGTTCAACTTCTGAAGCTTCGGCGGAAGCGACAGCCAATCAAATCATATGCCAGTACAAGCTCTAGCCAATCAAACCGCGTGCCTGTGTGTCCGGGGCAGGAGATTCATGTGATTGGTTGTTGGTCGAGTTTCAGACAAGCTCGCCGGCAAGCTTCAACGCACGCCGCCGTGTGGACCCTGCATGACTGTCATCCTTTTTCTCTTCAGCAAGCAGGACAAACAACTGACAGAAATAAATGTGAGAAGAGGAAAGAATAAGAAGGAAAAAGTTACCGTTAATCGTCATGGATTCGCCACTCCTTGAGCCCCGGCCTTCATGTCCTGGCTTAATTGCGGGCGCTGATCCCCACCACTTTTGCTTAGAGTGTTTGGGGCCTGACCACGCCGTCCACCTCGGGTGGCAGTATACGCCGTGAAGTTGTTTGCGGCCTGCCAGTAAACCCAAAGCCGAAGAAGTGACGTCAGCGGCTTCATTTGAGTAGTCCTCCCTCAGGGACTTATTCCGGTGTGAACGCGATCTACTAGATAGTTCCGGAACTAAAGATTTCCGGGGAACTATTCCTGGGGAAAGTGCTTGGTGTGAAAGCGCCTAATGCGCAACGTGTTTTGGAAGTGATATGGTCTGTGTTTACATTAGCAAGCATCGCTAACACTCAGAGCTAACGCTGTACTGGAGAGAATATGTGTAAAGAAGCAGGATGTAAAAGGTACTCACCTTGTGGTAAACCCGCAAGAAAAAAAGCATTTGAGCTCCATACTGTTTCAGAAATAATACTTGATGTGGCTTGGACGATAATATAGCGTTTAATCACGGCAGAGTTTAGCTGAGTGGCCCTATAATATATTGTTCAAATATAGTATAATAAGGTGAGCTTTAAAGCCGGGCATTACATTTAGATGATTCGTGAAATAATGCCATCACTGATAAGCATGTTCCCAAAATATTTGTGAATGTGCTACCGACACACAATCACTGCGGAGCAGCTGACAGCTCACTAATAAACACTCGACCGTGTGTGAACCCATGCAGCCCAGTACAAGACGCACGCAGTCATTGCTGCAATGTCCAGTATGTTATAAAACACAGCGACTGGCCATCTTATGGTTGCGCCTCGGACAGAGTACTGTATCTGGCTTTTTCTTTGCGTCATCGCAAATCTCCACATATGCGTGCATTGTGCAGAGGAAGCACACATTCTTATTCTTTTTCACCTGGTATATTGTGCGCTCTGCATAACTTTGTTGGTGAACAGTGCTTTTGTTGGTGTGCAGAAGGAGGCAGGGATCTTTTGTTTTTATTAGTGGGGCCCACCAAGCTTGTATTTTTAACGAGGAGTTTGTGGGCCAGGGGGAATGAGGTGAAAAAGTTTTCAGACGTCGAATTTCCTCCCCTTACAAAAAATGGCTCCATCAGCTTCAGGACAACACTCTCCCCCAGACTCTGGGTTGCAGAACGGAATGGATCCCTGCCAAGATAGGAAATTATATTCAGCATGTATGTGGTCTCAACATCAGCATCGAGCTAGAATGTAATTCCAAATTTGTCTGGTTTGTTGAGCATATACTGTGTAAATGGGCACCGTGATTTTGAAGGGAACAACTGCTCATTAACAGTTATTTCCGACCCTGGTTTATAGCGGTCAATGTGGTTGAAACTGGAAGAATGGATGGATGATAGATTCAATCAGCAGGGTGATCCGTCAGGAAGGGTTTCATGAATATCGACAAATGAATATTTTACTTAAGTCTGGCGATTAGATGATGGGGAAATGTGATAAAAGAGGTTACGAATCAAATAAAATAGACTGGTGGGTCTGATGCAATTTCCCTCAGCAGTGCCAAGGAGTTGGAACAGCACTACTCAAAGAACCAGTAACACTGCTGAACACAGATGCCTTCTGGATATCTGGGCAGAGGAGAACATTTCTCAACTTTTGGAGAAGGTACATAAAAATGCGGAGGTCTTCAAAATCTTTAGCAACAGTGTCGTATAAAGGTAAAAAAGCTACGACAACAATACATAAAAGAAAACGGCAGCTAAAGATATATTTATTTACTACTGCCATTGCATTGCACATCTTTTCTGCATTGCACATTGTTTCTATATTTAACTTATTTTGGACTTCTGCCTCCGCTGCTGGCTGTAGCCGGCTGCCCTCACTCAGCCAACAAAGTGCCAGGTGGCTATTGCTATCTGATACATCGCCTACCTGTGGATCTTCCTCGTCTCCACTTTGGCAAGTTAACGTTTTAAAAAGCTTAACCATTTTAGCCCTAAGCCTGTTTTTCAGGTCTCAGGCGCAAAAATGACATTCCCAGAACAAATGACCATATCTTCCCTTCTAAAAAGGGTTAAATTAATAATATTTTTTCTCAAAGTAATGATAAACCTGTGAGTTGGATGTAGAAAAGTCAGAATCAATATAGATGTTTTTTTATTTTAAAGAAAATTCAGATTGTACATAGTAAAAAACTGTAAATTATATTGTCCGTCCAAAAATTCTTTTTTACTTGTAGTGAAAACTACCCTTGGATGATGGTAAGGTAAACTAAAAGCTTTAGGAATCCAAAGTACAACATATAATAAGTACCCTGTATCAAGATTGAAGCAAAACAAGTGACATTTGACCTTTTTAGAGAGATTTAGCAAAAAAAAACTCCACCTCTGAGGTGATTTGGGTAGAAATGGGGGTTTTACCATTTCTCTGGAACCCATTGGTCGATTTTGGTGATTGACATCTCTTTCTGACCATTAAAGCCAATGGAATCGAAGGGGAATCTCCCCACTCACACACATGGTAAAACAAAAAGGTGGGGGCTTCGCGGACGCAGTTTTGCATGAGAGTGAAGCTATAGAGCTATAGCTCTAGCTCTGACATCTGGAAACCGAAAAGCAGGTTTATTGCTCATGGATTATCAGAAATAATTTCAAAGGGACACAGACACATTGGATTAACCTATGGATTAACTTCAGCAGGGTTTTTATCGTTTTAATGCCATTGAAGACCGTTCAAAGGTTTTGTGAGTGAATTTCGGTGCATCCATCTGTTAGCATTTTTCGCTCGTTGCTAATTCAGAGGCTCAGCGTTAGCATTGTGGGTTTTTAAAAAAAAAAAATGTTTTAAATGGTCTGTTAGATGAGTTTCTTCCCGTTACATGGATATAAAACATTCATAGTTTATTAAATGAACATGCCCTCAGACACTGTTTCCTGCAAGATGTTTTGGCAGTACCCCGGTACCGGGTTCTCTCGGGCTTAACAGGTTAATAAGCACCGTATCTTTCATGATATCATTTCTCGGTCATAATCGGTTGTTTCCGTGAACGGCCGAATGTTGGGTGACGGCAAATGCTGCGGCTACAAGGCATTGTGGGGCAGCATTTTCTCCTCTCCTTTCGTAAAGGGAGGTCCAGTGGTTCCTAAGCTAAAGGAGGTTATAAAGGAAGTTTGAAACCTCCTTTCCTATCATCTAGCAGTGTTTCTCAACTGGTCAGGCCTCGGGACCCACTTTTTCCTTGGTCAATAAATCGCGACCCGAAATGTTGAACCACTCAAATTGACTCAATAGAATAGAATCGTTTAATGTCATTATACATGTACAATGAGATAATAATAAATGCTTCTCCCTTTCAAGGGTGCCATCAAAACAAAAACAAAACATCACAACATAAGACAACAAAATACACGCAGCATACATACTTAGGAATAAGGAATAAAGGAATAAAGTGCAGTAATTATGTCCAGGAGTATAAAAATAAAATCTGTAATGTAATAAATAATAATAATAATAATAGTGTGTATTTATAATAATAATAATAGTAATGATATATATGTATATATGTACAGAGTCACATTGATTCACATGATTTCAGGTGTTGAGAGCAATGATGGCTCTTGAGAAAAAACTGTCTTTGAGTCCGTTTGTTTTGGATGTGATAACCTGTAGCGCCTGCCGGAGGGCAGCAGGTTGAAAAGGTGAAAGCCGGGGTGTGAGCTGTCCTTGATAATGTTTTTGGCTCTACTGAGGCAGCGGGAGGTGTAAATGTCCATCAGGGAGGGGAGAGGGCAGCCGATGATCCTCTGTGCTGCTTTTACGACTCTCTGGAG
The DNA here is from genome assembly GCA_028583405.1 of Pogonophryne albipinna. Classification (NCBI taxonomy): domain Eukaryota; kingdom Metazoa; phylum Chordata; class Actinopteri; order Perciformes; family Artedidraconidae; genus Pogonophryne; species Pogonophryne albipinna. The sequence goes on from CM053248.1 coordinate 8,934,473, forward strand.
CCTCATCCTGTCGGCCTCAGTGCAGCTGGCATACCACACTGTGATGCAGTATGTCAATAGGCTCTCGATGGTAGAGCGGTAGAAGGTCACCAGCAGCTTAGTGGCCAAGTTGTTCTTCCTGAGCACCCTCAGGAAGTGCAGACGCTGCTGGGCCTTCTTGATGACAGCTGTGGTGTTGTCCTTCCAGGAAAGGTTGTTGGTGATGAGGACTCTGAGGAACTTGAAGGTGTGGACCCTCTCCACACACTCGCCGTTAATGTAGAGGGGAGCGAGGTCGGTAGTATTCCTCCTGAAGTCTACGATGACCTCTTTGGTTTTCGTGGGGTTCAGTGCCAGGTTGTTCACTGAACACCACGCTGAGAGCTTCAGTACCTCACTCCTGTAGGCCGACTCGTCTCCTCCTGAGATGAGCCCCACCACAGTGGTGTCGTCAGCAAACTTGACGATGATGTTCTCTGGGTGGGCTGGACTGCAGTCGTGGGTGTAGAGCGAGTACAGGAGAGGGCTCAGCACACAGCCCTGAGTAGTGCCGGTGCTGAGAGTGCGGGTGGAGGAGTGATGGGGGCCAAGTCTCACACTCTGGGGGCTGTTAGTGAGGAAATCTTTGATCCAGGAACAGGTGGGTGGGGGAAGGCCTAGGTTTGATAGTTTGCAAACTAGAATGTCCGGGATGATTGTGTTGAACGCTGAGCTGTAGTCAATAAAGAGCAATCTGACATAGCTCCCACGATGCTCCAGGTGGCTCAGTGCAGAGTGGAGAGCTATGGCTATGGCGTCTTCAGTGGATCTATTAGCTCTGTCGGCAAACTGGTGTGGGTCGAGGGTGGGGGGAAGGCAGGCCTTTATGTGATGTAACACCAGCCTCTCAAAACACTTCATGATCACAGGTGTGAGTGCAACAACAAATCGTGCTGTAATATCGTACGCTTTTCAGCATACGATATTAATTAAAGTGAAGTACAGTGTTCCCCAAGGTTCAGTACTCGGCCCCCTCCTCTTCATCATCTACATCCTCCCCCTTGGTCAGATTCTCCACCAATGCAACCTGGACTTTCACTGTTAGGCTGACGACACACAGATTTACCTCAGCACCAAATCCCCCCACAACCCCCCCCCCCTCAACCACATCGAATCCTGTGTGACTGCAATAAAATCCTGGATGCAACACAACTTCCTCAAACTCAACAGCAATAAAACTGAACTCCTCCTCATCTGTTCCAAATCCACCCTCAGCAAAACCCCCAACCTGACAGTCACCATTGATGGCACCCCTGTTTCCCCCTCCACCCAGGCACGCAACCGTGGAGTTATATTTGACCCCACCCTCTCCCTCGAGCCCCACATCCGTCAAGTTGTAAAAATCTCATTTTTCCACCTCCGCAATATTGCCAAACTCCGTCCCTCTCTCACCCGCCCTGCAGCTGAGCGACTCATTCACGCCTTCATCTCCTCCCGCCTTGACTATTGCAACTCACTCCTCTAGGGCATCAGCACTACATCCCTCAATAGACTCCAGCGTGTCCAGAACGCAGCCGCCAGACTCCTCACCCATACCAAATCATGGCATCACATCATCCTGGTCCTCAAAGAACTCTACTGGCTCCCCGTGTCACACCGCATCCACTACAAACTCCTGGTCCCACTTTCAAAGCCCTCCACCATCTGGCCCCCCCCCCTACCTCACTGACCTCCTCATCCTCTACCAACCACCCCGGTCCCTCAGATCCACCTCAGCCGGTTTGCTTTCCATCCCCAAGGCCAAACTCCGGAGCTTCGGGGATAGAGCCTTCTCTGTGGCAGCCCCGAAGCTCTGGAACTCCCTCCCCCAATACCTCCGTGAGTCTGAGTCCCTCACCCTGTTCCAGTCCCGCCTCAAAACCCACCTCTTCAACTCTGTATCCATAAGCCCCCCCCCCCCCCTCTCAACCAACTTCCTCCTGACTGCTTTTCTGTTGTGTTTCTTTGTTTCTTTTTGGCTTTGTTTTTGTTTTGTTTGTCTCCCCGCCCTCCCAAATGTAAAGCGTCTTTGGGTTCAAGAAAAGCGCTATAGAAATAAAATGTATTATTATTATTATCCCTTGTATCCCTTCACAGAAGTAAAGTATGGTGGAATCAAAGATGAACTGTATAACACAAAAATCCACATATTATATTTCAGTTCATTTCAAACCTTTATTTAATCAGATTGGTCCCATTGAGATCATAGATCTCTTTTTCAAGGGAGACCTGCAGCATACAGTGGGGCAAAAAAGTATTTAGTCAGCCACCAATTGTGCAAGTTCTCCCACTTAAAAAGATGAGAGAGGCCTGTAATTTTCATCCTAGGTACACTTCAACTATGAGAGACAGAATCGGGGAAAATAATCCAGGAAATCACATTGTAGGATTTTTAATGAATTAATTGGTAAATTCCTCAGGAAAATAAGTATTTGGTCACCTACAAACAAACAAGATTTCTGGCTCTCACAGACCTGTAACTACTTCTTTAAGAGCCTCCTCTGTCCTCCACTCGTTAACTGTATTAATGGCACCTGTTTGAACTCGTTATCAGTATAAAAGACAACTGTCCACAACTTCAAACAGTCACACTCCAAACTCCACTATGGCCAAGACCAAAGAGCCGTCAAAGGACACCAGAAACAAAATTGTAGACCTGCACCAGGCTGGGATGACTGAATCTGCAATAGTTAAGCAGCTTGGTGTGAAGAAAACAACTGTGGGAGCAATTATTAGAAAATGGAAGACATACAAGACCACTGATAATCTCCCTCGATCTGGGGCTCCACGCAAGATCTCACCACGTGGGGTCAAAATGATCACAAGAACGGTGAGCAAAAATCCCAGAACCACACGGGGGGACCTAGTCAATGACCTGCAGAGAGCTGGGACCAAAGTAACAAAGGCTACCATCAGTAACATACTATGCCGCCAGGGACTCAAATCCTGCAGTGCCAGACGTGTCCCCCTGCTTAAGCCAGTACATGTCCAGGCCCGTCTGAAGTTTGCTAGAGAGCATTTAGATGATCCAGAAGAGGATTGGGAGAATGTCATATGGTCAGATGAAACCAAAATAGAACTTTTTGGTCAAAACTCAACTAGACGTGTTTGGAGGAGAAAGAATGCTGAGTTGCATCCAAAGAACACCATACCTACTGTGAAACTTGGGGGTGGAAACATCATGCTTTGGGGCTGTTTTTCTGCAAAGGGACCAGGACGACTGATCCGTGTAAAGGAAAGAACGAATGGGGCCATGTATCGTGAGATTTTGAGTGACAACCTCCTTCCATCAGCAAGGGCATTGAAGATGAAACATGGCTGGGTCTTTCAGCATGACAATGATCCCAACCCCCTAAGAAAATATTTGGAGGGAGTTGAAAGTCCGTGTTGCCCAGCGACAGCCCCAAAACATCACTGCTCTAGCACTAGAACCGCCAGAGATTTTTTATACCTAAAACCGCCACCGGGGTCAAATTGACCCGGCATTAGAATGTATTGATTTTCAAGGTAAAAGTATTGCTTTAAAAAGAAAAATGGTCCTGTGGTATTGGTATTTTGACAATCAATTTTGTTAAATTGTTTTGTTTATTAATGGAACAACATAGGGTTTCGTGAGGCGGTTGTCGTTGTTGGGTGAAAAGCAAACAGCTGCGCAAGCAGTCTCCCGTGAGCGGGAGCGCGCTCCTTCACTACAGACTGTCGCTATCAACATATCTATCTATCTATCTCTCTCTCTCTCAATCTATAAGGAACCGCAGTAGACAAAAGGCGTTGCTATAGCAACACGTCATATTTGTTTACACGCAAAATCAATAGCGCGAAAAGGGGTGGGGTCAATATGACCCGCTTGGCGGAAATAGGTATAAATGGCAATTTTGTTGGCGATTTCTTCAATCTGACTTCATATTGACAATGTTTAACAAGATAGGGTGCTACATAACACACTTTCAGGAAAAGTCACGGACTGGGAGACTTTAATATTTGATTGAAAAAAGGTTACATACAATAAAAAACAGCTCTGGGTCAAATTGACCCGATTGGCGGTTCTAGTGCTAGAGGAGATCTGCATGGAGGAATGGGCCAAAATACCAGCAACAGTGTGTGAAAACCTTGTGAAGACTTACAGAAAACGTTTGACCTCTGTCATTGCCAACAAAGGGTATATAACAAAGTATTGAGAAGAACTTTTGTTATTGACCAAATACTTATTTTCCACCATAATTTGCAAATAAATTCTTTAAAAATCAGACAATGTGATTTTCTGGATTTTTTTTTCTCATTTTGTCTCTCATAGTTGAGGTATACCTAGGATGAAAATGACAGGCCTCTCTCATCTTTTTAAGTGGGAGTACTTGCACAATTGGTGGCTGACTAAATACTTTTTTGCCCCACTGTATGCATATGCTGAAAACCCAACCCCAGAAGGGAAGTCTGGGGGGATTCTCCCCAAGGAGATTTTTAGAAATACTAACATGTCATTGTTTGTTTTTCACTTTGTTCTGACAGCTGAACTTGCAGCTCCAGACAGAGAGAAGAGCAAAGAGTCTGTGTGACTTACTTTAAATTGTGGGTAGGGGAGATATCCCCCATTGTTCTGTGACCTGTCAATCATCAAACCGGGGGTCATATTTCATTACGTGTTTATTTTTTATCTGAAGTTGTACCCATGGATGTATAATAATAATAATAATAATCCTTATATTTATTATAGCGCTTTATCAATGACTTTCAAAGCACTTAAGTATAAAGAATAGTTCTACCGCAGAGTTATTCTCCGTGGGGACTTCCGGGAACAATCTTGATTCTGATTGGCCAGAAGACTCGAAAAAACATCAGCAAAGATGTTTTATTGAGAAGATGATCACTACATGACAGAAGTTTTCAAAACAGTTTATGGTCTCCGGTACTTCCAGTCCAATGCCTACTGCATGCACAGCGTTAGAAAATCGGGCCTTCAAAATAATCTAGAGCAGTGGTTCTCAACCTTTTAACACCAAGTACCACCTGAGAAAATAGTTGTCTCTCCAAGTACCACCATATGACCAATGTTAAAATACAGTCTATGCACAGTTCATGCAGGACTCGGAGGCACATGTATTCATAATAACATTATATATTGTCAGGCACAGCTACATGTACAAAGGGCAGTCTCTCTCTCTCACTCATCACTCACTCACTCACTCACACACACACACCACAAGTGAGAATATAAAGAAAAAATTATAACTTATTCTCACAACAAATGACAACTGTACATACATGTACCAAATACCAAAGTGTGAATGTCCTATTGGCAATTCAGTTCCACAATAATAATGAAAGCCTCCAGGAGCAGATGAGCCTAAGGGCTAATAGCTAATCTTCAGTCTGCTGATGTTTGCTATTGCCATTTCTGTGGCAGCAAAGTGAAAAAGAAGAGAAAAAAGATAACTATTAAAGACAAGTGTGTGCTTTTTCAACTTTTGACCTTGGTCACAGCCTTCTCTCCATTCTTTGCGCAAATGCCTTCTTCCTGAGTCACTTCTCTCCTCCATCACAGCGGCTGTGCATATCACCTTTGTGTTGCTGGCGCAGCCTGCGCTTGCGCTCGGTTGATGACTGTCCTCCTCCTCATTCACTTGTTCACTTTAGCTGGTAATATTCTCCTCTGTACCTCTCCTCTGAATACCTCCAGTTTTGAGCCACGTTTTTAACATCATTCAGCTTTCTTCTTTCTTTAGCTTGCTTGCAACGTTCGCTAATCGTTCGCGGGTAGTAAGGTCGTAATTATTAATGCCAGAAAAAAAAAGAAAAAATGTTCGTTTCTAAATCTAAAAACAACAATAGCCTATTAGAACTTATTTAAACCACAGTTTCAATTATCTCAAGCTTATTTTCATTCGTTGTAGTATTTTGATAGTATGATTTATTTTTTAATGAATGTTATTCAATCAAGCCTCAAACTGATGGCACTTATAGCCTGTTTTAAATGGAAGTTGTCTGAGGTCCTTACCACCAGCTGCTCTTGCAGTAATACGTAGTGTACCTTTCTTACTGTCCCAAATGTGCACAATGTAGTGACTGCTTTTCATCTTTTTGTTAGTTGTGTTCTCTGTATTTTATATGTCTGTGTTATGTGTAAGAACGTGTAACGTTGCTGCCTTCTTGGCCAGGTCAGCATTGTAAATGAGATCTTGTATCAATGTTTTCATCTGGTTGAATAAAGGTTAAATAAAATGTAAAAAAAATGTACTTTTTTTTAAATGTCAGATTCCTCCGCGTACCACTAGCGGGAGCTGGCATACCACCAGTGGTACGCGTACCACAGGTTGAGAACCACTGATCTAGAGAATTTGAATGGCACTTATCATGGCTGCCACTGACGTACTTCTGGGTCATTTTACTCCGTTAGGAAGGTTCCTATGCTAAATGGACTATTCGACTTCAACCCCAGTTTAGGTGGTTCAGGCACGGGTGAGGATGCCATCTGGCTTTCTTCCTAGGGAGGTGTTCCAGGCACGTCCAGCCGTGAGGAGACCGAGGGGCAGACCCAGGACCAGGTGGAGGGAATATATCTCTACGCTGGCCTGGGAGCGCATTGGAATCCCCCAGTCATCTGTTGGAACTGCTACATCCGAGCCGATGCATTTGTCATCTTGTACTTTTGGTCAAGACCCCACCTTCATGACCATAGGTGAATGAAGATGGACTGGTAAATAGACTGGCTTCTGGCTCAGCTCTCTCTTCATCACAACGGTCCGTAAAGCGACTGCAGTACTGCTGCTCCGATTCTCCGGCCCATCTGACGCTCCATTGTTCAGATGAAAACGTTTCACGACTAAATATGTATTTGTTCATTTCTTATTGGCACTTGCCTCCACCAAGGTCTGCCTCTTTAGAGTTGTGGCATTGTGTAATGTACAAAGATGTGTATTTAGTCGTACCACAATGGACTTTGATTGAAGTGGATCATTCACTGAGTTCTGATTACAGTTATTAATATAATCAAGTCCAGGCCTTGATGTGACAGCTCCAACTGCCATGGTGTTTGATATACAATTTTTTTTTTATTGTATGAATTCAGCTTGAGTAGAACAAGCAAGTGAATGTTACCGTCCCCATTTAGCCACAGCACAGCTTCTCATTTGGCTATTAGAGGCTAAAGTAGTTAGTCTGATTAGTCTAGTGTTTACCACAGACAGAGCCCCGATATCCATCCACATATCCATTTTAATTAACACTTCATCACAATTAGCTTGGTGATCAGCACCATAGTGGGCTGGGGTGAACACACACAAATATGAATATACACACACACATGCACAAGGACAGGATGGTGGAACATTTTCCAATATTCCAATTCACAATTCCAATTTTTCAATATTATTTTTGATAATAACATATATTTCAATGTTGATGAACTTCATACTGTTCATTCTTAATCTGATTGTCTTTGTAGCTCTGTTGAAATAAATAAATAAGTCATTACGATTACAAAATAATTATATCTACAGCCCCTAAACACACAAACACACTGCTTTCATAATTAACACACTTGTTCTGCAATAATATGTTTTATGTTTCCTGTCATTTTTGTTAGGAGAGGACATGCCTGAAAGACACGACTCAACATTTTCTCCTTCTCTGAGGGTCAAGAAGAACATCCAAGAGGAACATTAAAAGCTGATGTTAAGAGATTTTAAGACCAGTACAGGACATTCACTAAGAAACTACTTTTATTGTGAAAACACAGTCAGCTGATCGAATGCAGCTATTTCCACATCTACACTCCATCAGCTGATTATTTCTATTTGCCTCACTTTATGAGCTTCACATCACTTGTGCCTTGTACCGCAGAGTTTGCAACGTCACAAATAAATGGGGCCAATCTTCAGTCAGATGTTAATGTCTAATCCAGTGGTTCTCAAAGTGGGGGGCGCGCCCCCCTTGGGGGGCGCAGAGGCATGCAGTACTATTACGTCTGGGTCTCTGTGTTTCATTAAAGCTTGGCTCTCTGTGTGTGTGTGTGTGTGTGTGTGTGTGTGTGTGTGTGTGTGTGTGTGTGTGTGTGTGTGTGTGTGTGTGTGTGTGTGTGTGTGTGTGTGTGTGTGTGTGTGTGTGTGTGTGTGTGTGTGTGTGTGTGTGTGTGTGTGTGTGTGTGTGGAATGAGCCATTTTGTGTGCGCGAGCGAGAGAGAGCGCACCGGTACCGGAGATCGATCTCCGGATATAAGGAGTTTTTTCAACAACAAAGTGGAGGAGAGTCCTCTCCTGTCAGACTGAGAGACTCAGTGAACTAAAGGACTCTCTCAGTGTTATCTCAGTGGGTCTCAAATGTTTTGGTCACCATTAATGTAAACAATTATTTCCGAGGCACACGTTTATATGATCATTATAGTTATAAAAAAAATAAGAGAATAAATGAAAAACAGCTATGAAATACTATATGACAGTAAAACAAGAATAACGTTTAAAAAGGTGATTTGTAAAATATCCATAAAGAAAAAGTAAATCTGTTTACAGTTCTGTTTCATATGGGTGTTGAGAGATGTATCCATAGATCTCTTCATTTTGCTCTCAAAGTGCACCAGATTGATGCTTTTAACTTCAATATTTAAAAATAAATCTTCCCGGGGGAGCTTGCCCCCGGACCCCCCTATGTGAGGTCCACACACCACCTATAAAAATAGCACTTTACCCCTGCTTACACCTATATGCCGTGAGCTGATTATCGAGCATTCACTGTGCAGTTGGTTTCAGCTCCTCCATCAGGCCTGGTCCTCCTCGCTGATGAAAGACCCTCAGTCCTCTCCAAACCAACAGACAGGACGTCCATCACACGGAGGTTTCTCCCTGAAGTCTCAGCAGCTCTCTGGACACCACGCTGTCTCAATCCGTCCACACTGAATATGAGAGGGGGAAAATGAAAATAATAAATGCTTTAGAGTAGACAATAAGAAATATAAAGTTGACTGTTGAGTTGCTCAGTTTTTTTAGATTGTCAATACTATTACTGTATAACTAATATCTCAGGTTAAGAGGCACATTCAAATAAAGATTTGTCTTTTGAATTGTTTGTCTAAAGTCAAGGATCTAGAACTGGTACTTAGTTTTAATGATAAAGTCTGGTTATTATGCTGTTTGGAGGAGGCCTCACAGGTAAGAGCACTAACTAGCTACCATCATATGTACCTTAGCTTGACTTAAATGTATTAAACGTATAATTAAGTGATATCAAAATATAAATAACTAATGCCATGCAAACATATTAATATTTGCTTGATTCCAGTGTTGAATTTAGCACAATTGCATACAAACGTTAAGGGATTTTAAGATTCTGAAGTATTATGTTAAAAACTCAATAACTTAGATTATTATTTATAGTTTTGCTGAATAATTTCATGTCCGCTTACCTTAGAAACGTAAAATACGACGGCAGTGTGCAGATGGGGAGCATGTTAGCTTAGCTTGGTAGCTTCAGCTAGCTCTGGAACTTCCAGCTTGGTGGCAGGAGGTCCCGCCTCGGGTCCGCCTCTTTGCCCTTATTTAGAGCAGGCGGGAGTTGAACTGTGACGTCACTGTCGGACCGTTAGTGGCCGACTCCGCCTACTAAGGGCTTCTCGGCAACTCTGCAGAATCCTATGGGTGACGTCACGGACCCTACGTCCATTTATATATACAGTCTATGCCTATGGTCTTAAATGTAATTTAGGTTAACTTCCTGTTTTATTTAGATGCTTTTATTTTGAAGGCGAGTTTACGCGGTTGACAGGAAATGATTGTTGCTATGGAAACAACATGACGGAGAAAACGTACAGGAAGAAGTTTAATATTCTGAAAGCCAAGACTTTGTTTATTTAAAATCAAACAAAAAACCAGAAAAACAATTTTTTTACACAAATACACATTTATTTTTAAGTGAGCCGTTGCGACTTCCGACAGATTTCGATTAACCTCTTAAGCCCGAGGGTCCCCCCAGTGGACCCCCCCCCACAGTTTTTTTACGAGACTATGTCTCAGGGCTTCTTAACATTTATGAAACTATTAATGTTCCATACCCTTTTAACGCTAAGAAACTCCGCTAACTGACAATGTGAACCATTTTTAGCTAAAAGAAACACAAGAGTAATACCAAGCCTTTGAATTAGCATGGAGCGAAAAAATGCTAACTAATGCTAACGGATTTTGCACAGCACTCACGGTAGAAATGCCCTTATTACTTATCGTAACTGCACAAACAAGATATACGATTTAAAGCTGAGACTCCACAGATTCCAGACATATAATATCATCACTGTAGGACCCCGAATTGCGGAGCTATCAGCCAGAAAAGAGAAAGTAAACAACATCCGGTTTAAAAAATATTACAATAATTTCGTCTTACCTTTTTTGATTTGTGATCAAAAGTTGTGTTCACCGGAATAAAAACGCCGCTCAAGGTTAATCCAATGTCTTTGTGTCACGTAGAAATTTTGACTGATAATCCTTCATCATATTTATGGCAATATACTGGGTTTAAAATTTTGCCGTCCAGACGTGCACTTTCAGATATGCTTTGTTCGCTTCTCTATTACGTCCGCTATGGTAATGTTTACGTTGATTTGGGAACTGCCCATCGATTCTATTGGTTCTGATGGTTAAGAAAAAGGTGTAAATCACACAAATCGACCAATGGGTTCCAGAGATATGGTCCTGCGTAAAGTATAAAGAATGCCAGCCAGTTTAAGTACTTTACGCAGGCGGCTTCATTTATTGTTTACTAGGTAACAGCAGGCATTACAGCAGAACCCAGAACACACGGAGGACAGAGCGGACAGCAGATAACGGAATTGCAGTTTTATTGCTTATAGATTATCAGAACATTTCAAAGGGGACACAGCCCCATTGGATATTAACCTATGGATTAACTACATCATCGTTCTTATCGTTTTAATGCCATTGAAGACCAGTTTAGACCAGGCAAAGAGGAAGGTAAGCCATTAGCCTAGCGCATGCTAGTACCTAGCGCCACTTGTTTTGATGTACGTTTTTGTTGATAACGTCGCAAGTTTGTATATTTCAGTGTTGAGGTGGGCACCGTTAGATTCTGTGTCTTTACGATCAAAAACGATGTGTTGGATGTGCAGCTAGGATAAGTAATAAGGGAGCTAGGATAAGTAATAAGGGAGCTAGGAGTGATTTTCGGTGCAGTAATAGGTTAGCATTTTTCGCTCGGGGCTAATTCAGATGCTCACTGTTAGCATTGTGGTTTTTTTGAAAAAATAAATGAAAAAGATCAGTTAAATGAGTTTTTTCCCGTTATATGGATATAAAATATTCATAGTTTATTAAATAGTAAGGTTCCTTAGACGTTGTTTCCTGCAAATGACGCGATTTCGGTCCGTGGGGCCTATAAGTGCTATATAAATAAACTTGCCTTGCCTAAGAGGATAACAGAGTATGTTCTTATATTTTATTTTTATTTTTTATTTTTTTCACAACAGTTGTATTTGGATGGAATGAATACCTATAGTGAAAATTCAAAGTAATAAAATGATTTTTACAGTGAAAAAGTTCAAATGGAACTGATGGTTCCCAAATTACCCAGAGGTGAGTCCGCCTGGACTTTATTTTTCTAAACCTCTCTAAAAAGGTCAAATTTCACTTGTTTTGCATCAATCTTGATACAGGGTACTTATTATATGTTATATTTTGGATTCCTAAAGCTTTTAGTCTACTAACCCATCATTCAAGGGTGGTTTTACTATAAGTAATGGTTTTTTTTTAGGCGGACATTAGAATTTACATGTTTTTACTATGTTCCATCTGAATTTACTTTAAAATAAAAACATCTATATTGATTCTGACACTTCTACATCCAACTCACAGATGTAACCTTGCTTTGAGAGAAAAGATTATTAATTTACCCCTTTTAGAAGTGAAGATATAGTCTTTGTTGTGTTAGTGGCATTTTCGAGCCTGAAACCTGAAAAACAGGCTCAGGGCTTAAGAGGTTAAGCGGGTCACATTTGCCTTTCTAGCATTCGACAATGTACTTATCTTGTTTTGCTTTTTATTTTCCAGGGCAGGGGCAAACTGAGGCGAAGGAGGAAACCGAGGTCTACACACTAACAAATGCTGGGTTAAAAACAACCCCATTTGGGTCCATTTTTACCCAACGCCAGGATCAATATTGGACCAACCCAGCAGTAGTTAATTTGACCCAACGAAATGGGTTGTGTATTTTAACCCAGCAGATGGGTTATACATTTAATCCAAATGCTGGGTCATATTAATTACAGCCCTGGGTTAATTCTACCATGAATTGGGTTAAATATTACACCCAAATGCTGGGTCAAATTAATTACAGCCCTGGGTAAATTCTACCATGAATTGGGTTAAATATTACACCCAAATGCTGGTTCATAATAGCTGCGATGGGTTAATTCTACAAGTTGTTATCGTCATGTTTTTAATGCAATACCCATGTCTCTTAAACATTTAAATTACAAACCCTTTTAAAATGTGACCTGCTCCATCGAAATCAGTCGCATTGACCCGAAGACACATTTTGAGTTGTATACACTATTGGAAAGAGGAGATTCCTAGCTTTCTAATGATATCAGGATTGTTTTTGTACTACAAATATTAAGCGAAATATGTCACATTATATAATGACTGTCACCGAGTCATCATTTTGAGAAAAAGGCCTTTAAAGTGTCCTCTTCTCTGGAATCCATCGATCTGATTGATTATTAGCGGAGCAAATGATCAAAAATACTACAGAGAGAAGATATTTTCGTTTGGAGGGGAAGCTCGCGAGTGTGTGTATACGTGTGTGTGTGTGTGTGTGTGTTTGTGTAAATTGTGTTTGTTTCCCGGGGAAAACACTCACGAGAAACACCGGCTGTTGTTATGCCTGCTGTGACGTTAAGTTACTCCGTTCTCCGCTTGTAATTATGCCGTTACAAGCTTCGAAGTTGTATTTATCATCTGAATTTGCCGAAACAAGTTTAATATTCTGAAAGGCAAGACTTTGTTTAATTGAAATCAGATGAAAACAAGCTGTAACGGACCCTGCCGTGTTATCTATGATTACTATACTCTTACATTCATAATTTTTTCGACTTCCGACTGATTTCGATAGAGCGGGTCACAAATACATCCTATATTTGGTCATGCAAATAATATAATATGCAATAAACGCTTTTAAACAATGTTGGAATCTTACAAAAATATTCATTTTATTGTTATAACAATTGACAGTTCAATAAAGTGCAAAAGATTCAGTTCACAATAAAGTGCAAAACTTTCTTTAAACAAAACTTAACATTTATGCATGTACAGTATAGCCTGTAAACAACACACATTAGCAGATCTACAAGCTCATAGCGTGGCACGAAGTGACATGCTATGAGCTTGTAGATCTGCTAGGATGCGTTTGTTCTAATGTGTGTTGTTTACAGACTGTACTGTACATAACACACATTAGAACAAACACATCCTAACAGCATCCTAGCAGATCTACAAGCTCATAGCACGTCACTTTGTGCCACGCTATGAGCTTGTAGATCTGCCATTTCTAAATCTCAAAATCTTTGCTTCTGGTTTGAGAACCACTAATAGCAACATACGTTTTTTCAGAAATTACTGGTTCATATACTGGCTATGTAAACGTTACAAAGAAAATCCTCCAACATGATCACAAAAATGTACTGCTCCTTTAGGTGATCCGAACTACAGGAAACTAAGATGTGCAAATAAACATTTTAACAATTTATGCTTCCACCATTTAGCTCTTTTAACTCAGCACACAACTTGCTCATAAAATATTTTGAGCATTAGGTAGTATTTTGAACATCACACACACACACTTCACAAATCCAGCAATATTTGATTTAACCAGATAGAACCCTACTCTGAGCCAAGCAGCAGAAGAGAGAGAATAGAACAGGAGGACCAGCAAAAGAAAAGGATCAAGACCACAAGTCTACTTGCAAGCAAGTATTGCTGCACGCAAGGACGTAGCAGGTTTTGACTCCTCTCCTCCCTTGATTTCGACCACTGCATTTTGGAGGAATTTCCATACAGCTTCACACTGCTTTGTGTAGTCGATGTCAAAGATATAGAATACCTTGAAACAGACATCTACTGCCTGAAGCAATGTGTTTTGTTCCAACGCCTCCCCATCAAGAATAACGAACGCCTGAGAGGTGTGCCAAATATTGTTTCCCAGGGACAGGACATATGGGTAAGGTCTTGACACCTTCGCCTCATGGAGGCTTGTTCCAAGTTTGTTCCAACCTGAGAAAGAAATAAAGAACAAAAGACAAGATAAATCAAACAAAGTAAAAGATTGTGCAAAAGCAAAGAGTAAGCAAGATTTGGCAGTGGCTGATACAATGCATATTCAGAAACAATGTTCTGAATTATTCTTGAGCCCAGGAATAACAGGCAGTCAGGCACATTCTTAACCACTTAAACTGGACCTGGGTTGGCTCTGTACTTTAGACCACTGTTTTCCATCTTCACCAAATCTCTTCGCCAAAAATAGCCGATCTAGCTGCCATTTTTGGCTAATGTCCCCGCCACCCCCCCAAGAATATGGATGCTGGGTTCAAGTGATTAAAAGAATAAAATGTCCCTTTAGATATGCAGAGGGACTTACAGGCTTATGATCGATGAAGGCCAACTTAGACTCCTCGATAGTGTACCGGAACACTTTTCGGCCAACCCTGTAGACAGTTGGTGGAAGCAGTGTTGGTAACTGGCTCAGAGCAAGTTCCCCCAAACAATCTGTAGGAACACAATTTTATAGGTATCAATATGTGGCATGGCATATCTGTGAATTGGTCATTTAGTAGCAAAATAAAGTCTGCTGTACAATATAACAATGTATTACCGGGTGTTAATCCATCAAGCGACGAGATAAGTTTCCCTTCCCGTCTCGCCAGGTGCAGGATCTTGTCTTTAAACAAAGGTAGCCAGGTTTCGAAGAGCTTAGGCGCAGCCTCTCCATGTAGGATCTGAAAGTCCTGTGCAATCTAAATGAAAAATATAAAAAGAAAATTCAATGTGGCAGCTGACATACTGATAAAAGATTGTTATAAACCAGGGGTCTCCAACCTTGCTTCATCTGAGAGCTACTTTGAAAAAATGAAAGTGGCCAAAAGCTACTTGCATCACATCGCTTACATTTATTCACATAGCACGCATCAGTTGAATTAAGTTACTTTTGTACACGTGTGAAATTGCAATACCCAAAGCTTATCAAACATCTTAACTTCACATCGAGGTCCAAGAAAACGACAATTTCTCACACATTATGGCCCACATAGTAAGTACTTCACTGAAAATTCACATAAATGTCCAAGAGAAAAAGAAAATGTTTTCACTTCTTATTATGGCCCACATAGTAAATACATCGCCTTAATCACCACCTTTCAAGCATCTTATGGCACATGTGTAAAATAAGTGGCATTCACTCTTTTTCACAGTTATCGAGATGAATGGCGCTGCATGGAGTCCACCATAGAGGTGTATGCTGGACCCACGTAGGTTCACTCTAATAGTCATTTAAATGTTCATCAGTCAGTCTTGTTCTGTATTTATATTTCATGACATTCATGTCAGAAAAAGCTGCTTCACTTCACTTCGTCTGTAGAACAGAACCAAATAAAGCAGACATGTTCAGTGCTGCTTGGTGAATGTTCTTATAGTTTTCTGGGTCTATAAGGCTCCAGAAATGTTGTGAGTTTGGCTGAGACTTAAGCTGAACATGATTTTGGAGATTTATAACTTCCACCTCCATCTCCACAGGATTGACACTGAACAGTTCAGCCATCTTCTTCTTTTTCTTCGTCTTGACATGAAATTATAAACCATAATAAATCAAGTGTATAGGTCTAGCCTGCCTATATCTGTGTGTGAAATTGTTCCATCCTCAAAAACAAAAAACTAATGCTTCTGCAGTCTAGCTGCAGCTTCTAGCAACAGTCTTCTGTTTAAAAAAAGGACACTGAAGGTCCTGAATGTGGCATCACACACATGACTTGAGTCTGAACACAGTAGACAACAGGAGTATTTACAACAGCATATCAAAGCAAAAATAGTGCATGTGGTTGCACACTTATTCTCTGTCTTACTGTTACATAAATCCCATGAATGTATGAGATTAAGTTAGCTTCATCATATCTCAATCAGTGATTAGGTGAATAATAAAGTTACTATCAGGTTACTATCAGCCTGTCACTCATTATTTTTAGGGCGGGGTTTGGAGGAACAGAGAGGAGACTGTGATCACGGAAGCTTTCCTCCTGCCTTCACAAACTTTACGAAGAGTAATGGAGCTCCCACTGGTGTTGTGCCCTTTTATTTTGACAGGTACATGGCACTGGTCCCTTTAAAACCAGGCCCATTGCAAGTTGCTGTACTCTGTCCTCCCCTGAGCTATCCCACTATAGCATCATATTGAGCAGGGGTTAGGTCATAGGTGTGAGAGGTCTAGTAGTAGTTTGTTTTGAGAAGTCTGTAGTTCAGATTTGAATGACTTGAGGTGCTACAGGTACCATGAGGTGCATGCATAGGCAAAATGACATTGAATGAGTGCTGCAGCTAGTGTCCTCAGTGCATTCCTACTGACCTGTACACTGCTGTATCCTGCATGTATTGCTCCCACCTGGTTGAGGGGCTGCAAATTGTGTTTCAGCCATTCTTTACACTGTATGGCTCTTTCTTCCGATATGGTACATTCTATAAAAGTACACATAAGGATATTAACAATCTCAAAATTATATGTCTGTATTGCTTAAACAAATTATTCAGTTCCAACGATTACCTGGTATGAATGTCCTACGAGTGCCAGCTTCACTACTTTGTGGTGGTGTCTGCTGCGTGCTCTGTGACCTGGCCGGTTTTCTCATCCTCTTTCTGACGTTCCGAAGCCTCTCTTCGAGAAATCCAGTGGCTGGGCGGCGGTTCCGTCCTGGGGTGAACCAGTATCCCTGTCATGAAATGAAAGTCTTTGGTGAATAGTGTTAGAAATTAAAATCAATGTTTTTAATTTAAACATACCGTCAGTTTAAATGCTGTTTTATACTGAAAAAACAGAAGTTCTTGTGCACAACCAGTTGTTAAGCTTTTATTCTGAAAATCTTTCATCTCCGGTTAGCATTTAGCATGAGGCTAATATACCATTTACTATAGAGGTGAATTTAGCAGCGATATGATATGATGTTGCACACCGAAACCTACTGATTTCAACACTACAACTATAGACGTCGAGATATTATTATTGATGAATATTAAATGAAGGTACAGTTTATTTGAGTACGTTATTGTTTACCGATGTGGGTAGCATGTGACAACATGCGGAACGACCGGAAACCAAACCAGCCGTGAAGTATTTCCTGTATTTTTCAGAGTATTGATTACAGCGTTTAGAATGTGTTAAAGGAAAAGTGATGAAAGAGAATATGAGGAGAAGAGGCGTGTTTGCTGGATGGCAAGCATGTGGCGGTCACCTGTCCTTGGAATACTGGCTATGTGTACAGAAACTACAAGGGTTTCTTCTCCATTGTCCTCATGGCCCTGGTCGACGCAGACTACAAGTTTCTCTGGATTGATGTCGGCTCTGATGGTTCCAGCAACGATGCCAGTATCTACAATGGGTCAGAACTGAAGGAAGGCCTGGAGAGTCCGAACAACATATTAAATCTCCCTGAAGAGAAGTCTCTACCTGGTGATGACGTTCCTGTCCCATAGTAGGGGACAATGCTTTTGGGATCAACAAGAGCCTGATGAACCCGTTTCCCATCAGAAACATGGAGCACCATGACAGAATATTTAACTACAGACTCTCCAGAGCCAGGAGTGTAGTGGAGAATGCCTTTGGTATTCTGGCACACAAGTTCCGAGTTTTGCTGAGGACCATGAACCAGAGGCCAGGGACATGCAGAAAAATTACCACAACTTGTGTGGTCCTTCACAATTTCATCAGACTGAGATATCCAGCCACCCACAACAACATGATGGACTTAGAGGAGCAGAACCTGAATGTAATCCCAGGGGCATGGAGAAATGACAAAGTACTTCTGGATGTTTACCATGAGAGGGCAAGGAACACTGAAACCCAGGAGAGGAGGCAAATTAGAACATATCTGGGCCACTACTTTACCGCAAAGGCTGGTTCGGTGCCATGGCAGGACAAGATGAGTAATTATTACGACTGTACCCGAATATCCGAATATTCGTTCATTAGAGTACTATTCGGGTTTCAATTTCGTTATTGGTTTTGTTTGTTTTTTCCCCGTTTTTTTTTTCAAATTGAATTTATTGAAATCTCCAATATCAACGTAAGAGCTTGGGCCTCTTCGGGGGGTGCTAACACTTAACCATAAACGTTATTGTTTACTTTCTCCGTCTTTATATGTAGATATTACTTTTCTCCGTTAATCTCCGTCACGTTGTTTCCAATGCAACAACAACTTCCTGTCAACTGCGCTAACTCTCCTTCAAAATAAAAGCATGTCCATACAAAATAGGAAGCCAAGTCAAATTACACTTAAGACATATACAACTGCAACGAAAGTAACAAACACAATGCGATATCCTTTTCAATTTCAAAGAACACAAATTGGGTTACATTAACAAATAACTATAAAACAACAATACTGTTGAATAACAAAATGAATGCCGTGAATACACCGAAATACACGTGTTGAAGCGGCTCGCTGCTGATTACTACGCCCCCCCCCCCCCCCGCGGGCCGAATATCTGCTGATTACTACCGAATATCCGGAGCCCGAAAAATGGTATTCGGGACAGCCCTAGTAATTATTCCCACAAAGCAGTGACAGTCAAATTAATACAGAGACACTAACATTGTGATGATGAACACATTATTTTTCACATATTGCATTGTAACTTAAAGCAAAATGTGTATGGAGTAATACATTTTGTTTTTGAAATTTTGATTGAAAATACTTGTTCTTGTTTCCACTTATTAATAAAATAAAGGCCCAACACTTAGGTTAAACATCTCGAGTTGCCAAAAGTCCCATAGTACTTTAACATAGAAATTAAAGTGGACCTATCATGCTATATTTGAATAATATATTGTAGGGCTATACCTATATAAAACATGTCTGTGAAGTTTTTTTTTCAAAATACCAAACATATCATGCATTTTAGCCATGCCTCATTTCGCTCTATTTGCTCTTTTCCATCCCTGTGTTTGCAAGGGCTGATTCTGTGAGAAGTCTTCTTCGCTGCTTTTGTGGCAGACCACAGCGCCACTTACAGGCCTGGCATATGTACTACAGCGTCTCCAGCGCTTTCGAGCGGCAATGGCCGTGGCCCAACCCCCCATTCCCCTGATAGGTGGAGAGTTGCCCATATAGGTGGAGCACCCCTTTTCTGACGTCAGAGATATTTCAAATCTGTATCAGTCTGTATCAGCTCCGTTGCAGCCCCGTTTTTAGAGATTTGGGTATGGAGGAAAAGAGAGAGGGTTGTGTTTTCTGACACTTGGTGAGTTCCCTGACACACAAAAGTGCATTTTGCATGATGGGTCCCCTTTAAAATAACTTGTAAGGATAAAGGATGGAAAAAAGGACAAAGTCTGAAAATATCACTGACAATTTTTATTACATACAATCTCAAGTTTCTGTGTGATTTTAATTATTGTCGTCATGTGGCACTAAAGCTGAGAGATCGATGTCTTTGTTGATATCAGGTATGAAAAAGGTGACAAGGATCCGAGCCCCCCTACCCCACGGAATATCGGCTTTAAAATTAGGAATAACAGAGGATTTGAGCAGTCAGAACAACTAAAGCAGTAGTGTTCATAATAACAGAAACGCCAAAGACTCACATCTAATAGAAATATATAAAAGCATTTATTTAAATTGTGTAGCATTCAGTTTATAATTTT
Organism: Pogonophryne albipinna; assembly: GCA_028583405.1. NCBI lineage: Eukaryota > Metazoa > Chordata > Actinopteri > Perciformes > Artedidraconidae > Pogonophryne > Pogonophryne albipinna. Next base: position 8,954,360 of record CM053248.1, read on the forward strand.
GGCAGCACTGTTGAGCATTTTGAAAATGTATTTTCATGCCTCTTTGCAAGGCTTAGTCTTTCTATCTGTATAGCCACTGGTGTAAAGTAACTAAGTTCATAAACTCAAGTACTATACTTGGGTACAATTTTGAGATACTTGTACTTTACTTAAATATTTTGCTAGTTTGTTCTTATACTCCTCTACAATTCAGAGGTAAAAGGTGTACTTCTACTCCACGACATGTATTTAATACCTTTAGTTACTTTACAGATTTGGATTAATGATCTTAAATCAGACTTTAGTTACACCTTGAGTAAATTCACAAGCTACCCCGCAGTATACAAAGTTATTCAAACTAGCTGCTAGTGATGTTACGTTCGCGAACGATCCTATTCTTTTGAACGGCTCTTTGGTACGAACGAAGGGAACCGAGTCGTACTTGGTGAGAGCCGTTCTTTTTATCAATGGTTCACTGCCTGCCATAAATCCACTCGCCTTTACGGGAACTTGCTTTCCTGAATGCACATTTGTCGTAGATGATGGCATAACGCATGCTGCTTGAGTAGTAGTTTGGCTGGCTGAGAGATGTAGCAAGTTATACATTTTTCTGTGAGAAAAAAAGTAGATTGCTGGCAATACAGTCAATCATTATCCTGGTGATTATTTCACAGATAAACCTATTAACCCCGCCCCCTTAAAAAAACAGCTCTTTTCCTAAACTCTGGTACTTCTACTTTTACTCAAGTACAAGACCTGAGTACTTCTACTAAAGTACCATATCTGAGTACTTCTACTTTTACAAGATCTAAACTTATGCCATCTCTGTTTATAGCCTATGAAAAAACTATTAGAAAACTAAAGCTAACGTTAGCAGATAGTGACAATGTATTCTAGTTAGCTAGCTCAACGATTCCTTAAATAATATTGCGACAGAAAAACTTTTCAGTTTACATCACGCTCTGCCGCTCCGACAGGGAGCTCTGCTCTGAACACCGGAACGGCCCATTCTAACAGCTGTTCACAAGCGGTCCAGTCTGTGCCACAGTGACTCCAGACCGCACAGTTACTAACGAACGCACCGTAGGTAATGTAGCTTCTGAAGTTTGACCCTCATCCCAGAGCAGCAGAGTTCAGCCGACTGTCAGGAAGACTTGAGCACACAGCTCGCGCTTCATTATAATATATAAAAAATAACACCATGCGCGTCATGTTGGCACATAACAGCTCGCGGCAGCAGATTACTCCGGGTCCCAGACACCCCCCGCCCCCCCTATAAATATTTTTATTGCAGATCTACATGAATCACACAAACGACCTATTTTGGATTGAAAACAGCGAATTTCGCCAAAAAGGTGACTAGTTTGCATCCCGCTGATATTGAGGCTGTCCTGGGTCACAATGTGCTGGGACTGCTGAGCTGGAAGAGGAGGCGGAGGAAGACCCTGGACTGGCTGCTGGGGTGTTAGCTGTCAAGGACCACTGATTTGCTGCTGAGGAGGCTGAGAAGGAAGTTTGAAGAATGCAGCCTGGTGAGGAGAAGGAACGTAGCCCTGAGTAGAAGTGCTGGCTGGCTGGAGGGTATGGTACTGCTGCTGTTGCTCCAAGTTGTGCTGCTGGTTCACCTGCTCTACGTAACGTAGCCACACTCCTGGGATCTCCACACTGGCTGGAACTTTGCTGACGGTGAGGAGGCAGCTCTGCTGACGGAGTAGTAGGTACAGCTGGGGAGGGCACTCTCCTGTTGATGTTGGCTGACTCTTGAGTAGGTGGCAGATGTGCAGACTGGGATCACAGCAACTGGCCTCTGCTGCTGCGACTGGAATGCTGACGGGACATCTTCGAAGGGACTGATCTGGTCACCAGCCGCTTCCCTCATCCTGAACTGTCTGGACATCTTCCAGTAACTGGAAAAACAAAATAAACAGCATAGGATTACAAGTGACATGTAACAAGTGACATGTAATACAAGCTCAAATGTAGCATGCAATATATGTGTGACGTCAAATAAATGAATTTTAAATGTATGCAATTTTATATACTTACTGGTTAACCTTAAGCACTGAGCCTGTTTTTCAGGTCTCAGGCTAGAAAATGACATTCCCAGAACAAATTACCATATCTTCCCTTCTAAAAGGGTTAAATTAATAATCTTTTTTCTCAAAGTAATGATAAACCTGTGAGTTGGATGTAAAAAAGTCAGAATCAATATAGATGTTTTTTATTTGAAAGAAAATTCAGATTGAACATAGTAAAAAAACTGTAAATTACAGTGTCCGTCCAAAAATTATTTTTTACTTATAGTGAAAACTACCCTTGGATGATGGTAAGGTAGACTAAAACCTTTAGGAATCCAAAGTACAAAAGTACCCTGTATCAAGATTGATACAAAACAAGTGACATTTGACCTTTTTAGAGGGGTTTAGCAACAAAAAAAAACACTTCTGGGGTCATTTGGGTGGATTTTCCATATCTCTGGCCCCCCTTGGTCGGTTTTGCTGATTGACATCTCTTTCTAACCGTCAGAGCCAATGGAATCGAGGGAAAGTTCCCCATACACACACAGCTTACCAATTAATGAGTGAGAGAGACCTGTAGAAAAACCGGAAGCTGCGCTAACCTCTGGTGGCTACCATTAGCAGCTAATTTTCCTTCTCCGATCTTTGCATACAAATGGCATTATGGATTATCAATAATTTTGTCAAAGTGACAGACACATTGCTATAACCCAGTGGTTCCCAAAGTGGGGGGCGCAGAGGCATGACAGGGGGGTCGCGAGAGACCAGGAGGAAAAATTGTTATAAAAATCTCACAATCACAATCTAACAACAACGATCTCCGGTACCGGAGATCGTTGTTGTTAGCTTCTGGTGCAAGCGAGCTACGATAACGGATATAAGGAGTTTTTTCAACAACAAAGTGGAGGAGAGTCCTCTCCTGTCAGACTGAGAGACTGAGGTTACCTACTGTAACCCAGCTTCTATGAGTAAATGGCGCAGCCCTCTAAGGCTATCGCTATTGGGTTATCCATCTGCGCCCCCGCGCAGCACTGAAACACTTGTAGTCCACGCCCACCCGCCAGGTGGGCCCCACCCTCGGGCCTCCTTCCGGTATAAATAGGAAGGGAGCCCGGCAATCTGCTCCCATACAATATAACTTTTCTTCAGCTATTCGTAGAGCCAGTGGGGCCCAGCGCTTAGAGGGCTGCGCCATTTACTCATAGAAGCTGGGTTACAGTAGGTAACCTCAGTTCTATTTCGTATATGGCTTCGCCCTCTAAGGCTATCGCTATTGGGTTAAGGGCGAGGCATGATGTAGTCTGCGCCCCACTGGGTCCGTCCGGCACTAGAAGCACAAACACACCTGCTCAATAACACCCCCCTGCCTGTTGTGCCATGCGTAATGGCGCATCACCGTCCCTGGAACATAGCAAAACATGCCTATCTTCCCGACGGGGTGAAGGCTGGGAACAATACATACCGGCCGCTGTGAGAAAGTAGAGACGAAGGTCCCACCTTGTCCTGCGATCATAGGGGGAACAGCCGCTGTCTCTCCGTGTTAGACAGGTAGGAGAGCGCTCAGCTGGATCCCTGACGTCACTCACTCTGATCAGGCACTCCGTACGAAGTGTGTCAGAGTAAAGGGAACATCCCTCTCATACGAGGGGAAAAGGGGCCGCTCTCTGTGTGCCGAGAGGCAGGAGAGAGGCGCACCGCTGGGTCCCTGACGTCACTCACTCCGACAGGACACCCAGTACAGGGTGTGTCAGAGAGGAAAGGGGGACATCCCTCAAATACAAATGAATATATGAACAGGGGGAAGACCAAGATGCAGCCGTGCAAATATCTTCCACTGACATTCCTCCGTGCAAAGCCGTGGAGGAGGAAATTCCTCTGGTGGAGTGCGCATTGATGTTCTCCGGGGGCTCCACCCCAGAGGAGACATATGCCTGCGACACAGCCTCACACAGCCAGTGTGACAGCCGTTTGTGCAGACAGAGGTTGCCCGATCGAGCGCTCTCTATATAGTGCACAAACAGGCGCTGAGAACGGCGCCAGGCCGCCGTGCGCGCCACATAGCAAGACAGCGCGCGCACAGGACAGAGGAGATGAGACGTGGCTTCTTCCTCCGACCTGTAAGGAGGGGGGAATAAGCCAGCCAGGGTGATCACTCTTGACCAAAGGGTTGTGATGACCTTAGGCATGAAGCCGGGTTAGGGCGTAACACAGCTGAACTGCCATCTCCTTGGATCCGGAGAGCTGACGGAGCCACAGAGAGAGCAGACAAATCACTCACCCTTTTCTCTGATAGAGCCAACAGCAGTACTACTTTGGCTGAACACAGTTTAAGGGGAACCTGATCAGGTTCAAATGGGGCTTTGCTTTAGTGCACAAAGCCAAATCCCACTGAGGCGCCAGTGTGCGTGACACAGGTCTGAGTCTCCATACTCCTCGCATACAACGGCTGCTGCGTTCTGCGAGCCCCTCTGTTAAATTCGCCGGGAGTATACATTGCTCTGATGGAGAGCAACGTGTGTGCGTGCCCAGAACAGCAGCCGTCCTGGCTGCGTTTAGAAGCTGCGCAGATCGTACTCCTCCCTGGCGATTGAGGTAGGCTGCTTCCATAGCCGTGGCTTCTCTGTGATGTGCCGTAATGGTCGTCATGGTGACGAGCCACGCCATCGCCGCCGCTGCCCGTGAGGCAAAAGGGCTGCGAGGGAGTTTCCACACACTGCATTTCACTCCGTCTCTCATCATGAGGCGCGTACACGCCCAGAGGATGAGAGGTGTGTGTATGCTGTCCACACGAGGCGTTATAACGGTGCTCGTGGATTTATTATGACCGTGTGTAGGAGGCATATCTGGGACAGAGGAATGCCGCGAGCTCTGCAGTCTATAAACCAATAGGTTAAAACAGCAGGCTTCTGCAGCGAATGAACCACCTCTGGAGTGTCCCCCTGTTGGAAGAGACCCAGGGGAATCCCCACGTGACCAGCTGACGCCAACGCTGAGCAGCTGTGTCACGGAGAGGGCTGTGTGGGTTGTGACACGTCGGAGGGGAGCTGTCAGTTTCTCCACTCGCTGCCGCGAGAGCCGCGCTCTGCTGCTGGCTGAGTTTAATTCCACTCCAGATAAACGTTTGTCTGAGAGGGAAGAGGACAGCTCTTCTTCCAATTTATTATGAAACCCAGGCTTTGACAGATGCGATACGAGATGTACCGTCTGTAAAGCGACTTCCTCCCTGGAGCGAGCCAGCAAATAGCAGGTCGTCCAGAGGAAACCACATTCTCATCCCTCCTCTGTGTAGCGGCTCCAGCCTTCTCTACACAAAAAATGGGAGGAGCCAGGAAATATCCGAACGGCAGACGATTGTCTGGTCTGATATTCCCTGAAATGAGAAAACGCAGGAATTTCCTGTGTTTCGGGATGAGGGGTACGTTGAAGTATGCATCCTTCAGGTGGAAGTAAACCAGCCGTCCTGGTGAACACATTCCAGCACCTGTTTGATCGTCAGTATGTGGAATACTGACAGATCGAGGATGTCTCATTGCCCCAGTCTTTTTCGGGATTAGAAAATAACGGAAGTGAAAACCCCTGATTTTCCTCCCTTTGAGGAACCCTGGAAATATCCTCTTTCAACAGGAGTTCCAGCGGCTCGGATTGGAGCGCAAGACATAGCTTCTGGGAGGACAGGAGTGTTTCCTGTATCCCATTGAACTGTGGGGGGGGGGGGGGGAGAGGCGAACTGCAGGGTGTACCCTCTGCTGATCAGCCTGCTCATCCCTCTGTCCATCAGGCACACGCGCTGCCACTCTGAGAAACACTCTGAGAGCGGGCGCACATGCTCGAGATGTGTTGTGGTCGTCATGACGACGAGCCACGCCAGAGCCCTCGCCGCCGCTGCCCGTGAGGCAACCCAAGGTGGGCCTAGAGCGAAAGGGCTGTGAGGAGGCCTCCACACGCTGCATTTCACTCCGACTCTCATCATGAGGCGCGTACACGCTCAGAGGATGAGTGGAGGTGTGTGCAGTGACATCCACATGAGGCGTTACCACGGCGCTCATGGGTTTATTGTGACCGTGTGTAGGTGGCGTATCTCGGACAGATGAATGCCGCGAGGTCTGTGGTTTAATAACCGAAAAGTTCATAACCACCAGGACCTCTGCAGCGAACCCTGCTGCCTACTAATCAACAGATTGGAGGCAGCTGGTGTAGTTACTGTGCTCCGCAGCTTATTAATCGATAGATTAAATAGCGCAGGCTTTTGTAACGAACCCTGCTGGCTATTAACCGATAGGTCATAGGCAGCTGGTTCACCCAGGGTGGGGGATATGTGACACATATTTGCAACTGATGACTCAGACCATATGTTGGGAAATAATATGTTTTTATTTCTTTCACACTCCCCCCCAAACCGTCAGGGCCGGCTTTGCTTCCTCGGCGGCTCTCGTGGAGCAGACGCCGAACGGGAGTACCTCACTCCCTTCTTACCCCCCTTCTCTGGTGGGGGGGCGGAGGCACGGGACGGTGCCCCAGCCGCCGCTGATGGACGAGTCTGACGCCTCGGCTGTTGTTGCTGAGAGTGTCTCTCCGTCTGCCGCTGTGGCCGGGTTGGCTGCTGCTGCTGCCGCTGGTGCCGCTTCTCTTGATGCTTCACCGCTGGCTGGAGCCAGCCGACGTGCTGGCGGATGTCATCCGCTTGCTCCGATGCCGCCTTCATGGTCTCAACCATGGCCAGGAACTGGGATCCGAACAGCCCGTCCAAGCTGATCGGAGCATCCAGCAAAACCTTCCTGGCTGGCTCTGTCACCGCTGCTTGCTGCAACCAGAGGTGGCGCTGGATCTGAGTCATCCAGGCTGTGATCCTTGCTTGGGAGACCGCCACGGCTGAGCACAGCGTGAGTGCCGTGCTGGCCGCCTTGGCGATCTCTTCCGCCTCCTCTGGTGCCACGGTGGTGGATCGTTCGACCAGCGTCACCACTGAGTTGGTCAGCAAGGCGATGTTATTCGCTGCTGCCGACGCCTGGAACGCACACTGGTGTGCCCGGTCAGCCTGGCGGGCGACATACTGGTCCTTGGGGCCGGCCAACGTAGGGCGCCGTCCGGCGACCAAGTTGGCCTGCCTAACCCCGAAGAACGCCGTTAAGCTCGGTTCCAGAGCGGGGGTGGTTGGAAACCCTTCCTCTGTGAACCCCTCCACCTTAGTGAAGGGGACAAAGGTGGCCACCGGTGCCCTCAAGGTCCTCGGGTTCGCCGCTGCCCTTCCTGGTATCGCCTAATGGCGGGGAAGCGTGGCCAGATCGGGTCACTCCTGCCCGTCTGAACCCGGGAAAACACTCCGGCCATGTCATCCAGAGCCACCCTCTCCCGCCCTCGGGGAACGGGGAGACCTCTGCATGCTGCTGCCTTACTGATTATCTCCGGCAGCTCCAGCATAATGCCACCCAACGCCGGTAGCGCCGTGGCCACGGAGAAGGGGACCGCGTGCTCGGCCGCCACCTCTGACTCTCGCTCCGACCCCGTCTCCCCCATCCGGGGAAGAGGGGGAAGGGGAGAGCCGCATGGCGAGCCATGGAGGGAGACGGGGTAGGAGTCGTCCGACTCCCGCCCCTCACTCACCTCCAGAAACAGGCTGCCACCCCTGTTCTGGATGGGCCAGTCGTCCTCCTCACCCGCAGCAGCTAGGGCGTGCGCCCTTCGCTTCCTGTCGGATGCTGGGAGACGAACACAATGTGAACATGCGACCTGCTGGCTGAGAGCCGCGTCCGCGTGCTCTGGCCCCAGGCAGGATTCGCATATTGGATGCAAATCGTAGCTCATGATGTATCCCGTTTTGCACGAGGGACACTCGCGGACACTATCATTGCTCATGATTTGCTTTTCTTGTGCTTCAGTTACTGCTGGTTGCTGAAGAAAAGAGGGAGCAGATTGCCGGGCTCCCTTCCTATTTATACCGGAAGGAGGCCCGAGGGTGGGGCCCACCTGGCGGGTGGGCGTGGACTACAAGTGTTTCAGTGCTGCGCGGTGGCGCAGATGGATAACCCAATAGCGATAGCCTTAGAGGGCGAAGCCATATACGAAATAGAACTCAGTGAACTAAAGGACTCTCTCAGTGTTATCTCAGTGGGTCTCAAACGTTTTGGTCACCATTAATGTAAACAATTATTTCCGAGGCACACGTTTATATGGTCATTATAGTTATAAAAAAATAAGAGAATACATTAAAAACAGGTATGAAATACTATATGACAGTAAAAAAAGAATAAAGTTTAAAAGGGTGATTTGTAAAATATCCATAAAGAAAAAGTAAATCTGTTTACAGTTCTGTTTCATATGGGTGTTGAGAGAGGTATCCATAGATCTCTTCATTTTGCTCTCAAAGTGCACCAGATTGATGCATTTAACTTCAATATTTAAAAATAAATCTTCCCGTGGGAGCTTGCGTTTTTTCTCGTTTTAATGCCATTGAACACGACTTTTGATCAGAATAACAGCTAAGGTGAGCATATCTCCGTGTTTTGCTACCTAAAGCTACTCGTGTGTTGTCTGTATTTGCTTCCCCTGTCACGAGTTCTGATCGTTCAGTGATGATCCTTATATTTCTATAATCTGTGGACTCTCAGGATGTTATCTCAGCTTGTGTGTGCAGATCCAATAAGTATATTGATCAGTGTAGCTAGAGTTCTGTGCTAACAGTCTTAAGATTGTTTCGCTCGTAGCTAATTCAGATGCTCGGCGCTAGCTTGGTGGGTTTTAAAAAAAAAGTTAGCTGAGTTTCTTCCCGTTACATGGATATAAAACATTCATAGTTTATTGAATATTAAGATGCCCTCAGACGCTGTTTCCTGCAGATGACGCGTTTTCCCCCCTGGTATCGGGGGTGCGGTGTAGAAGAGGTTAAGAACTGTGGTGATCTCCTCATACGCAGGTTCCAGGCTGGTTCCAGGCAGGCATCATGCAGACGATCCAGTTCAGTTTCCAGGTACTTGCAGAAAGGAGTGGCCCTGTTGACTTGCTGCTCTCGAGTGATGAACTGAACCAGCCTATCTTGGAGATCACGGGATGCTCCGGTAACTCTCATCTCATTTTTTGGACCCCAACCAATAGTCTCCCCGGTTGATATTCTGGGCTCCCTCAATAAAAATATCCTCCCCACTGTTATGAACCTTGGAGTGACCTTTAACAGCGCCTTTAAATTTGATAAGCAGGTTAGTATTGTAGTCAAGACCTGCTTTTTCAAAATACGACTATTGGCTAAGACCAAGTCGTTTTTATCTTTCAAAGACCTAGAAAGGGTTATTAACGCCTTTGTTACCTCGAGACTGGATTACTGCAACGCTCTGTATGTGGGTATGGACCAGGCCTCAATTAGACGCCTCCAGCTAGTTCAGAATGCAGCTGCACGTCTTCTCACTGGCCATAAAAAGCGCGACCATATCACCCCAATTCTGGCTTCATTGCACTGTCTTCCAGTTCGGTTCAGAATAGATTTTAAACTCCTTTTATTTGTTTTTAAAGCCCTAAATGGGCTGGCTCCTGCCTATATAGCCGAACTCCTCCATCGCTACACCCCAGGCAGAGCCTTAAGGTCGGCTGATCAGCTGCTGTTGATAGTGCCTAAGACCAGGCTTAAAACCCGAGGGCATCGAGCTTTTGCAGCGGCTGGCCCTAGGCTCTGGAATACTTTGCCCCTCCATGTGAGGTCGGCCCAGACCCTGGGGGGTTTTAAATCAACACTTAAAACTCACTTTTTCTCTCTGGCTTTTGTTTAATTATCTATTTATTCATTTATTTAGTTATTTATTTATTCATTTATAACATAACATAGGATTTCATAAAGTATTTTTAAAATAGTTTATACATTATTCGAATATAGGAATAGTAGATAGGATTACTTAAAATATAGTACCTTATATTTCATATTTGTTTCCCTTTAGACCCTTGTGGTTTATTCTTAAAAACCCTTACCCTTACCCACCCCCTATTTTCCCTCTGCTGGTCTATGGTCTTGTAGAGGGTAACGGGGTACAGAGTCGCTTAGCAAAGCGGGGAGTGCAGACGAAGAGATAGGTTGTGGTGCTCCCTATCTCTGTTTCTTATCTATATCTAATATAACTGCTCGGGTCTTGATAGATTGAGTGGGGAAGTTCATGAGATCTTTCTAGAGGGTTATCAAGAATAACTTTTATCCAATGACCTTTTCCCTCTCTGTCTGTGTCTGTGTATTCTCTTGTTCCGATTAACCCAGCCAAATCTTTTTTTCTTGTTTTGTATCTATATCTACGCCGGGAACCGGAGTCGAGGCTGATCCTCTTGCTGTAGTCCTGTGTCTTGGATCCTCTATCCTGAGTTCTGGATTAAGTCGTGGACTTCGGGTCGTGGCTGAACCTGTCTCTGCGGTCCTGCCTTGGGTCTCGTCATGCTGCTTCCCTGATGGCTTCCACAGGATTGTAGCTGACATCCTTGTGGATTCATCTTATTATTACAGACACATGCATTTCCTAACATTCGGTCTATATGCTGTAAAATGTATTCTCTCTTCGATTTACACACGGCATCTATTGCACGTCTGTCCGTCCTGGGAGAGGGATCCCTCCTCTGTTGCTCTCCCTGAGGTTTCTCCCATTTTCCCCCCTTAAACTGTGGGTTTTCTATGGAAGTTTTTCCTTGTACGATGGGAGGGTCTAAGGATAGAAGGTGTAGTTTTTCTCATACTGATATTCTGAACAATCTGTGCTGTTGTATTTGCTTTAAAGTGTCTCTACTAGAGGCTATTTTTATTATATGTACAGCACTTTGGCTCGACCAAAAATCGCTTATAAATGTGCTATATAAATAAAACTTGATTTGATTTGATCTCCATGGTAGGAGACTCGGGTTGGTCCTCAGCAGCTGTTCCTGTCCTGGAAGGAGGTCCAGTGTACTTCTTGGTGGGCTCCCTGGGTTCGTCTGCAAGACTGCCTGCCATGGTACTGTCGTCACTCCCAGCCAGCTTACCCGTCACAGCAAGGGCCAACTTGTCCTTAAACTGCAAAGACAAAAATAGAAAACAAACATAAGTACATTTGAAAGTTATATTTTGAAATAAAAATGTGGGAAATAGAACATTTTCGACAAAGTTTATTTTGAATTTCAATGATATACTCACACTAGCTGGTGTATCCTTCTTGTGATGAACTTGTCACGGTCATCATCACCGGACCTCTTCTGGGATTACTTTTTGGGTTGGCCCTCCCGCAGCTTCGAGAATTGAGTCCTCTGTGTATGGTACCATTTCAGAATTGAATGATCTGCAATCACAGAAATCAAAACAAATAATTAGTACAATCATTGAATGTTACGAACTTGGATACACAAGGAAGAAAAGGACTCAAATGCACGACCCGGGAGCCAGAGATAAAGTACAAGTAATATACTTTATTTGCCAAAAAAAAGGATATTCCAAAAAAGATATCGGCACTCTTAACGAGGCGAACAAAAATAGGTTTTACAAAAGCACAACAAAAAATCACTCACCACGTGAGGAACAAACTTACAATAAGTTTCAGGAGCATGAATAACGCATGTAACAAAAAGAGCAAACGTGATGAGCAGATTTTTTGGCATGAGGACAGGACAAGACGAACTGACACTGAACACTGGGAGACTGTGGAATTTAAACACTCAACAACAAGACACAGGTGAAAACAATCAGGGGCGGGGCTGACGCTGATGAGGGCGGGAGAACACATAAGGAAAGGGAGTCAAGGAAACTGAAATGAGACGTGACAAAAACAAAACAGGAAGTGAAAAACAATACAAAATAAACATGAAACAGACTGACTAACACTTTTGACGGTGCACAACAGTACCCCCCCCCCCCCCTCTAGGGCCGACTCCTGACGGCCCAGGCCGATCATAAAAATCGTGAATCAGGGTTTTGTCCACAATGAATCTCGCAGGAACCCAGCACCTTTCCTCTAGATCATAACCCACCCAATCCACCAGGAATTGCTTGCCTCGACCCCTATTGTGGACCTCCAGCAACTTGCGGACCTTGTACGTTAGGCCACCTTCGAAGAACTGGGGTGGTGGAGGGGGCTTGGAGGCGGGAATAAGTGTGCTCTCATAAACTGGTTTTATCTTGCTGACGTGGAATGTAGGATGTACTCCCATGGATCTGGGAAGTCTTAGGCGCACAGACACAGGATTGATGACTTTCGACACCGGAAAAGGGCCCACAAACCTTGGAGCCAACTTCTTGGAAGCCACCTGAAGTGGTAGGTCCTTGGTGGAAAGCCACACCTTTTGACCCGGTTTGTAGATGGGAGCGGCCCTGCGGTGGACGTCTGCTACAGCCTTCATCCGAGTCGAACTTCTGAGAAGAGATTGGCGAGCTCCAGCCCAAACTCGGCGACAGCGTCTAATCAAGGCATGAGCCGATGGTACCGTAACTTTCCCTTTGTTGGTTGAGAACAGCGGAGGTTGATAACCATTGGCACAATGGAAAGGAGAGAGACCTGTGGCCGCCGTGGGAAGAGTATTGTGAGAAAACTCAACCCATGTGAGGTGGTCGCTCCAGTTGGTCTGGTTCTGGAAAACGAGACAGCGTAGTGTAGTCTCCAGTTCCTGATTCAGGCACTCCGACTGTCCATTCGATTGAGGGTGGTAACCTGAAGACAAGCTGACAGTAACGCCTATGAGTCTGCAAAACTCCTTCCAGAAGGCTGAAAAACAGTGGCGGCCGGTTCATAGGGGCGCTAGGGGCGCCGCCCCACCTCTTCCCACATACAAAGAAATATTTTAAAAAAAATATTTTCCAAATATATATATTTTATATTTTTATTTTTAATGAACAAGGTAAATATCATACAATTGGTATTAGTAAAATGTATAATCTACAATCAAATTTCGTTTCAAATTGTGTTACGATGTCTAAAGTTACTGATAAGTCACATGTTTCCTGCCTGGCCTTGCCCGTGGCATTAGTTTATCATTACCAGGCGCCGTGCAAGGAGCCCCCGAGCCAAACAGCAGCAACCAGCACGTTGCAAAAGTCTCAATAGTAAACTGTGCTCACGTTGGCGCCCACGTTGGCGCCCACGTTGCTTACGTGCGTTGACGTGAGTTGTTTTTTAGACTCGTGAGTGACCAAGGTGACGCAGTAGTTGGATGAGAATGGTGTGCAGGTGGAGTCGCCGGACCTCGGTCCGCACCCAATTCCGTGCAAGAGCTACTCTCCAATCCTTTCGAAAGGAGAAGTTTGGGAGATAAATTGATACTTAAAGACCTTGGACCGGACCAACCCGATTTGTATATATCACAGCAAGCTCGTGAAAAAGACAAAACGTATCAACGAGGCTTCTCACGCAGCTGGTACACCAGAAAGGCATGGCTAGCTGGATGCAAACAGGTAAATGCTATCTTTTGTTTGCTCTTCAAACAGCCGGGGACAGATACGATCTGTTCAGAAACTAGACAAAAGTTAAACAAGTACAAACCACAGACTGTCTGTGTCATGGAGAATACAGTCGCTGGTTTATTTATGTCTGTATAGGCCGTTGTTGTGAGTGTGGACGGTCGGAGCATATATAACGTTAGCTTAGCCAAGCTCCATTCAGAAAACAAGCATTCTAAAAGGTTTTTCGCCTGCCGTCTGTCTGCAGACTTGTCAAAGCATTAATTCATGGTTTTTACTAACCGGTATCAGTATGTTGTTACGTCGGCATCATTTAGAAAAACGTGTATTACAATTTAATCACGGTAAAATATGTTCATTTTGTTGTAGTTGTATCTCCCGAGCCAGCGCGTCTTGTTTGAATGATGCGAGTAAACACAGCTGGCAGCCGCGGTGAAACTCGAGCGACTAGAGCGATGCGATAGGAGCGTTTAGAGCGAAGCGAATATTCGCATCGCGTCCGGTCTGAACGCAGCATTACATCACCAGAAGTCCTAATTTAAGGGGTCATTTCTCCCCAAAAAAAATGTTTTACTCACTATATCAACAGCCCCACCAAAAATATTTTCCACCAGCCGCCACTGCTGAAATGAATTGTGGACCCCTGTTGGAAACAATGTCATTTGGGAATCCGTGGATCCTGAATATATGGGTCATCATGACCTCTGCGGTACCCTTGGCAGAGGGGATCTTGGTTAGAGGAATGAAATGAACCATCTTGGAGAACCGGTCCACCACTGTCAGGACCGTAGTTTTGTCTCTGGACGAGGGGAGACTTGTCACAAAGTCCATAGATATGTGTGACCAGGGACGTTGAGGAATCGGCAGCGGTTGGAGCAAACCCATGTTGACCTGGGACAAAGTTTTATTGCAAGCACACACCGGACAAGCCGCTACGTACTCCTGCACATCCTTCTTCATGGCTGGCCACCAGAAACGCTGCTTAATCCTGCACATAGTCCTTTTAACTCCAGGGTGGCACGAGAGCACAGACGTGTGGGCCCAGTGGATGACCTTGGAGTGGAGAGACACAGGAACAAAGAGCAGGTGGTTTGGACACTTGCTAGGTGCCGGGTTCAATATATTAGCCTGTTTAACGTCCAACTCTATTTGCCAGGAAAAGGCTCCGACCATACGGTTTAACGGAAGGATGGTCTTGGGCTCTACAGAAAAAGGTTGTGGTTCGAAAAGGCGAGACAAGGCATCAGGCTTTTGATTCTGAGATCCGGGGCGGAAAGAGAGTGTGAAATTGAACCTACTGAAAAATAGAGTCCACCTGGCCTGCCGAGAGTTGAGGCGTTTAGCCTTTCTAATATACTCCAGGTTCTTATGGTCTGTCCAGACTAAGAACGGCTGTTCTGCCCCCTCCAACCAGTGTCTCCATTCCTCAAGAGCAGCTTTTACAGCTAACAGTTCCTTATTCCCCACATCATAGTTCTTCTCTGCCGTCGTCAACTTACGCGACAGGAAGGCACATGGGTGTATCCTGTTGTCCTCCAAGGATTTTTGGGACAAAACGCCTCCAATTCCCTCATTGGAAGCATCGACCTCGACCACAAACTGGCGCTGGGGATCCGGGATGGTGAGAATGGGAGCTGTGGTGAACTTCTCCCTGAGGAGCTGGAAAGCGACGTCAGCCTGGGAAGTCCACTTGAAGGGAACTTTAGGAGAAGTTAGAACATGCAGAGGAGCCGCTACAGAACTGAAGTTTCTTATAAACTTTCTGTAGAAGTTTGCAAACCCTAAGAACTGCTGAACCTTCTTCCTGGAGTCTGGTGTTGACCACTTGGAAACTGCACTGACTTTAGTAGGTTCCATCTGAATCTGGTTTGGTGAGAATATATATCCTAGAAAGGCCACCTTTTCTACGTGGAACTCACACTTTTCTGCCTTGACATGCGGGGCTCGCCGTGTCGCGCTTTCTCAGGCTGAGAAATCCGTGGAGCTGCAGCTGAGAAAAATAAGGCTGTGTGTGTGTGTGTGAGGAGCTCCGGATTGGTCCATTTGGATCGTCGTTGCGTCACTTGGTTCCCGGAAGAAAAAAATGGAAAAAGAAAATCTCCAACGAGGCGTTCTGGGGCAGCATAGATACGTATGTTCTGTGTTACAGTTTTACTCGCTACAGGGTGTACTTTGAGGGTTTGTGACTTTGCAGACCGAGAGAGAGAGAGAGAGAAAAGAGATATATTTGCGAGTTGCATAAGAACTGTTAAGATAGCAGGGTTTCCCACACATAGACTTTACTTGGGCGGGCCGCCCAGGTATATTAACGGCCGCCAAAGTATAATTCGCGAGCCATTTAGGTTTAATTGTGTAATCCGTCCGCGATCTGCGATCCCTCGCTCTACCCCTCGCTATGGCGTGAAGGGTTTGCTTTATGCGCTCCGCACAGTAACCCTGCTGTGAGGCTCCAGCGAACAGTTCATGAGCGTGCTCACTAGCGCATAAAGTCAAGTACCCCTCAAAAGGTCCGGTTTATTGCATTTTAAGGATGCGCACCAAGCAACATCTCCAGGTGCTCCTTTGAGAACCAGGGCAAAAAAAGTTATCAAATCAAATCTTATTTATATAGCACATTTATAAACGATTTTTGGTCGAGCCAAAGTGCTGTACATATAATAAAAATAGCCTACATTAGAGACACTTTACAGCAAATACAACAGCACAGATTGTTCAGAATATCAGTATGAGAAAAACGACAACCTCTATCCTTAGACCCTCACATCGTACAAGGAAAAACATCCAGAGAAAACCCACAGTTTAAGGGGAAAAAAAGGGAGAAACCTCAGGGAGAGCAACAGAGGAGGGATCCCTCTCCCAGGACGGACAGACGTGCAATAGATGCCGTGTGTAAATCGAAGAGATAATACATTTTACAGCATATAGACCAAATGTTAGGAAATGTATGTGTCTGTAATAAGAAGAGGAATCCACAAGGATGTCAGCTACAATCCTGTGGAAGCCATCAGGGAAGCAGCATGACGAGACCCAAGGCAGGACCGCAGGGACAGGTTCAGCCACGACCCGAAGTCCACGACTTAATCCAGAACTCAGGATAGAGGATCCAAGACACAGGACTACAGCAAGAGGATCAGCCTCGACTCCGGATCCCGGCGTAGATATAGATACAAAACAAGAAAAAAGATATGGCTGGGTTAATCGGAACAAGAGAATACACAGACACAGACAGAGAGGGAAAAGGTCATTGGATAAAAGTTATTCTTGATAACCCTCTAAAAAGATCTCATGAACTTCCCCACTCAATCTATCAAGACCCGAGCAGTTCTATTAGATATAGGATAAGAAACAGAGATAGGTAGCACAACAACCCCTGTACATAACACACAAGGGGACAGATAATAACCGGAAAAGCATGACTTTAAGTTTAACCCTCTGGAATCGGTGGACTTGCCGACGCGTCCAGGTGCGCATAATTTACGTAATTAATCATATATTTTCGATTATAAGGAATAGAAATATGCTTCAGATATCCGCGGAATCGCTGGAAGAGTAGCTTTCCAGCGGTATCTCCTGTGAGACTGTAACCAGGGCACAGCAGCCAACATGGCCGCTCAAAGCAGCTTGACTTTACACTGTGTGGGATTGGTGGATTCGTGTGTCCGTCAAGGAAATCTCAGCCGGCAGCCATCATGGTCTGAAATGACCAATGGACATCGAGAAATCACTAAGGACCTACCCACCAAGTAAAAAAAACATAAACCACGTGTCTCCCATCAGTTTACGTCTGTGAGGAGAGAGACAAAGAAAATGGCTAAAAACTTTACAGTTGCCGACTTCGCTAGAGATAATTTTTCGATAGCAGCAGTGAAGATAGAGCCTCAGAACCTGAAGTCTTCAACTCTTCTGAAGAAGAAGAATACAAAGACAACAACAAGGATCCATTTGGACATGGGTAAGTGTAAATATTACAGTAATAGGCTCTGTGCACAAGATGGCGTCTATCAACTTCCGGCGGGTGAGGCCGAGTACTTCCGGTTTGAGTACAGAGTTTTGACAGCTTGACAGTTTGTTATGACACACCAAGAGCAAGAATGAGCGGATTTCGGGGTAAAGAAAAGCGATTGGCCTTCCAGCGGGTAAGAAAGTCAGCACTACATTGCTGTGTGCCCCTGTGTACGAATGTGTCCCGTTATAATCGGGAGATAAGTTTCCATGCATTTCCCATTGATGCTGAGGTAAAGACTCAGTGGCTGATCAAGATCCGTAGGGACAATTTCAGCCCCACAAAAAATACCTGTGTGTGCAGTAGGCATTTTCGACCAGGAGACTTATTGGTCACAGCTAGAGGACTGCACAGAGTATAGAAAGGAGCTACACCTGTTCTCTTTTCATGGAATAATTACGAGCTACCTACACCAAGACGAAATGTTTGGGAGCGTCGGCCGAGGCCAGAGAGCCCCACCCCGGACTTGACAGCTGAGTACGAGGTGGAAACAGTTGCGCTGCCTGATCATGAGTACTGTTTAAATCCAGCGACGGCAGTGATGGCAAATCAGGTGGCCGACGAGAACGAAGCCTTGAAAAGTCAGATTAGGGAGCTCCAACACCAGCTGGAAGTGTTACAACTGCGATCTCATTTCAGGATACAACACCTGGCAGGGTCGGACGAGGACATTCGTTTCTACACCAGGTTTGTTTATAAGGCTATCAGGATGTTGTTATGGCCAGTTTAAAAACACCTTTCATTTGGGGAAGCTAATTTAAGAAACAAAACGATGTCTAACATGAACAATATTACATTCTTAGATTTGCCACATACAAGCATTTCCTTGCCTTTTGGAAATTGGTGGAGCCAGCAGCCAACACCAAGATGGTGCGGATCACCAACGCCAAGGCATCCTCTGCCAGCAGCTCGGATTCCTCTCAACCAACAACAACGGTATGCAGCATACAAGCATGGATGTATATAAATAATTATGCACGCTGCGCACTATACCACCGTTTAACAAGTGCATCACATCACTCACACAACACACAACACACAACACACCCACACACAGAGAGAACAACAAACCCCAGGAAAATGTGTTACAACTGTACCTGGTCTCCCCTATAACAGTATCTACAGTATACCTAACACTTATTTGTTTTCACAGAAACTTCCACCCATAGATGAGCTGCTGCTGTTCCTCATGCACCTGTCAGTGGGCCTACATCTGAGGGATCTAGTAGAACGGTTTGGCATTCACCGCACCACAGTCAGCAGAATTATTTCCACCTGAACACACTTCCTATACCAACTGCTTGGAAGCAAACGTCTGTGGATCCCACGTGAAGTTGTCAGAGCTCACCTTCCACCAGAGTTTTCAGCTTTCCCTGACACACAAGTGGTGAAGTTGTCAGTCCGTCCGTCCGACTGACAACTTCTCACTTAAAAAAAGAAGAAATCTAGATCGCAAAAACAAGCGAGTGCCTGTTTTTCCTGGCCAAGGACAGGTTCCTTGAACACAACACGAGCGTAACGTGTCTTCACGTGGTTATGTCTCGTCTGAAAGGAGGGTAGACTAGAGTGCTGACTGAGAGCACCGGAACGCCGCTCCAGCTCTTCAAATATTGCAGTACCCATAAGGAGCCGTACACATGCCGCAGTGTTTACGTGGCTGTGTCTTTAGTTGAAAGCACAGTGGCGATCTGTTGTTATTAGCATCTGGTTAGCTAGCTATGCTAACGAATTTAAAGATCTTTTCTACAACCAGGTGGAAGAGAGCTCTCTCCTGAGAGGCTAAAATAACCTCAGCTCACTGAAGTTAAGGCACACCTTGATATGATTATTATAGTTATTAATGAGACATTAGAGACTACATGAAAAACAGGTATAAAATACTATATGACAGTAAAAAAAAAGTTGTTAAAAATACCAAGAATAGAGTTTAAAAGGGGAGTGATTTGTAAAATATCCAAAAAGAAAAATCTGCTTACAGTTCTGTTCCATATGGGTGTTGAAAGATGTATCCATAGATCTCCTCATGTTGCTCTCAAAGTGCACCAGATTGATGCTTTTAACTTCAATAATTTAAAAAAAAAAAATCCCGGGGGAACATGCCCCCGGACCCCCCTAGAGGAGGTTAGGTCCCCCCCACTTAAATCATGTTCACATGGATAGGATACTAAATACATTTGCACACATCTTGTGTCCATATCTTTCTGTTTTGGTGGTCATGCCACACCGTGCACATGCATGCGCGAGTCATGGTAAAATATCTGGATTAAGAGGTTGCTTTTTCTTTGCACAGCATGAAAGAAATGCCAAATGAATGGGCTGTGATTTTAGTTTTTTTAAGCAGAGGTTGAGTTCAATCATTTGTACGGCCCTCGGAGAATGTTGTAAAAATTGAAAGGAAAAAGGTTCCCCACCCCCAGTGGCGACTGGTCATTAGGGGCAGGTGGGGCACAGCCCCACCTAGTGTCAGCAGAAAGTGTTAAAATAATGATTACAACAAAATGCAAAAAATAAATTAAAATATATATAAAATATATTTTAAGATCATGTTTAATCATCTGATTCGTCTGTACATTGCTGTTTTAGTATGTGTTCTTCTAATTAGTGTCTACAGTGTGTGCCTATTGAGCTGTTTAGAGCCATGTGGGACAAAACCCGATCCTGCCCCTCCCTCTCACTGTCTAAGTGAACGGTGACTGTAAAAACTACACTGCGCATGCTCAGAGTATTTTCCTATTTAATGTGTGTGGCAAAAAATAATGACCATAGGGGCATAGAGCTGCCATCCCCACCATACGTCACCTCACATCATTCAGAGCTGATTGGCTGTAAGTACGTGTGCCGCGAAAAGTGTGGTGTGTGAAGAGCAGGTGAAGAGGAGGAGAGAGACGCGTCCTAAAACCAGGAAATAAGCTGCGCATGGCTTCCCTCCACAAAAAAGCAATGAGATTTCTCCATAGGATTTTAGAAAATAGCTCAAAATAAGATCTGTGGGAAACGTAGCTGTTAGATAAATGCACGTTTTGTTCAGCCGGATAATATCCACATGTCTACCCTACTTTTATAATTTTCGAATCATAAATCCATCATTTAGATTTATGATAGACTTTTGAAACAACAAGAAGATAAGGAGGACTTTTACAAAAAAGTAAGAGATTTTTGTCCAGAAGGATAGGCAAATGGACTTCATCTTCAAGTCAAGGTAAGACCACAATTTTATTGAAAATGGGATCTTACTAAGAGAGAACAATTCAATATTTAAATGATAAAATTACATTTTTTGGGTATCCTTCTGTTGAACGGTCTGTTTAAAATTAATTGAAGCATCAGACTAAAGAGGCTTTTGAAAATATTATTATATTTTGATTTAGGTCAAAATATAATATTTGTAAACCTGAAGAGTCAGTGCCAGTGCCTCACCAGTGTTATCTGTGTTGGTTATTCTCGCGTCCAGGAGAGAAGCTTAAAAGGAGACTAAATGGAGTCTCTGAGATTGTTTCAAATTGGTACTTTAATAAAAAATAAAGGCGCGGTTATGTTCACAAACAGAATATTGTTCGACAGAAAAGCAGCTGTGTCTCTGGCTCTGGCAGGTGAAGAAAGAGGCCGAACCCCTCAGGTCCCGCTGTTTATATATCCTCTGCTGGCTCCTCCCTGCGGGCCAGCTCTCCAACGTTTTAATGTCCGTTGTTACGCATATCAGAGGATACAGACATTGTACATTCAATATATATCTAAACACGCCTTTTCTCCTCCTTAACTCTTTCATGACTTTTCACTTAACACATTCTAAACGCTGTAATCAATACTCCAAAAATACAGGAAATACTTCACAGCAGTTTGGTTTCCGGTCGTTCCGAATGTTGTCACATGCTACCCACATCTGTAAACAATAACGTACTCAAATAAACTGTACCTTCATTTAATATTCAACAATAATAATATCGAGACGTCTATAGTTGTAGTGTTTAAATCAGTAGGTTTCGGTGTGCAACATCATATCATATCGCTGCTAAATTCACCTCTATAGTAAATGGTATATTAGCCTCATGCTAAATGCTAACCGGAGATTAAGGATTTTCAGAATAAAAGCTTAACAACTGGTTGTGCACAAGAACTTCTGGTTTTTCAGTATAAAACAGCATTTAAACTGACGGTATGTTTAAGGTACTTTATGCCATTAAAAACATTGATTTTAATTTCTAACAGTCCCTCCTTACACACCTAAAAGGTGTGTATAATACTGAAATCAATGAGTTCTTCATCTGAACTCTGCATAGTACATACCTCATATCAAAAACATCAATCAAATGGAATGGTTCAAATAGCCTCAACTTTACAAAAATACAAAAATACTTTGACTGTGGTGAAACACAAAAGTTTTTCCCTTGTGCTTAACTTCTAGTGTTTACATTCAATATGGTTCTTCAAAATAGCAGCAATGGCTTGGTATTAGAACATTTCTTCCTCCCTCCTTTCACAGAAACCGTTCTCATACCACGCTCAGTGTTAAGGCACTTGTTTTTACAAAGTGAAAAGAAACAACCCATTTTAAAATAGTAATGATTTATAAAACATGGGATCCATCATATTAGAACAGTATAAAATAATAAAGAATACAATAAAATATCCTGGATAGTGTAAAGTAAATTGGTAAATAAAAATATACTATCTTGGAATAGTATATTATAAATTGAAATGGATTCACTCCATTTTAGCATTTTAGTTTCCTCACTTCTTCACATGATGTCATTTAAAGAATCACATTGGCTGGACATTCATTGAACAATCTCATCTCTGAACATCGATATCATTTAACATCATTCAAACTAACTCATCATTTTCCTCCTCATCTGTATATGGGGGTTGATCGTCCTGTTCTACTAGCATTGGAAACTGTCCCCCCATGAGACATTTACCCTCCCTCCTTTCATACCATTTAAGGTATGAAAGTAATATGTTCTCTGGAAGAGGCCGTCGTGATCAATCGGTATTTTAGGACATGGAATGAATGCAACATCTAGGCCTCCCCTGGGCGCCCCTATGCTATCCTTGTACCCTGGAGCCTAAACTCCCCCTGGGACTGGTCTCTTAGCCCTACTGGCTTTGGGGTGTTTCGCCATGTTGATTTAAAACATCACTGGCTGTGCTAGTGCACAGGTCCCAGCCCAATCCTGTGGCAAGACTGAGTACAAGGTTTTAGTTCCATGATACCACCAAACATCTACTCTGGGGTACGGCATTTTAGACAGTCATTTCTGGGAGAAGATTTTGGTCAGTTACAACAGTTGTAGAATTTCATCACTTAAAAGTTCCTACTTCAGTAGCTTTGGGTGGTCTGTTCTAATGCTGTGATAAAGTCCCTGAAAAGGTGTGAAAACCGGTGGAATATCACTAACGCATTACACTAATTTATTTTCAATTCTGGTCTACTTGAAGAACTATGCTAACCCCTTTAACAGTGTGTGGAACCTTGGGTGCCCTAGCATGTGATAATTACTCCCTCCTTTAACAAGGACTTTAAAAACAGAAGTCATTTCATTAATGGTTTGTAGTTCAATTCAGGAATTTTCACTCATGGCAGATATGTTTCTCCTTTTAAATAACATCTCTAAATGTCAGGTCATCACTGATTAAATGGATGAGCATTAGGAGGTGGTGGCACTTGTCTTTTAAAACTCATACTCTGGTGCTGTGCGCTCCCTCTGAAGCTGCAAGTAAGATTTAAAACATCTGCAGGGTGGGTTGAGCGACCCCTTCTCCCTGAAAGATATTTGTTGTCAAAAATATGCACCATTAAAATGAGTGATCCAAGGCCCCGCATGTATTACTCCCAATTATACTAGTTTTTCAAAATTTTAATTTGCAATCACTCTTTGCCCAGTGTCTTTTTTTTTAAACTCTACATCTTGGACGACAAACAAATGTTGTTTCCACCTTAACAGTTCTCCTATGGTAATAACCATGCTACAATGGTGAAACCAATACTCTAGATTGGAATTCTTTCTTTGGCTTGGTTCTAGCTCTACCTTTAACATTTTCCATTCAAATAAAGATTTGCCTGCTATCTATATTGTAACAAATTAAATCTTCCCCAAATTCTCACATGAATAAGAATCTCTAAAAGAATAATTTGTTTATATGATGAAAAGATTGAATAATATGTTCTACCCTCAGTGTGTTTTTAGGATTATTTTCTAATAAGTGTGTTTATGTGTAAACTCACTCACTCCCGTGTTCCTTCTCGCCCCTCTGGTTGTCAAGCCACAACCCCCTCACGTTCTGCTGGCCCATGCCAACTCCTCTGGTTCTGTCCTCTCCTCTGTCCTGCCTTCTCCTCAGTCCATCCGCTCTTGGATCCTCCCGCTGTAACTCTTTTCAGTGGCCCAACTGCTTTGCATTTCATCTCCTCCTTTTCAGTCTCTACGCTGTTGCATGGAGGGCGTATTCCGCTCTCATGTCCCACACTCTGCTCTTGTGCCAAATCTCGTGGCTCAGGCTGGAACTTCATGTCCTGTCTGAGGGACCGATGAGAGTTTGCCTCTTTGTCAGCATGCTGGTTTGGTTCTGGATGCCTCAGGTGGAGATTGGTTCTGGATGCCTCAGGTCGTCATTGGTTCAGCTCGGGTTCTCTGTCTTTTCGATGGAGGAGGAGTCTCCTGTGGTGAGGTCATTTGTCTGAAGATGGGGTCGTAGCATTCTGACAGGCAGAGAGAGAGAGAGAGATCTCGGGACGCATTACCTATAGTTAATTCTAACACACTGAGGTAAAATAAATCCAATCCTTTCCTCTCTATTTTCCTAATCTTACTATCTGTGCCATATCCCTAAACATTGCTTTCACCCACTGTAACATGGCTACTCCAAATAACTCTTTCAGGAAACCATTTTCTTCCATTAGTGAAATACCTACATGTTTCAAGCACCACATATTTCACACACTATACAAGAACGTCCCCATATTTTCTCCATCTTTTAAATCTCACTGTTATTTAGAACATAAGTAACTAACTTTTGTGACAGGACATATCTGCAATGTCGCCACAATCTGCTGGGGAATTTTGTTCATAGAGTTTGTACATACAAAGCTGTACTTGTGGGTTAGTAGCCTGTTTCTACTGTAATCATTTTCAATAATTTTGCTCAGGTCACCGGTCGGTTGTCCATAAACTTAACAGGGGGTGTTTCTGGTACAGACTAAAACATGGATCCAGTGTATTTGGAGATTCCCCTCATCTGTAAATTCCCATCACTGATTATCCCGATCACTTAAACCCATCTCATCATTTGATACAAGAACTGCATATATGGGGGGGTGAATCATATTGATTATAACCGCCTCACCTTTGGGAACGAGTATTTCTAAATCCTCCTCTTGTTGCTCAGCTGATCTTTTGGCTCTGGGGATAAGTGAAAGTCTCTGAAACACAGCTGGAGTGTTGTTAGTGATGTGGGCATTATCTATGAGTGGACTAATGGATCCATGTCTTACTTGATATTGTACTCCCCATCCAACCAGAAAGGTGCCAAGTGTAATGAGCACAATCAACAATGCTATTCTGACTCTTATCCCTAGGGGACCCCACAATTGCTTTGGCTTTGTTCTTGACATCATCTCTATTTTATCCCTGGTTGTGTCAGTTACAGAATTTAAATAATGAGTACTATAATAACGTATACAAAAATTGGACTCTTTTTCAGATGTAAAGCAAAAATAGGTTTTCACTTTAGTGTACAATCTATACAAATCTATAGACAATTCGTCTTTTGAGCTATTTCTATCTTTATCTTATTTCTATTTATTGTTTTGTTCCAGCTCTGCCAAATCAGTCCTAACTCCCAATAATGTTCTGGAAGTTGCCAGTGTAGGGTGACAATGTGTGAGGTGGTGTCAATTTGCTCCTTTTTCTTTACCTTTAAACCGGAGCGCATGTGAAGTTCATTACAACTTCTCACTGTTCCGTCCACCGGGATCAGCTCACTGTCTTTTGTGAACTTTCACCCTCACCCATTCACCTGGCCGAACAGGAGTCTCTTCTGGTGTCTCGTCTGGTATCTCTGTAGCTTTCCTAGCCTGTGTAGACAAAACTTGGATAATATTAATCAGAGTTCTGACATATTCATTACTTCTATTCGTCTAATATCTAAAACTGGAGCACTCCCTCCTTGGAGGAGGCCCAAGCTTCGGCATACCTTTTGTCGTTATGAGATCTATTATTAACTCCATGTTATTATTTATTAACTACAACGTCACTGAAATCAACATATCTGTATAATCATGACACTCCCTCCTTTGAGCATAACATGCTCAATTAATATTGCAATGATTACCCTATTCTGAACAGGACATGTAAAACCCATAACGTTGCATTAAATAAATATAACTTCTCCGTGTACCCATAAGGCGTACAAAAATATCGTATGATGTATGGTTTTCTGATGGTATAAAAACATATTCACTAAAATCTGCCATTAGCACAACAAATTGTTTACTTGTTTCAATAATGGCTTTTGTCATGGTATTATGCATCATTGTTGCTGCGAAAAACAATACCCCTGGTGTTGCTAATGCGTCTCAATAATTCTAGGATTAGAGGATTGTTTGATACTGCTGAACAAAGATATGATAAAATAATATTTCTCTAAACTAGAGGGAAAATACGAACTATTCTCACAGAGGGTGACATGCATGAAGGGCTGGTGCCCCTCACTCAAAATGAGATATTGCCTTACGCACTACATTATAAATCAGTAAAGTTACTCAAGAATAAATAAATAAAAACTGATTCTTGAAACTGTTGTAAAAACCCTACAACTTCTTCATCCAAGCTCTCAATCAGTGTTATGTTATTTAATCTGCAGCTCATTGCCTTAAAACAGATACTTCAGACTGATTATAACATTTCGTTTATGAGAAAAATGTAATCTGACTCCATAAATCACATAATTGTTTGACTAAAAAAAATACACTTCCACTAACAATAAATGAAGTTCCCATTTAAACACAGCCCCGGTCTTCTGACGGGGTCTATCTATGTACTGGCTGGAAAATGTTGTGCCAGTCTCTGTCGCTCCGTCACTGTTGCTGGGTTCTTGTTGACTTCTTCACTGGTTTGAGACAAGCGACCCTATCGGACACCTCCCTTTGTAGCCAGACTTCACCACAGCAGAATCGAGTTTCTGTTTTTAGGTCTCAACAGCTCCACGTCAGGTGTATCGCCGCCCCTTGAACTGCAGTCGGTGTAAACAGGAGGACTTGGTAAGGATCCTCCGTCTTGGGCGAGTACTAGGTTTCCGTCTTCATATTTTTTGGGTGGAAACCCGCCGTCTTGACCTCACTAGCTGTGTGGACACAATAGTTTTCTGTGTGGGGGAACAACATCACTCGTAATCTCTATCCTTCTCATAATTCCAAAAATAGTCTGCTAAATGTTCTACTATGTTTTAATCTTCTACTACTCTGTGGATGCTTTATATGTAAATGCAATATGCTACTCACTATCTCTTTAAATAACATTCAACCTCTCCCTCCTGTGTTGACAGATATGGCTCAATGTAGCTGGATTTCAAAATACCCTTGGGCTGAGGATGCATCACCTGGTGGTCTGGCCCTCTGAGCTTCCTCATTGCTGTGATTGATACCAGGGTGTCAGTGGCATTTGGGTCATGTTTGGCACCCCTGTTCGTCTTTGACATCTCTGGGACCCCCTGCCTCCGTTTTCATCATGGAAACCTCCCCGGGGTAACTGCATGGAGGGCCGTTGTTTGGTGCAATGTTCTGCGGACACTCTCTGGATCAACGTGTCAGCTGACCACATTTGTAGCAGCCTTCATCTGTTCTTCATCTTGATCGTGGCTCTCCTCTCCATTGTCCCTTTTGTTGATGCTGTATGGGAGTGTATGCCTGTGCTTGCGGCTGTACTTGGGTAGGAGGATATGCAGGTGTTTGCTGTTGCCGAAATTGTGTGGGAAGATATTCTCAGCATCCTGTGTTGCGGACAATATCTGGCCCAATGTGAGAACTGACCACATATGGAGCATCCCTCACCTTGGAAACCTTGTCCTGTTGATCGATTACCTCCTTGGAAACGCCCTCCTCCTCTGCCACTTTGTCTTCCTCGGAAACCTCCTCCCCCTCTTTGTTGATTCTGCACCTGAATCTCTGGCACTTCCTGAGCTTGAATTGTTGGAGGTGTCTGACCTGCCTTCTCTGGTTCTATGGCCATCCCTGATGTAGCTGCCATTTGCCTTGCCGCTTTCTTGTTTTTATTAGCTTCGGTATCTTTCTCAGCTATTTGCATCTTCAAGAGTCTCAGTTGTAGTGCTTCCATTTCTGTCTTTTGTGTTTGTCTTTCTTCTGTGATTTCTTCTAATCGTATGTTCTCTTCTATCAGGTGTTTTGATTTACTGGTTAGCACTCTTACTTCATACTCCAATTATTTGAGATGTTTGTCCGTGGAGACGCCATCCAACTGCAAGACTTCTCCTATAGAACCAACATTCGGGGAGGGAGGAGGGACTTCGGCCAGGCTTAGATACAGCTTCGGAGTTTGGATAACTGGAGCCTCTTTGGTTTTTTCTGCTATGTCTTCCCTCACTGCCAGGTCTGCTACTTGGACCACATGTATGCTGTCTGCCAATAGGCTGGCATATTCCAGATGGAGTATCAGACTTGTAACTCTTATAAATCTTTCTTCAGCTTCTCTCCATATAGTTAGCTGTTGTAGGCATTGTTCGTGCTCATAGTCGAGTACTGCTCTTCTATGGGCTTTTGTTGGTCCAGGTTGATCATCTGCTGGAACCAGTCCTCTTGTTTACCACTGTTCCAACAGTTTCTCTATTTGGTTCCATGTCTTCTGTCTTTTAATTGGAAAGGTTAAAGCATCTGATCTGATTTTTATCCTTCCATTGATATCTGCAGTCGAGCCTGGCTCTGCGTCTGGTCTCAACTTAGTTTCTCTTGGTGACATGTTCTCTAACTATTCGAATGATCAAAGATTGAAGCACTAGTCCTCTGACTAGTACCTTTGTATTCCTTCAAAAATATCCTATGTCATCAGAATTGTTAAATCTGTTTTTTTTTTTTTTCAATTTATAGATTTTTCTTTTTTTTATGATTTATGTTTTTTTATTTATTAATAAAGTTAATTAAAAGATACAAATAATGCAAATTTTTAAATCTGAAATGTTAAAATAAAAATTGTACAGTGTATGGTTTTGACTTTGAAATATGAAAATTAGAAATCTGGTGAAAATCTAAATCTACTGTGTACAGTGCATACCGAAGTGTATGAAATTATGTAAATGTCATAATTTGTGTTAGCTTCAATACATTTGTTCGCTTATTTGAAAGAGTATTATGTAAAGTTTCTTATCTTATAATTAGAAACCACTTGCAATTCTATCTCGGCAATGAAGCATGCGTTTATTTAGAACACAATGCTATTGAGTGTTTCCTCTATGTAATAATTCTGTACTACCAGCAGAGTGCGCTATTGTAATTTCCAGCTTAATCCTCTAGGGATTACTGTTGCAAAACTAACCTCTATTTAACAAGAAAAGCTTTTTTTTCTTCTTAAAAATGGAAAGAAAATTACTCTAGGGAAGAAAACTACACTATGGTAAAACAACACAGCACATAACCGCCAAAACACATTTGCAAACTGGAATATTTAAAAAAAACGCCAATACACACTTGCAAGCAGAAAAGAAACTTCCAAAATCAGATCCCTACAAATACCAAACTTCCCACGGTAAGATAACCTGTCTATTTTATAGTTCCAACTCTGCAAAGAAATATGATTTGTCCTTCTCAAGATGGAGTGCCTAGCCTCATGTGAGTGGGACTGGGTGTGTAAAAACAAACAGAGTACTTTCAATTAGCATTTCACGAAATGGCGACTGCCGTGTGGTTCATTGTAAACATGAGGGCAAGACAAGATGGCAACTGATTTTCCAACCTTTGACCTGAAGAACAAAGGGATTTGAAAACACCTCGTGGCTCTCACAGCGGAGTTGAAATAATGGCTGAGTGATCTTTTAGTCTAGAAAATTCAACACAAAACAACACTGCAGTTTAAAATAACATTTCTATTTAGTTTACAATTATAAATGGGCCTCATACCCTTACGTCATAGCCCTCAACCCATGTACGTAATGTTTTGACTTTAAGAGCCAGTATGGTTATCTCCTCTGTTTAAACACGCTATAATGGGACAAAATAAGACACTATCCAAACACAATCAGCAGAATATCGTCTATCTAATGCACGAATGTCGCATTTCTCGTCGTAATCCACACGCAATGTCTGTTTGAAAACAGAAAATACAACCACTGAAAGCTTCAAACTGTTCAGGCCTTTTCCTCGAAAAGGACTTTTTTTTAAAAGAAAGCCTCACACTGTAATTAAAACACTCACTCAACTTTGTTCTTGTCTCAAACAGTCCCCACTATTTAATGGCCTAAAACCATTCACGTTAAATTAAAACGTAACAAGAAACACTTTTTGAAATGATTGCCCTCATCACACAAAGGACTTTTAAAAAAGAAAAACAGCCTCACACAGAACGGACCACTGGAGCATGGGCAAGCCTGGGCAGCAATGATTAAAAGATTTCTTTCTCCCAAACCAATTGTGTATTTCATTGTGGTCATTACAAAAACCAGTTATACCATACTATGTTTAGGTACTAATTAATTAAAACCTCAAAACAAACGCACACATAAATAACATAGGACAATACATAATATAATAAATCCACAATATGATAACATTTTACAGATTCATTTAATAAACTTTTACAAAACATAGGTTGATGTTATATCGGGGGAAAAAATGCATATTTAAACATTTCAATTAGTCTCTGCATATTTAAGTAATGCTAGTTTATGTAACAGATGAACAGATCAATGCAAGATCAATCAATCAATCAATCAATGTTTATTTATATAGCCCAATATCACAAATGTTACATTTGTCTCAGTGGACTTCACAGTTTGTACAAAATATCAGTATGACAATACGACACCCTCTGTCCTTAGACCCTCACATCGTACAAGGAAAAACTTCCGGAGAAAACCCACAGTTTAAAGGGAAAAATGGGAGAAGCCTGGGAGCAACAGAGGAGGGATCCCTCTCCCAGGACGGACAGACGTGCAATAGATGCCGTGTGTAAATTGAAAAGATAATACATTTGCAACATAGGTAGTCCAAATGTTTGGAAATGCATGTGTGTATAATAGGAAGATGAATCCACGACGATATCCATCCAGGACCTATGATCCATGACCACAGCCACGACTCAAGATCCAGGGCTCGCGATGCAGGACACAGGACCGCAGGATCATCCATGACTCCGGATCCCAGCGTATATAGACACCAAAAAGAAAGAAATTTGGGGAAGCTGGGTTAATCGGAACATGAGAGTACACAGGTATAGACAGAGAGAAGGAAGAAGTAAGATGTCCCCCGACAAACTAAGCCTATATCAGCAAAACTAGGGGCTGAATCTAATCAGCCCTAACTATAAGCTTTATCAAAAAGGAAGGTCTTAAGCGCACTCTTAAAAATGGATAGGGTGTCTGCCGCCCGAACACAAACTGGAAGCTGATTCCACAAATGTGGAGCTTGATAAGAAAAGGCTCTAAGATAAGTTAGTTAGCATACACAACATTTGTTAATGAATAACGTCATATGACATTAAATGTCTGCCAATAAACACCCCATTCTTCCTCACATTGGTCCTTTGAGTAAAGGATCTTTTTGCCTTATAGAACACACTTGGTTCTGGTTTTAGCAATTGAAATAACTATATACAGGAACATATTCATGTTAGATCAGTAATGTAGTGTGGTACACTAATTTAGTGTAGTGCATATCAGTCCATGTAAAAATAAAAATAATCTCCCTTCTCCCTAATGGTTGTAGCCATCTTGCAGTCTCTACAGATACGCTGTATAAGGATATCCTCCTCTGCAAAAACAACGAAATCGCACCACTCCATCCCTGTGAGTAGGAGCTGGCCTTGCATCTGCCAATAGTAGCTATGAGACTGCTTCAGTTTTAATGTGCCACTTTGCATTTTTAAGTAGCTACAGTCCACATAACTTTTTGCATTTGGGCATTTTATTTCAACAAGTCCAAAAGGTGGGCTCTCAGTTGGGTCAAACACCAGACCGTCAGGAGATGACCATAACCAGGGGGCATCTGGGTGAATGACAAACCCACACGGCCAGTAATTGGTGTTTTTAATCTGGCAGTATTCCTGGATGGCAGCCGGTTCCAGTGCCAGTCCCCTCTTTATTAACGCCGTTTGCGCCACGCCCTTCCAAATCCGTTGTGTCAAGTTTTCAGCCAAGCTCTGACCTCGAACATGGCATACTTCCCTGAAACGGGAAGAAGTTATTCTTGGCCTCCTAACACAGTGCCATTCCACACTGTCGCTCTGCTCCCTTGTGGCCACCTCGATTTTCCTTGCCATGAGCAATGTTGTCGCAAGTGACAGTAGATGGAGGTGCTGTTGGTGACTGCACACAAACTCACAGGTGGTAGGCTCCAGCCTATAGCCATCCACAGGTAGAGGTGGTGGTGGAGGGGCATCTGGGTGATGCACTATCTATAACCCGGCTAAGAGGTAGTGGATGCTGGTATGAGAAGAAGAAGAAATCTAGACCGCAAAAATAATTAAACAAGCGAGTACCTGTTTTTCCTGGCCAAGGACAGGTTACTTGAACACAACACGAGCGTAACGTGTCTTCACGTGGTATATGTCTCGTCTGAAAGGAGCACCGGAACGCCGCTCCAGCCCTATTATTGCAGTACCCATAAGGAGCCGTACACATGCCGCAGTGTTTGCGTGGCTGTGTCTTTAGTTGTAAGCACAGTGGCGATCTGTTGTTATTAGCATCTGGTTAGCTAGCTATGCTAACGAATTTAAAGAGCTTTTCTACAACCAGGTGGAAGAGAGCTCTCTCCTGAGAGGCTCAAATAACCTCAGCTCAGTGAGGTTAAGGCACACCTTGATATGATCATTATAGTTATTAATGAGACTAAATGAAAAACAGGTATAAAATACTATATGACAGTAACAAAAAAGTTGTTAAAAACAACAAGAATAGAGTTTAAGGCGAGACACCCCAGGTGAATAGGGTAATTTTTTTAACTTAAAAGTATCAGCTAGAAATTTCTCCAGTTAATTACTTACAATAAGGCAATTGTTTTTTGTATTACAAGTTTTCTGAAATAGCATGTTTAAATATGCAAATTACCCATTATCTCATTAAATATGCACATATTTTAACACATTTCAGGAATCGAAATCTGAACTTTGGATAAAGCCAGGTTCAAAATTCTTGTTTCATTTTGTAGTCATATTAGTATCTAGGGCTTTTACAGAAGGGATATTGGATATCTCTTTTTATCACTCCATAAATCAGAAAATACTGTCAACAGCCCTAAAATATCAATTTTCGCCATGTTTTTAGGTATACAATGTTGTATAATTCAGGCTATGAATGATATATGAACAAACCCTTCTGTAAAAGCCTTCATAATATTGATAGGAATATAACTGGAAGGTTTGGTGTATCTACGTGCTACTGAAGTTGAAATTTCGAACTCAGAGTAGGAGAAAAAACTCATTTTGAGAAAACGACCTTTAAAGATTGCAGTGAGGCGCTAGCTAAACCCTCCTGTTCTTTAGATGATAGCTTGCGCCTCGACGCACTCCGTGAAGGTATTTCATGTTCGGGTCATTTGTTTTTTGTATAACCTTGCTTCGTGCAAGTGACAATTGTTGTTTTCTTCTCTGTGAACGTTTTTTTCGCCGTTCTTTTGCTATTTTGAGATCTCAATTTCTAGCGGAAAGCTAACCAGGAAGTGTTTTAGCACACCACGTGACGCATCTGAACGAATCACGTTGTCAGAAATTGACACCAGCCAATGAGATTTCGTTTCTTGGTTTAAGACCCCTTTGTGCTTTCACGATTGGTTGCTGATACAAAGGAAATGACCATATTTGGATCCGATGAGATTGTGCAGGAGAGACACAGCTTTCCAACGATATCTCTGATGACATGGTGCACACAGCGGTCGCGGTACTTTATGTTACGTTAGAATGCTAACTTTTGGTGAATTTAGGAGAAATCTACAGACACAAATAGACAAACTATAGTAAAATAAACACTTAAATGTGTATTTTGTACGTTTTCCTTCCAAAAGCCTGAAAGAAAACATGTTATA
This sequence comes from Pogonophryne albipinna, assembly GCA_028583405.1. Taxonomy (NCBI): domain Eukaryota; kingdom Metazoa; phylum Chordata; class Actinopteri; order Perciformes; family Artedidraconidae; genus Pogonophryne; species Pogonophryne albipinna. Next base: position 8,987,977 of record CM053248.1, read on the forward strand.
GAATCAAAATAGCACAAAATCTCAAAATTGACCAGTACTTGAAAAACGGTGTTTTTGCCTGCCGTGTCTCGCCTTAAAAAGGGAGTGATTTGTAAAATATCCAAAAAGAAAAATCTGCTTACAGTTCTGTTTCATATGGGTGTTGAAAGATGTATCCATAGATCTCTTCATGTTGTTCTCAAAGTGCACCAGATTTGATGCTTTTAACTTCAATATTTAAAAAAAAATCTTCCCGGGGGAACATGCCCCCGGACCCCCCTAGCGGAGGTTAGGTCCCCTCCCCCCACTTAAATCATGTTCACATGGATAGGATACTATACATTTGCACACAACTTGTGTCCATATCTTTCTGTTTTGGTGGTCATGCCACACCGTGCACATGCATGCATACGTGAGTCATGGTGAGATATCTGGATTGGTTGCTTTTTCTTTGCACAGCATGAAAGAAAGGCCAAATTAATGGGCTGTGATTTTAGTTTTTTTAAGCAGAGGTTGAGTTCAATAATTTGTACGACCCTCGGAGGATTTTGTAAAAATTGAAAGGATTTAGGTTCCCCACCCCTGCTGTAAATAATAATACAAACCCTTGATTTATAACTTAACATCTCTGTCTCCTATTGATCTGAGTATATTATAAAGAATAGCAGTTAATTGAAGCATTATAGCACAGGCCTTTGTCAGATGGTATATTACGCTGTTTTTTTTCCTGCTTCGAATAGTTCTCTCTTTTTTCACCATACCTGTGTTTGCATCACTGTAACCAATGAGCACCTGCATGTGTGTATGAGAATGGCCCTGACACCATTTCAGCCCAGATTTACAAACTCCTGGCAGGACAAGCTCCAGCTCAATTCTCGCACTGAATTAAAAAAAAGTGAGTGAGGGACTGCAATATAAGAGGGAAAGAAAGAGACACTTTAAAACTGTTCAATTGTTATGATGTGTAAAGACTGATATTGTTCTATAATCGTCTGAAACTGTTAAATCATGATGTGAAACGGTTAACAAAGAAAAAGGGAAACTCAAGCTGCTGCTACACTTTATTTTATTTATCTAAAATTAAGCACTTTTAAGATGCACACATTTTCAAAAGCTATTATATTTATTTTCTCTATTTTATTTTTAAATGCAGCCCGAGAGGAACATTACACATATCCACAGTACTTACTGTATATCTGTATAGTTCAATGTTAATTGACAATAAATATTGTTGTTTATGAATTGTACTTTCTTTATTTGATTGGCAGTCAGTTGTTGATTACATGCAGACGTTGATAAAACTACAGCTATTTCAATATATATCACACTAATTCATAAAGCAACTTAGACATTTTGATGTTCCGGACCTTTGCATGGGGACATTTTCTCTAACTGGACCTCATTGAATTTTAGTTGAATACCCCTGCCTTACACCTTCAGCAACTGTAAACTGCTTTGGCTTAGTGGAAATGAACACCATGCATGTCACTCACTCTGCCTGGTTTCACACCCTATTAATTACACAAAAGAATTGTCAAATTAATTGAAATGGTTATTGATGCAACATACTAAATCAGCTCTTGGCACAAAGGAAATACTCATTAAACCGTGGATTGGTAGTGAACACATACTGTACTTACCATGGTTCTAGGCTTGTACCATCGCTGCTCTGTTTCAGTGCAGCTGAGGACAGGGGGTACAGCAGCCAGGTTGAGTGTGGAGTTGTGTGCGGTCTGGAACAGCAGTGCAACAGTGTGGTTGCAGAGTGCTGTTCCAGCTACACAGGAACACTTTGCCACTGCAATCTCCACAGGTGAGCAGTTCTCAAAGACAATCTACACATTAAAACAAAATGTCAGTCATTTTACATTTAGGACACTGCTTCAATACAACACAGAAAAATGAGAAAGCTGAGAGCAGGCTGATCAGGCAAGTAGTAGGTGTGGGAAAAGGCTAAACCATGTCAGATTATCAGTCACATCACATACACAGAAGTTCTGCTGTTTGGAATACTGTAATTTAAAGACATTCAAACAGATAAGCTCTCTCAGCTGTCTCAATTTATTATCTTATTATTATATTATAACTAAATAAAATAGTGTTAGTAGAACGTTGAACAGCTTAACATAGATGTAGGGTACAAAACCAGCACTTACCTAACACTGGCCTATACAAATAACTGGACCCTACATTACATTACATGACATTGCATTTAGCTGACGCTTTTATCCAAAGCGACTTACAATAAGTACATTCGACCAGGAAGACAGAAGAAGAAAACAGAATCATATAAGTACATCAGGTTTCATAGAGCCAAACATTTCAAGTGCTACTCAACTGGCTATATATAAGCCAGTCCTTTATTAGTATATAAGTGCTCTGTTATCAGTTCTTTGTTAGTAATTCTATCGCTCGAAGTGGAGTCGAAAGAGATTAGTTTTCAGGCTGCGCCGGAAGATGTGCAGGCTTTCTGCTGTCCTGATGTCAATGGAGAGCTCATTCCACCATTTTGGAGCCAGGATAGCAACCCCACGTGTTTTTGCTGATGGGAACTTGGGTCCCCCTCGCAGCGAGGGTGCAGCGAGTCGTTTGGCTGATGCAGAGCGTAGTGCACGCGCTGGGGTGTACAGTTTAACCATGTCCTGGATGTAGGAAGGGCCAGATCAATTCGCAGCATGGTACGCAAGTACCAGTGTCTTGAAGTGGATTCTAGCAGTTACCGGAAGCCAGTGAAGGGAGCGGCGTGGTGTGGGAACATTTTGGAAGGTTGAAGACCAGACGAGCCGCTGCATTCTGGATGAGCTGCCGAGGTCGGATGGCACATGCAGGTAGACCAGCCAGGAGGGAGTTGCAGTAGTCTAGGCGTGAGATGACGAGAGCCTGGACCAGAACCTGCGTTGTTTTCTGGGTCAGCTGGGGACGTATCCTCCTGATGTTGTAAAGCGTGTATCTGCAGCAGCGGGTTGTAGCAGCGATGTTTGCAGTGAAGGACAGTTTGTTATCTAGGATCACACCCAGATTCCTTGCAGTCTGAGTCGGGGAAACAACAGAGGTGCCGATGTTGATTGTCAGGTCAAGAGTGGGACAATCTTTTCCCGGAAGGAAAAGCAGTTCAGTCTTGTCAAGGTTGGGCTTGAGGTGGTGAGCAGACATCCACTGAGAGATGTCAGCTAGACAAGCAGAGATGCGTGCGACGACCTGGGTCACTGAGCGGGGAAAGGACAGAATGAATTGGGTGTCGTCAGCGTAGCAGTGGTATGAAAAACCATGCGGGCTAATGACTGATCTGAGCGAGTTTGTGTACAGGGAGAAGAGGAGGGGACCAAGAACAGAGCCCTGAGGGACCCCTGTAGTTAATTGACAAGGGTCGGACTCGGACCCTCACCAAGTTACCCTGTAGGTACGGTCTTTGAGGTATGAGGTGAGAAGGGAAAGTGCAGAGCCTGAAACTCGAAGTTCTTGGAGAGTGCGAAGGAGGATCCGATGGTGCACTGTGTCGAATGCAGCAGACAGGTCCAACAGGATGATGACAGAGGAGAGGGATGCTGCTTTGGCAGTGTGCAGTTCCTCAGAGACAGCAATGAGAGCAGTTTCTGTGGAGTGACCTGCCTTGAAACCAGACTGGTGCGGATCCAGAAGGTTGTTGATGGAGATAACAGGAGAGTTGTTTAAAGACGGCGCGTTCAAGTGTTTTAGACAGGAACGGGAGTAGAGAGACAGGCCTGTAGTTTATAACATCAGACGGGTTGAGAGTGGGTTTCTTTAGGAGAGGGTTTACTCTTGCCTCCTTAAGACTATTTGGAAAGTGACCAGAAGTTAGATTATACTAACCATACAGTAAAGAACAGCAGCCGTCACAACCAGTTTCTGGGGTTTCCATGAAAGCAGAGACGGTTTTCAACCTCTCATTAAGAATCTTTGATGAAAGCTAAGTTTGGGTTTAGCTAATGTATTTATCATTTTACACGAGGGTTACAAAACGAAAATAAATCTGTAGCCCCTTCATGCTACACACACATAGCTAGCTACCAGTTGATGTGAGCTAATTTATTGTCACTATGTAATCTGTTGCAACACGTCAGCTAGCTGGGCTTATTTGAATCCTAAATCACAGGTTACCTACTCTAGCCACATCAAAACCCCAGAACATGAACCTGATTGAGGCTTTGAACCGATGAACACTTTTTATGTTCCTCCCTACTCTGAGATCGTGAGGCTTTTTATGCTTTCTCATGGACCTGAGCTAGCCCTGACGCTCACTCTCAGTGGTGTAGTGGGGATTTTTTTACTGGGTGGACGCTATTTTAATTAGGTCATCCCAAACAATGCCACACAAGTGTGCACGCGCGCAGTGCACTCACAAAACGGGCAGACAGGTCCACAGAAACTACCGGTATGCTTAGTCCTACTTTAGTTACTGTACTGCAAAAAGCAGACGGCGCTGCGCTCAACACACACACAGACTGAAAAACATGGACACACTGGCACATAAGTAGGGTTGGGTATCGTTTGAATTTCCACGATTCTGATTCCGATTCCGATTCTACTTTTCGATTCCGGTTCTTAACGGTTCTCAATTCCGATTCTTTGAGGGGCAGGGTAAACAACATTATTAAGTTCTTGTTGAGAAAAACAAGCATATCTGCCTTCTCAGGCATACCAGGAAGAAATGTTTGAACATTTTAAAGCAAAATGCTTCAATCTGGTGCACTTTAAGCAGAATTACTTGAGACTAGATCTAGGGGGTACAACTCTAAACACCCATATGAAAAAGATCGGTTTACATTTGAATAATTACATAAGTATGTGAGCATAACCAATAACCCATAGCCAATAACAAATACATGTAAGGTATTTTATTTTTGTTGTTCATTCATATCTTATTTTACTATTTTATTTATGCATATTTTTTTATCTCTCCAGTTTAAAACGATATGTCTGGTTTACTGTCCTATAGTATACATTGGAATGATTTCAAACCTGTTTTATCCCAATAATTATAAAGGAGTGCCTTGGAAATATGTGTTTATATAAATTGTGATCAAAACGTTTGAGACCCACTGAGATAACTTAGACTAAAGTGAACTATCTAAACACTCAGAGTCCTTTACCTCACTGAGCTGTAGTTATCAGCCTCTCAGTCTGATTGGAGAGGACTCTCCCTCCACATCATTGAAGAAACATCTTCTTCTTCCGTTAGAGCAGCTAGCACCAGATGCTAATAACAACAGCGCCGGTTCCAGTGCACCCTCCCGTTCTCCCTCGCTCCCTCGCACTTTGGCTGTGAGCTGCGGGCGCCAGATAAGCCAACATCACCCATTTTCATCACTTGCAGCGCCCATCGTACAGGGCGAATGAAACGTGTAACCGGGGTGAAAAGGGTGTTACATTTACTTAATTATGAATGTTGTTACATCAAGGCCGAAAATTAGGATGAGCCCCAACGGTCAAAACATTTGTTTTCCCTCCCAGAGCTGCCAGCGCAGCGCCTCCCAGATCTGGCGCCCTAGGCGAACATCTATAACGCCAGTGCAACGGGCCGGCCCTGATCTCAGGTTACGCTGTAGGAAGTGTAGGTACAACGCTACATTTCCCACCCCGCCACAGTCATACAGTAGGCTACGGAGAGCGGCGAGAAACATTTCTTCAGGCATCGAAAAGCGGAACCGAAATTCACATTTCTAAATGATGCCGTTGTAATCTAAATATTGGAACCGGTTCCGAACCGGAACCGGTTCTCGGTACCCAACCCTACACATAAGTTACATAAACAATGTATAGGCCTAAATTGCATAAGCTACAGTATTGCAACTAAGCAGACAGCGCTGCTTCTCTCTCTCTCTATCTCCACTTTCAAAATCTATTTAAAACTCATAACAAACAAACATTCATTGCCTTCTCCCGGTTTCCTCCCGGGGTCATATTTCTCCCGCATTTCTCCCGATTTCTAACAAAATCAGATTTACACAGGACTGTTTCCACTCGGACTTTAATACAGCTATACCATTGTTTGGTTTCCATGGTAGTGGTAGCGCATCTCTTTAGTAGCGCGCGCAACTGAAAGTCTGAGAGGGTGAGGAAGATAGTCACACAAAACAGAACAAGAATCGACAACTCTACCCTCTCTGCTCACTCCTTTCCATATGCTCCATCAAGGATGGTGCTACGTGCTACAGGCCGCAAGGCAGTGCACTTAGAACTACAATAAGCATGTTAATGTTAATCTAACAGCTCCGGCGATCCACTAGCACCCCCCCGCGGTGGTTTTGAAATGCTCCCGATTTCTGAGGTCTCAAGGTTGGCAAGTATGTCCACAGGTATGCCTCTTGTTTCCTCCGCCACATCTCCTCCGTCCATACCTTTGGGAAAGGTGAGCTTGAGCTAGCCAGCGCAGCTAACGTTAAGTTAGTGCTAGCATTATCCACGTCTTTAGGCGGCTCTTGTGATGATGTAGTACTAGTCTAGTAGCTTCACTTGTAGCTTCGGTGCTGCTAGCCTCTTTCTTCTTGTGAATTATATTCTTTTTCGAAAATAAGTCAAGTAAAAAATGTTTGCCTGCCATTATAGAGCTTTTTCGTTAGCGTTCTTGAGGGAAAGAGCTGCCGCAAAATCGGCGGACGGGGTCATGAGAGTGATGATGAATCATAATTTTTTAAGGAAATCGTTTTTATTTTTTATTATAATTACTGTGAAATGTATTATGTTTTTGTCATTATTACAACAAATACACACTTGCAACTAATAAGACTGGCAATGATTTTATATTTATTAGACTGTTAAAAAAAAAGATCATGCTCCAAATAAGTGGGGGTACGGTGTACCCCCGCGTCCAACGCCCACTACACCACTGCTCACTCTCCCTGAAGTTGGATCTTTGTTTGAAACTGTGGGGAATTGGACATCATTCATGTTATCCAAAACACATAATAGTACATCATTAAAACGCTTTACACTGTGTCAAGTTGTCAAAGTTAGCCAGTAACTACAGCTTTGTTTGTCACTTACCTTCATAATTGTCGATGGAACTGGATATGTACATCTTGAACCCCTTTTCTCTTTTGCTCCTCGGGGCTGAGCTTGCTGCTTGTACCAGCCGATGTACATCACTGATGTTAACCTGCGGTAGGTCTTAGAGACATCAAGTGTAAAATAGTGCCATCACGTTAACGTTAGCCTTCTCACTTTGCTCTACCGCTATCTGTATGCTATCTATCTTGCTATCTATCTCTTTATCTATATCTATCTCGCTATCTATATCGCTATCTACCCGCTCTACCGTAGACCGGACATTTACAAGCGCACACTCAATGAAATAGAAATACGTCATCCCGTGCAACTAGCCTATAGTGTACTGGCAATGTGTGGGGAATACCGCGAAAATGAACAATAGGTTTATTGATATATATTTTGTATCGATAGTCATGAACTTTTTCTTGGGACAAAATAGACTCTCCATTAGCAAACGTTTACTCTGTGTTAATGTTATTTTGGTGTGTAAAAGTGAGATTACATGTGTAGATGATTAAATTAATCATTTATTCGTCCCACAACGGAGACATTTACAGTGGCTATAGACATGTTTTTGCCATCGATTATTTGATCATACTGTTCTGTACAGATGAGGCTGTCATAGATGTATTTATATGTCTGCCTGTGATTATTTTATCATAGATTTATTTATATGTGTGCCTGTGATTATTTTACCGTCCTGTACAAATGAGACTTTGTAATCAGATGTAGCTTATGTATATGTGTGTCTGTGATTTTATACTGAATTTAAAGTAACTCCGGTGATGCCAGTCCGCTGGCATCACAGGCTCTGCCCTTGCATGGTTCAGGTCCTACCTGACAGACCGTAGCTTCTCAGTTCAGCTAGGTGCCTTCTCCTCTGCCAAAGCCCCTCTTACCTGTGGGGTTCCCCAAGGCTCTATTATGGGCCCCATCCTCTTTTTACTGTACATACTGCCCCTAGGTTCAATTCTCACAAAACACAATATTCCCTTCCACTGCTACGCCGACGATGTACAGATCTATCTGCCTCTCAAAGCAAATGTCAAACAGTCACTACACCAGTTGATGGACTGCTTAACAGAGATAAAATCCTGGCTGAGCAAAAACTTTCTCAACCTCAACGAGAGCAAGATCGAGGTCATCTTTTTTGGACCCCAACCTCCAGCCTCTCCGGTTGATATTCTGGGCTCTCTCAATAAAAACATCCTCCCCTCTGTCATGAACCTTGGAGTGACCTTCACTAGCACTTTTAAATTCGACAAGCAGGTTAAAATAAGACTATTGGCCAAAACCAAGTTGTATTTATCTTTTAAAGACTTAGAAAGGGTTATTAATGCCTTCGTAACCTCAAGACTGGATTACTGCAACGCTCTGTACGTGGGTATGTACCAGGCCTCAATTAAACGCCTGCAGCTAGTCCAAAACGCAGCTGCACGTCTTCTGACTGGCCACAAAAAACGTGACCACATCACCCCAATTCTGGCCTCACTACACTGGCTTCCAATTCGGTTCCGAATTGATTTTAAAATCCTTTTATTTGTTTTTAAAGCACTAAATAGGCTGGCTCCTGCCTATATAGCTGAACTCCTCCAGTGCTACACCCCAGCCAGAGCTTTAAGGTCTGTTGACCAGCTGTTGCTGATAGTGCCCAAGACCAGGCTCAAAACCCGAGGTCACCGAGCCCTCGCAGCAGCTGGCCCTAGTTTCTGGAACACTCTGCCCCCTCCATGTGAGGTCGGCCCAGACCCTAGGGGTTTTTAAATCTACTCTTAAGAAGCACTTCTTCTCCCTGGCCTTCTAGTCAGAGCGGAGCACGACTCCTGATTTTTCCCTGTGTTTTTTATATCTGTTGTAATTTATTGTCTTGTGTTTTTATTACATGTACAGCACTTTGGCTCGACCAAAAATCGCTTTTAAATGTGCTTTATAAATAAACCTTGATTTGATTTGATTGTAACTGGAAATACCTGTGTGTGTGTGTGTGTGTGTGTGTGTGTGTGTGTGTGTGTGTGTGTGTGTGTGTGTGTGTGTGTGTGTGTGTGTGTGTGTGTGTGTGTGTGTGTGTGTGTGTGTGTGTGTGTGTGTGTGTGTGTGTGTGTGTGAGAGAGTGTGTGAGAGAGAGAGACTCCTGTCCAACCTCCCAAACTTTCTTTTTATGTGTGCATTGTTATTTGTGCTTGAGCAACATTTTACTTGAACTTTATTTCAATGAAATTAGTTGTAATTATTGTCCTACATTTTAATTTGTTTTACAGAGATGTTTCACAGCTGCCTGGGCCTAGTGGCCCACAGGCGGCGTTTATCCAGCAACCAGAACATCCATCTGTGCCTGCCCCCAGGTCAAGATCTACCGTGGCTCAAGGGCCTTCACCAGAGCCATCACCACCAAGGACCAGAGGACCAGCATCACTACAGCTGCCTCCACCTCCATCTGTGGCTGCCACCAGGTCAAGATACACCTCAGCACAAAGGCTCCACCACAGCCATCACCATCAACCCAGCCAGCAAGGAGGTCTCGTGGAGGTCTCGTATAGCACTTTACCCCCCACCTACACAGCAGCCCATGAACCATCATCCCCACAGCAGCCAGACCCACTGTCTTGGAAGACAGACAACGACCTTGACACTGTCTTGACATTTATAATGAATATTTGGTTGAAAGTTCTGATGTTCAATATTGTAAATAGTGAGATTTTCCAGTTTAAAATATTTATATAAATACTTGGTTGAAAAAAACATATTTATAATAAATTGTTGGTTGAAAAAAAAGTTTCAATGCTCAATTTGTATTTGTACACATCACATGAACCTTGGTATGTAATATGAAGTCATTATTCAGTCATAATGTATCTCAGTCCCTGCTATGGTGAAAGTAGAGTGATAAACACCTGTTTTACTAAAAATTCAAATTTAATTTTTTTCATTTTAGACATGAATTACACATTTGTATACAGTGTAATTCAAATATTTCACTACTTTTGTGATCCTAAGACTTTGGTAACCAAATCTAAAACACCAAAACAATTGGGTGAAATTAGTAAATGTGTGTTTTCACAAGAGTTTTGAAGATTTTCCGAAAATCGGATGTCAAATGTTAAGCTTTAGAGCTACTTATCTCATCACATAGTGCTCTAAGGTGAGTAATTTGCATTTAAAGCAAGACCAGAGATTGTCCTGCACATTTTGATATGTAACACGTGCCATGTTATAAGAAGTACATTTAAAAGATGATTTAAGGAAACATCTAAAAATCGAGAAAATACCCTTAGACTCTGAAGTATTAAAATAACGTGTTATAGCAGAAAGTTTAATACAGCGTATTTCTGGTATATTCATTTTATTGTCACCTGATATATAGGATGTGTGTTAACTTGAATGGACGGAAAATGATGTCCCATTTTGAGTGGAAGTAGATTAGCGCAAATGGTCTTTTCTTCCACTTTTGTGTTATAATCAAAAGGTGTTTTTTTGGCTATCTGTGAGTAGGTAAGGTACAGTACAGCCTGTGATTTCTGCCTTGAGTAAAATGATTACCCGTTGATGAGTATTTTTCAGAAAGTCATTTTGGGCTTTCAGGGGCAGAACTCAGTAGGTTGTCTGTAAAGGCCCTGTCACACTGTCCCGAAATTGACTTCCGATGGACACACGAATATGGAATTGTGAATTTCGCACGAAGATGGCCCCGAACTTGGTCATCGGCCAAGCAACAGCCGAAGCAACAGCCGAAGCAAGTACGATTTCTACAGAAGGCCACACGATGGCACCCGAACCTCACACGAAGGCGACACGTGACCTCCCGATGGTATAAAAGCTTCGGCCGTGTGGGAAATCAAATTCTTGATCGGAGATTATTGGGAGCAGAACACAAGGTAAATTCTACTTTAATTCTACATTAACATGCCACCCAAGGCAGGGAGAGGCAGACGGAAGAAGCTGGCTGTTAAATACACTCAGAAGAGGAAACCAGAGGAAACCGAGGTCCAAGAACACAGCACTGAGTCTGCAACCAGAGAGAGAAAGGGGAGGAAATGCAAGAAAGTCGGGCCAACTAAAACTCCAGAGCGGCCCCCAGAGGGTTCCAGGTCTCCTCAGCAGTCCGAAGAGTCTCGGCAGCATTCACCTTCTCCTCGTCGTAACAGACATCCCGAATCCTCGGAGGATGAAGGTAAATATTTCTAACTTATTTTTGGTATGGATGGGGGCAGGCTTCGAGTTATAAACTGTGCTCTATGGGGAGTCTGCTGCTGCGTGTGAGTGTGTGTGGGTACGCACGCGCATACCCACACACACACACACACACACACACACACACACACACACACACACACACACACACACACACACACACACACACACACACACACACACACACACACACACACACACTCACACGCAGCAGCAGCAGCCCTCTCTCTACTTGCTACAAACTTAAATATGAAAAGGTTCAACTACACACACACACATCATCGGCATAGATTGCGTAATAATGTATTGCGCACCTTGGAGGTGCAGTGCAGGCATATTGTCATTCAAGAGATGCGTAGTTCTTTTGGAAAGCATGTTTTTCTTTTAGCCTATTTACCTCGTTAACGTAAAAAATACTCATTACATTGACACATGCATTATTTGTGATTCAAATAATGGTTGTTGGTAATGTATTAGCGACCCCCACAGATGTATAGCTTCACTGCGTCCGTGGGAGCTCAGACCCCTCCTTATGTGAGCTCAGCTCCCATTGGCTCCTACATAACTCGAACCCTGGATGGGGGGCAAGAGGGGTAATTGATTTTGTTATATATTCTCATACATTGTTGTCCTGCATGTACTTAATTTGTTATTCATTTGGTATATTTTCAGATGAGTCAGCCTCCCCCGCCCTCCCTGCAGGCAAGTCCAAGCCTGAAGTGGGCAAAGGCGACAAAGGGAAAGGCAAGGCCCAGAAGGAGAACCCACCCCCTGG
>CM053248.1:9004926-9077426 GCA_028583405.1 Pogonophryne albipinna
CCCTCACGATGGCCTTACGAAGGGCAAAATAGACACACGAAGTCAACACGAAAATGAACCTTCGCAAGGTCCTTCGGCAAAATCTTTGGCATGTCAAAGATTTTGCCACCGCTCCCGAAGTTGCTGCCGGAGCCTGATAAATTCCACCGGCGGTCATACGATGGCTTAAGATGCCCTCACGAATGCCTTACAAAGGGCAAAATGGACACACGAAGTCAACACGAAAATGAACCTTCACAAGGTCCTTCGGCAATGCTTTGTGATGCCAAAGATGTTGCCACCGCTCCCGAAGTTGCTGCCGGAGCCTGAGAAACTCCACCGGCGGTCATACAATGGCTTAAGATGCCCTCACGAATGGCCCGATGTTGCTACGATCACAGCCGAATTTGAACATTTCCTTTATCGTGTGTCCATCGGGAGTCAATTTCGGGACAGTGTGACAGGGGCTTTAGAGTTGTCTGTATGATCTGGAAGCTTAAATTAATAGAAGGAGGAAATATTATGTCAATTCTTGGACCTTCTCAAAATATAACTATACTTTAATTACAGTTTCCAGATATTTGAAGAGGCCATGAGATGATGTGAGTCACACAGTTAGAGAGACAATGGTCCTTCTGATTTATCAATAGATGTATTCATGATTAAGTGAGCTGACTTCGAGGTGGAAGGAAGATCAGAGGAGGCCTTAGGATATAAGAACAGTTAACCTTTGTTAGTTAGCTAATCCTATGGATGTCATGAGATGATGACGTTTAAACCTATAAAAAGTATAGCTTTCAGAGGAAAAACATGTGACATTTGTGTGATAGTCTGCATGATCAAATATGTGTGCGTTCATTTCAGTGGCTATATGCTGTATAATTACTGCTCAACTATACCTGTGTTTTATTGATTTCCCTCTGTTTTATTCTTTCATGTTATGAGTACTAAATTGCCACAACATTTTGGAGTAGTTGGCTTAAACAGATGTGTGTGCGTTAAAAGGGAATGGGTGTGCGTTCTGTCATGACTCCAAAGCATTGTTGTGGGACTGCCTGAGGGCAGAGGGACACACACACACACACACACACACACACACACACACACACACACACACACACACACACACACACACACACACACACACACACACACACACACACACACACACACACACACACACACACACACTGTAAGGAGATGGGGCGAAACAGATGGAGTCAACAACTGCTGACTCATTGCCTAGGGTCTCGCCCAGAAGTGAAACTGGCCAATGGAGAACTACCAGCTCACGGTCTAGGGCTCGCCCAGAAGTGAAATCGCCAATAACAAATAGCTAGGGAGGAGCAACCAGCACAACTCCTCCCACATAATTTGTATTTAAGCTGTCCCAATGTTCATACTCGGTGCTGTCTTCTGACTGACTGTCGTGGTACGTATATCACACGGTAGTAGAATTCAGCCGGGAGTACTCTGTATTTTGTGCTATTGCAGAGTGCTCTGTATTGTGTATTGTTGTTTTTTGCCATTAAAACAGATTATTGTTTAACCTTTATTCTGGTGCTTTGAGTTCCTTCTTTTATAAATTGACCAGCTCATCAGTCATCAAGGGACGGCGCGGAGCAGAGGTGAACCTTCCACCACCGCCATTGGGTGGTGCTCCAACAACTTCAGAGGGTTAATGTTGTTTTTATAGTCAATTATTTAAGCTTGTTAGTTCCAGGTTTAATATGCGCAATAAGTTATTTCAATAAGTTTTGCAATAAACATTGAACCAGTCCGGCCCTCGACTAGTACCGATTTTTAAATGTTGGCCCACTGTGTATTTGAGTTTGACAGCCCTGGGTTTACCTCTTTACCGAATCCTAATCCTATTATATTTAAAAAATAATAATAAACTAAACTGTAATGACATGTGACCCGCTCTATCGAAATCAGTCTGAAGTCGCAACGGCTCATTTCAAAATAAACTTGGATTTGCGTAAAAAACATTTTTTTCAGGGTTCGGGTGTTTTGTTTGATTTTAAACAAACAAAGTCTTGGCTTTCAGAATATGAAACTTTTATTTCCAAAATCACACGATAAATACATTTTTGAAGCTTGTAAAGGGAAGATGACAGGCACCTCTCACTCACAATCTGCTCTTCCGCAGCGCCGCCCCCCCTCCCTCCGGCTGAAATTATGAATGTAAGCGTATAGTAATCATAGATAACACGGTAGGGTCCATTACAGTTTGTTTTCATCTGATTTCAATTAAACAAAGTCTTGGCTTTCAGAATATTAAACTTGTTTCGGCAAATTCAGATGATAAATACAGCTTTGAAGCTTGTGACGGCATAATTACAAGCGGAGAACGGAGTAACTTAACGTCACAGCAGGCATAACAACAGCCGGTGTTTCTCGTGAGGGTTTTCCCCGGGAAACAAACACAATACACACAAATGTAAAATTACACAAACACACACAGACACACGTACACACACACACACACACACACACACACACACACACACACACACACGCAAGCTTCCCCCACACCAGGAATCCAAACGAAAATATCTATCTTGTATTTTTGATCATTTGCTCCGCTAATAATCAATCAGATTGATGGATTCCAGAGAAGAGAAAACTTTGAAGGCCTTTTTCTCAAAATGATGACTCGGTGACAGTCATTATATAATGTGACATATTTTGCTTAATATTTGGAGTACAAAAACAATCCTGATATCATTAGAAAGCTAGGAATATCCTCTTTCCAACTGTGTCTTCGGCTCAATGTGACTGATTTCGATGGAGCAGGTCACATATTTTATTGAGTCTTCTTCACACAAATTAGAGGTAAATTAAGTTGCTTAACCTACCCTAAAATCAACAAGGCCTTTCAAACACCGTGAAGTTAACCGTAGACCAGAGTTTTTTGAAAATGACACAAGCTGTTATTATAGTTATATTAATGTCACTTTTAAGTTTGAATCGAGTCTTGATTACAAATATCTCAACAGTAACATTTCTAATCATTGGTTTGGCCTTTGTTTACGAATGCCTCAAACCACAATTGTTCATTATAATTTCACAAAAGCCTCATATCCTCCCAATCAAAAATCTTAACCACAAATCCCCTCATCAAAACAGACCACTACAATTACACTCCATTCAGACCAAGGGTTGGTTAGCACCATCCAATCAGGTATTACCTGCAGGTCTCCCTTGAAAAAGAGATCATTGATCTCAATGGGATTTTACCAGGATAAATAAAGGTTTTGAATTGAATCTGATGAGCTGACACTGATACAATGCTCTGCTGACTGCTGGGGGAGGAAGGAGGCTGATGAGTCTAAATGTTTTTAATTTTCTTCCTATGACACTCCGCATGACAAACAAAAAACAGAGCCTCAACCCTACATCCACTGGAGACCAGAGGCTTGTACTACGAATCCAATTCAACATACCATGGATATATTTGAGTTATCTGGCTTAACTAACCCAAAACAAACGTGATCTCGCTAAGCGGTCCTACGACGCTGGTTATCAACTCGCTAACTCAAGCCAGGGTTTCTCTGTACGGCTGAGTGAGCGTTCACATGAAAGGGGTGGGGTTAGCAACATTTGACCAATCACAAACATGGACAAGCGTACTGATAGCGCAGCGTCTTACTTCCTGAATGAAAAGTAAACTATAATATTAGACAAATATGAAGGAGTTAAACTTTAAACATCCATGACTTAAACACTTTATCCAGGTAAAAAAAGCATTTGAATGCGTACATTAACAGGTTTATGATATCACTGCCCCGTCTAAGACATCAATCAATCAATGTTTATTTATATAGCGCAATATCACAAATGTTACATTTGTCTCAGTGGTCTTCACAGTTTGTACAGAATATCAGTATGACAATACGACACCCTCTGTCCTTTGACCCTCACATCGTACAAGGAAAAACTTCCAGAGAAAACCCCACAGTTTAAAGGGAAAAATGGGAGAAACCTCAGGGAGAGCAACAGAGGAGGGATCCCTCTCCCAGGACGGACAGACGTGCAATAGATGCCGTGTGTAAATCGAAAGGATAATACATTTGCAACATAGGTAGTCCAAATGTTTGGAAATGCATGTGTCTATAATAAGAAGATTAATCCACGAGGATGTCAGCAATCTTGTGGGAGCCATCAGGGAAGTAGTATGGTGAGAGTCTGGCAGGACCGCAGAGACAGGTTCAGCCACGACTCGAAGTCCAGGACTCAGATCCAGTGCTCAGGATAGAGGATCCAGGACACACGACCACAGCAACAGGATTAGCCTCGACTCAGGATCCCGGCGTATATATGGACACAAAAAAGAGATTTGGGGGAAACTGGGTTAATCGGAACATGAGAGTACACAGGTACAAACCGCCAGAAAGACGGAGTAAGGTGCCCCCCCCCCAACAGTCCAAGCCTATAGCAGCTGAACTAACGTGTCTACATACATGCACTCCCTTAGGATAGGTTGAGGGAAAAGGGTAGCAAGTAAGAAGTAGGAAACAGAGGTAGAGAGGCACACAGGGAGAAAGGTCCCCACTGGAACCGGAATTGGTTAGAGGTAAGGAGTAGGTCTGTGGCTACGTTCCACACTCCCGGGACGGGCTAGGCCTTCTCTGCAACCTGTTACCCTCTATTAGAACCTCGAGAGGTCATAGAGGGGAAAGGTTTGGATAAAGTTTTAAATATAAGATCTACGTTTTTAGGATTTAAGTGAAAGAGTAAGAACTAAAATGTATAGGTGAAGAGGCACAACGTATCTACGTCAATGCACTCTTATTAGATTATTTTATTTTATCACTATAAGCTTTATCAAAAAGGAAGGTCTTAAGCGTACTCTTAAAAACGGATAGGCTGTCTGCTGCCCGAACACATGAGTGGATCTGACTTTAATTACATTTGACTCGAGTGTTTCGTTAACTTAAGGCGAGACACTACAGTTGAATAGGGTAATGTTTTGTTAGGAACCTTGACTCAATAGCTTGGAGGACTCAAATGCACGACCCAGAGACAAAAAGGTTTGAAGAAAAAATAGTCTTTACTTGCAAAAAACAAAATCACTCTTTTAGAGGAAATAACAAACTGACAAAACGTAAAGCGCTCTCGTGGAGGGTAAAAGGCAAAACACTGACAAAAAACACTGCACTCCAGAGTGCTCTCTCGAACTGGCTTGACGTGAAACGTGGGATGGACCCTCAAAGATCTGGGGAGTTTGAGGCGCACAGAGACAGGGTTAATGACTCTTGAAATTGGGAAAGGACCCACAAACCTCGGTGCCAACTTCTTGGAGTGAACGTGTAGGGGTAGATCCTTGGTGGAGAGCCAGACTTTCTGGCCCGCCCTGTAGAGGGGAGCCGCACACCGGTGATGATCCGCCGCTGACTTCATCCGAGTCGAGGTCCGGAGTAGCGCCTGCCGAGCACCGGCCCAAACCCGCCGACAGCGTCGGACCATGGCATGCGCGGATGGAACCTTGACTTCTTCCTCATTAGCAGGGAAGAGAGGAGGCTGGTACCCATTAGCACACTGGAAAGGGGAAAGACCCGTGGCAGCCGAGGGGAGAGTGTTGTGGGCATACTCTATCCAGGTAAGGTGGTCGCTCCAAGTGGTCTGCTTCTGGGACACGAGGCACCTGAGGCATGTTTCGAGGTCTTGGTTCAGGCGCTCTGTCTGACCGTTGGACTGCGGGTGGTAACCGGAAGATAAGCTGACGGTGGCGCCGAGGAGCTGGCAAAACTCCTTCCAGAAGTTGGAAATGAACTGTGGTCCTCTGTCGGAAACTATGTCACTGGGGAAACCATGGATTCTGAACACGTGAGTTAACATGACCTCTGCCGTCTTCTTGGCAGAGGGAAGTTTGAGCAGAGGAATGAAATGTGCCATCTTTGAGAAACGGTCTACCACCGTCAGGACGGTAGTGTTACCTTTGGAGGGTGGTAGTCCAGTCACAAAGTCCATGGAGATGTGCGACCATGGTCGCTGAGGCACTGGGAGGGGCTGGAGAAGACCCATCTGGGCCCGGGACGAGGTCTTATTCCGGGCACACACTGGACAGGCCGCCACGTACTCGGAGACCTCTTTTTTCATGGCCGGCCACCAGAACCGCTGCTTTATGGCAAACATTGTTCGTCGGACACCCGGATGGCATGTGAACTTGGACGTGTGAGCCCAGTGGATTACCTGAGAGCGTAAAGACACAGGGACAAACAAGCGGTTGCCTGGACACTCGCTGGGTGCCGGGCTCACAACATTCGCCTGCTTCACATCTGTTTCTATCTGCCATGTTACCGACCCAACCACACAGTTCAGTGGAAGGATTGATACTGGTTCCTTGGCATTATGTTCAGGCTCAAAGAGCCGAGACAGTGTTTCTGGCTTACGGTTTTGTGTACCGGGCCGAAAAGACAATATGAAGTTAAATCTGCTGAAGAACAGCGTCCACCGGGCCTGACGTGAATTTAGTCGCTTGGCTTTCCTAACATATTCTAAATTCTTGTGGTCAGTCCAAACAAGAAATGGTTGCTCCGCCCCTTCTAGCCAGTGTCTCCACTCCTCCAAAGCTGCTTTGACAGCTAGTAATTCCTTGTTCCCCACATCATAATTTTTTTCAGCTGAGGTCAACTTACGCGATAGATAGGCACAGGGGTGCATCCTGTTATCCTCGGAGGATCTCTGGGACAACACAGCCCCGATGCCCTCGTTGGATGCGTCAACCTCAACCACAAACTGTCTCTGGGGATCCGGAACAGTGAGTACAGGTGCCGTGGTGAATCTCTTCTTGAGGCATTGAAAGGCGGACTCGGCCTGGGAGGTCCACTGAAAGGAGACTTTAGAGGAGGTGAGAGCATGCAAAGGTGCGGCTACAGAACTGAAGTTGCGTATAAACTTCCGATAAAAGTTGGCAAACCCCAGGAATTGCTGAACCTTTTTGCTGCTATCCAGAGTGGGCCAGTTGGCCACCGCACTGACCTTGGATGGATCCATCTGCACCTGATTGGCGGTGACAATATAGCCCAGAAAGGAGACAGTGGTTGCATGGAAGTCGCACTTTTCAGCTTTCACATACAACTGATTCTCAAGAAGCTTCTGGAGAACTTGGCGGACACGCATGACATGAGACTGACTATCTGGGGAGAAAATCAAAATATCATCCAGATACACGAAAACAGAAACATTCAAATACTCTCAAAATGTCATTTACCATGGCCTGAAATACAGCAGGAGCATTACATAGTCCAAAAGGCATGACCCGATATTCATAATGTCCGCTTGGGGTGTTGAACCCCGTTTTCCACTCGTCTCCCTCTCTAATCCTGACGAGGTGGTAAGCATTCCTAAGATCGAGTTTGGTAAAAACTTTAGCTGTTTGAAGCAGTTCAAATGCTGAAGACATCAGCGGGAGTGGGTGGCGATTCTTAACAGTTATTTTGTTCAATGGGCTGTAGTCAATGCATGGCCTAAGCGACCCATCCTTCTTACCCACAAAGAAGAATCCTGCACCAGCAGGTGACGAAGAGGGACGGATTATCCCCGTTTTCAACGAGGAGAAGATGTAATCGTCCATGGCCGCACGCTCCGGTCCCGAGATGGAAAATAAGCGCCCCCTAGGGATGGGTGCGCCAGGCAGCAGGTCGATGGCACAGTCAAAAGGACGATGAGGAGGCAGTGACAGAGCTTTGGTTTTATTAAAAACCTCCTTAAGGTCATAGTAGCATGAGGGGACCTTGGAAAGGTCAGGAAAATCTGAGCTTCTAACCGAAACTGCAACAGTTTGTGGGACTCTACAGGACTGTTCACAATTTCCTCCCCATCCCTTAATTTGTCCTGAACCCCAATCAATCTGTGGGTTATGTGTCTTTAGCCAAGGAAACCCCAAAATCAGTGGATGTTGTGCTGAATTGAATAGATGAAATTGCATTATTTCTACATGATTATTATCAATTGTTACTTGAATGGGTTCCGTACAATCAGTTACTTTACACATTAGTCTGCCATCTAGGGCGCTGGCATTGACAGGATGCTTGAGAGGGACAGTCTTAATATTAAGGCGTTTAGCTAAACCCCAGTCTATGAGGCTTTCATCAGCCCCAGAGTCAATTAGCGCCCCCAGAGTATGTGTCTGACTGTTAGCTGTGACTTTAACCTGGGTGAGTGTGCGAGGAGGATAGTTAGAGGAAATCTTGCTCACCAACGCCCTCCTCATGGTTGGTGAGCATGCCCTTTTCCCGGGCATGCTGCCTGCTGGTGACCCGATTGGCCACAGTAAAAGCAGCATCCCTCCTGCAGGCGGCGGCGTCTTTCCTCTGGAGAAATCCTTGTTCTCCCGAGCTGCATTGGCTCCTCCAGTGCCTGTGATGGCGCTGTTCCTGCTGGGCCTGATGAAGAGTGAAACAAGGGATCCCATGAAGGCTGCTTATCCAGAGAGCGCCCCTGGTGGCTTGGATGTCTTGTTGCAATTCGGCGCCGTTCTCTCTCTCTTTCTCTGAGGCGGTTATCAACTCGGATAGACATGGAAATCAGCGATTCCAGGTCTTGTGGTAGTTCTAGTGGAGCCAGGTGGTCTTTGATGGTTTCAGAGAGTCCATTCCGGAAAGCGTCTATTAATGCTGGGGTGTTCCAGCCACTGTCTATGGCACGGAACTCTATGGCATAATCTAACATTGGCCGTGGGTGCTGTTTGAGCTGCATGAGTACACGGGTGGCCTCAGCGGCAGGTGAGGTAAGATCAAAAATCCTGCTCATAGTGTCTTTGAATGCTGTGAAAGATCTACATATACTGGAGTCTCTTGACCACTCCGCAGTGGCCCATGCGGCAGCTCTGCCAGTTAAATGGGAGACCATAAATGCTATTTTAGCCTCATCTGACACAAACGTGGCTGGGTTAAGTTTGTAGTGCAGGTCACACTGGACTAGGAAGGTTCTGCAGTTGCCAGATTCACCTGAATATTTCTCTGGCGATGTCAACCGCAGTGGGACAGGAGAGAAACTGACCTCGGCCTGATTAGCAGCAGGATTAGCATCAGGTGGCGTAGCAGAAATCGGAGCTGTAGAAGTTGTCTCTAGATGAGTGAGGACTCTGTGGAGCTGTTCTGCCAGCTGGTTCACCTGCGACGTGACAGAGGTTTGGACATCCTCCTGGCGATCTGAAAGGTCTTTCACTCCATGGCTAATGGTTTTTAGCTGCTCCTGGTGCTGATAGATGATGTTTCCCTGTGCAGACAGGGCAGTCTGGAGCGTCTTGGGGTCGGCTGAGTCCATATTGGTCGGTTCGTTCTGTTAGGAACCTTGACTCATTAGCTTGGAGGACTCAAATGCACGACCCAGAGACAAAAAGGTTTGAAGAAAAAATAGTCTTTACTTGCAAAAAACAAAATCACTCTTTTAGAGGAAATAACAAACTGACAAAACGTAAAGCGCTCTCGTGGAGGGTAAAAGGCAAAACACTGACTTTCATTAACCTCTTAAGCCCTGAGCCTGTTTTTCAGGTTTCAGGCTCGAAAATGCCACTAACACAACAAAGACTATATCTTCACTTCTAAAAGGGGTAAATTAATCATCTTTTCTCTCAAAGCAAGGTTACATCTGTGAGTTGGATGTAGAAGTGTCAGAATCAATATAGATGTTTTTATTTTAAAGTAAATTCAGATGGAACATAGTAAAAACATGTAAATTCAACTGTCCGCCTAAAAAAAACCATTACTTATAGTAAAAACCACCCTTAAATGATGGGTTAGTAGACTAAAAGCTTTAGGAATCCAAACTATAACATATAATAAGTACCCTGTATCAAGATTGATGCAAAACAAGTTAAATTTGACCTTTTTAGAGAGGTTTAGAAAAATAAAGTCCAGGCGGACTCACCTCTGGGTAATTTGGGAACCATCAGTTCCATTTGAACTTTTTCACTGTAAAAATCATTTTATTACTTTGAATTTTCACTATAGGTATTCATTCCATCCAAATACAACTGTTGTGAAAAAAATAAAAAATAAAATATAAGAACATACCTCTTAGGCAAGGCAAGTTTATTTATATAGCACTTATAGGCCCCACGGACCGAAATCGCGTCATTTGCAGGAAACAACGTCTAAGGAACCTTACTATTTAATAAACTATGAATATTTTATATCCATATAACGGGGAAAAACTCATTTAACTGATCTTTTTCATTTATTTTTTCAAAAAAACCACAATGCTAACAGTGAGCATCTGAATTAGCCCCGAGCGAAAAATGCTAACCTATTACTGCACCGAAAATAACTCCTAGCTCCCTTATTACTTATCCTAGCTCCCTTATTACTTATCCTAGCTGCACATCTAACACATCGTTTTTGATCGTAAAGACACAGAATCTAACGGTGCCCACCTCAACACTGAAAGATACAAACTTGCGACGTTATCAACAAAAACGTACATCAAAACAAGTGGAGTTAGGTACTAGCATGCGCTAGGCTAATGGCTTACCTTCCTCTTTGCCTGATCTAAACTGGTCTTCAATGGCATTAAAACGATAAAAAACGATGATGTAGTTAATCCATAGGTTAATATCCAATGTGGCTGTGTCCCCTTTGAAATGTTCTGATAATCTATAAGCAATAAAACTGCAATTCCGTTATCTGCTGTCCGCTCTGTGCTCCGTGTGCTCTGGGTTCTGCTGTAATGCCTGCTTGTTAGAAGTAAACAATAAATGAAGTCGGCTGCGTAATGTACTTAAACTGGCTGGCATTCTTTATACTTTACGCAGGACCATATCTCTGGAACCCATTGGTCGATTCGTGTGATTTACACCTTTTTCTTAACCATCAGAACCAATAGAATCGATGGGCAGTTCCCAAATCAACGTAAAAATTACCATAGCGGACGTAATAGAGAAGCGAACAAAGCATATCTGAAAGTGCACGCCTGTACAGTGATGATATTATATGTCTGGAATCTGTGGAGTCTCAGCTTTAAATCGTATATCTTGTTTGTGCAGTTACGATAAGTAATAAGGGCATTTCTACCGTGAGTGCTGTGCAAAATCCGTTAGCATTAGTTAGCATTTTTTCGCTCCATGCTAATTCAAAGGCTTGGTATTACTCTTGTGTTTCTTTTAGCTAAAAATGGTTCACATTTTCAGTTAGCGGAGTTTCTTAGCGTTAAAAGGGTATGGAACATTAATAGTTTCATAAATGTTAAGAAGCCCTGAGACATAGTCTCGTAAAAAAACTGTGGGGGGGGGGTCCACTGGGGGGACCCTCGGGCTTAAGAGGTTAAACAATGGCTTAGATCTTACTTCTTGGAGCAATGAACAAGACGAACCGACAACTAACAAGGGGAGACAGGACAATATATACATGAGGTAAGTGGGCACAGGTGGAAACAATCAGGGGCGGGGCAGACACTGACGATGGCGGGAAAAGGAACCAGAGCAGGAAGTAAAGGGACCTGGAATGAGACAAGGTGAGTACAAACTAAAACAGGAAGTGGAACATACACTAAACTAACATGACAAAACTTAACATAATTGACGGGACACAACATGTTTTCAACTTAAAGATATCAGCTAGACATTTCTACAGTTAATTACCTACATTAAGACAATTGTTTTTTGTATTACAAGTTTGCTGAAATAGCACGTTTAAATATGCAAATTGACCATAATCTCATTAATGTGCATATTTTAATACATTTCAGGAACACAATTCTGAACATTGGATAAAGTCAGGTTCAAAATTCTTGTTTCATTTTGTTGTCATATTAGCATCTAAAGTTTTTACAGAAGGGATTTTGGATATCTCTTTTTATCACTCCAGAATTCTGAAAATGCTGTCAACAGCTGTAAAATATCAATGTTCGCCTTTTCGTTTTTTGGGAAAAAATGTTATAAAACATTTTTAGGTATAAAATGTTATATAACAACCTCTCCAGGGAGGGACAGGCTGAGACGGGGTGGACTGTCTGACAAGGTTATTCAGACTATCCAGGCAGCAAGAGCAGGACCCACCACAGCCTGTTACAGGACGAAGTGGTTGGGATTCCAGCGGTGGTGTGAAGAATGGGATCTGCCGTTGGTGCTCGAGGCTTTGGTCACAGAACCATTTGAGCCTCTGGAGCTCTCCCCCCTGAATAGCGCTATCATTGAAAACAGCTTTGCTGCTTGCCTCGACTTCGGCCAAGAGAGTGTGCGAGTTGACCGCTCTGTCGGTGCACCTGAGTTGCCTTTTGATTCGGGGTAACCGTAGCGGGGCGACACTCAGACCGAACCCCTCTTTTGTTCCCAAGAACCTAAGGAGTTTGTTCAGGTCAAGGGCTAAACAGTTAGACGGCTTTAGTCTTCCACCCCATATTGGGGACAGGGAGGCTAAATTGCACCTCCTCTGCCCAGTTTGTGCGCTGGCATGTTATGTAGGGCGCACGGCTTCCATTAGGCGCACTGAACAGCTGTTTGTGTGCTTTGGGGATGGTGTGGCTGGTAACGCTCTGTCCAATAAACGCCTGACAAGATGGCTCTGCGAGTGCATTTCACATGCCTATGGGCAGGCGGGGAGAGCCTTCCCCACTGGGGTCCATGCACACTCTACACGTGGTATGGCTGTATCAACAGCCTTGTTCAACGGCGTGAGTGTGGAGGACATATGCACGGCGGCGTCTTGGTCTACGCCAGGCACCTTCATAAGGTTTTATCTCTTGGACATGTCTGGCTCCTTTTCATCGTCTGTGCTTTCTGGGGCAACACAGGACTGGTGAAGGGGGGGGGGGTGCTGTGGCTCAGTAGGCTGTATCTGACCTCCCCTGGACATAATGCACTTATGTTCTCCCATGCTCCTTAGCGACCCGGGAAACATGGTGCGCAGTAACACACCATGGAAGACTCTCCCCACTACGGTCCATGCACATTCTACATGAGGTAAGCGTTCGTGAGTGTGGGGGACATGGTGCACTTGCGTTCTCCCCATGCTCCTTAGGGACCTGGGAAACGTAGTGCACAGTGTATAGTCACTTGCGCTGGCACCTGCAGGGTGGAGCTATGGGCTGATTCAGGCCAAGTAAGCTGCGGCCCCGACTTCTCCACGGTCACAACCGGGTCATAGGAAGTTGGGGTGCGGTGGCTGTTAACCAAAGGCCAGTCAGGGGCAGTTTGGTGGGTCGATGTTGTAGGGCGACAGGGCGTTTACCCATCGGGGATCCACCCACTGTACCCATATAATCCAGTAGAGGGCGGAGCCTGTGTGAGATAGAATGGGGGATTACGTATTGTAACCCTAGTTCTATAAGCACAGGTGGAGCCCTCTACCTAGGGGCCAGTGTTAATTTCGTCAACGAAAACTATGACGAAAAACGTTCGTCAACGACCTTTTTTACATGACTAAGACAAGACGATGACGAGCTAAAAATAGATTCTTGATAACGAAAACTTTGACGAAATGTATATTTAGTTTTCGTTGACGAGACGGGACTAAGGTGTTAATGGTGGACTATCGGACATTCAAAATGCAGGGTATTTTCCCCCAATTGTCTGTCTTGTCTGTCAAAATGCATCTTACGTTTCTAACTTACTATATCATTATTTCCGCTCTCTTCACTCCAGAAGAGCGATCTCTCTGTGTCTCTCTGTGTGCGGGGCGGGGCCTAACAGACACGCTGCAGCGGCACACAGAGATCTGCCGGAGACGGAGCATTCAGAAGGGACACATGCTGGAGTCCTTCAAGTTTGAAGGACTTTGTATACTGCAGGGTAGCTTTTGAATTTACTCCAGGTGGAACTAAAGTCTGATTTAACGCTTGATTAGATTTCACATCATTCATCCACATCTGTAAAGTAACTAAAGCTATTAAATAAATGTTGTGGAGTAGAAGTACACATTTAAATACTCCAGTAAAGTACAAGTACCTCAACATTTTACTCAAGTACAGTACAATTTTTTTGACATAATTATATATATTTCATTTACGTATTTCACATTTAAATAAAGCAATTAATTTGGTTAACAATTTGTTAGTTTTTCCCTTTAAAAAATAACAAAAAGTAAATACAAGAATACCGTTAAAGTACCGGATCGATAAGCAGTATTGATAAGACTAGTAGTACCGTAGAAACCTTAACGATACCCATCCCTAGATATTACACAAGTAAAGTGTTAAGAGAGTGAAATGTTGCTTTACGAATTTCAACACTTGATACTGTCACATTGATTCCAATTTCAGAAACCTGTATTTGCCTAACTGAATTGGTTTAAAGAGAGAAAACATTTTGACTAAAAGTTGACTAAAATGTAATTTTTCATCGACTAAAAGTAGACTAAAACGTTTTGAGTTTTCGTCGACTAAAACTAGACTAAAACTATGAAGGATAGTGTAAGGGAAACGTCTGCAGCAATGGAAAGTCCAGGACTCAGCCGCCTTATATACTGTGGGCCTGTGCGCGCATTCAGGTAGGCTCGCCCTGATTGGCCGGCTACGTTTATAGAGTGGCGAAGTCACGCCCATCTACTTCCGGTCCATGGGACCTTATTTCGGAAAAATAATGTGTTGAAGTCAATGGAGAGAGAAAGATTATCTTTCGATCCCGTTTGAATTGTGCCATGAATTACACATATGATGTTTGTCAATCTTAACAAATAATTTCCATGTCAAAAGTTTGTCGTAAAACTGTTGAAATATAAGACTATGAAAAATATGCAACTAGAAAGACTACAAATCCCAGAGTCGCGTAAGTGATGTCACAATTGTTTTCCTCCACTAAGAGATAGCTAATATAGATATAATCTATCTATATGGCGCTGGCTAAGATAAAATAACTTTAACAAGATGCCTGTGTGCTTCGTACCAGGTTGTTATCATACCAGCAATGGGTCTTGCTCGTTCTTTCGCTTCCCGTCTGATGAAAGGACCAGGAGTGGCTGGATCAAGTTAGCTACTGTTGCGGCAGAAGATGGTTTTTACAACCCACCTCTGCCCAGCGTGTCGTTTTGGCGAGCTGCTTGAAATCACAACAGTAGGGAAAATCAGAAAACACCAGGATACCAGTTAAACAATAATCTGTTTTAATTATAAAAGGTAATAATACAATGCAATACAATTCAATATAATTAGGAGCGCCCCTGCTCTAGTTTCTCGTGCTGGTGGGATTCTTCGGTCTTCGCAGCAGGAGGAAAAAGAGAATGAACTAAATTCAAACCCAGCTTTTATACCCAAAAATCTCATTGGAAGATGTAAAAGATGGCTTTTCTTAGCGAATCAGCGCGAGCCAGACAGGATAATAAACAAGTGTCTCTGAGATGGTAATAAAATGTATCTGGCGTCCGTTATCTCACTTTCCTGCATAGACTTCCACACACACACTTTCCTGCACATTCCAGAGGCCTGAGCTGTATCCCTTTGTTCACAAAGATAATACATATTAATACTCTCATATGAATACAAAGTAATCAAACACACACATATACTATTCAAGATATGTTGACTTCCCTGAAACATGACATACTGGAGATCTTAAGCTGAAGGTACTCTCATCCAACTCTCACCCTGCCATCTATACCTCCCCCACAGAGCAATAAAACCTGTTTACTCCAACCAACCCCGGAATGTTCATTGCAATTTTAGTCCCCACATTTAAGAAAGAATAAAAACAGAGAAATCAATATAAAACACAAACACAGGTATTGTTTAAACAGTATTCACTTAACTGATACTATTGATAATTTCCAGAGAAACTCAAGGGGCCTCTTTTAATATCTGGAAGTTGCAACAAGACTTTCTGCCATTTCAAATGTAACACACTTCCCAAATATCAGATGATAATAATCTTCAATAATCCCCCTTTTGGTCTCTCCATAAAGAGACCAACTTACACAAGGCACTTGAAACATAACTACTGTCATTCCTTTCCACTGTGTCTGTCCCCCAATATTGTATAAATCTATCAGAAACTGAGACCCAAAGTACTTGAAATCTTTGGGAACAGAACACCACTTTCCATGGCAGTGAAGGAACCATGAGAGGGCAACCTGAGAGCTAGAAAGCAGTCTCCTTGTGTGGTGAATCCTCAGCCCCCCCCCCCCCCCCTCTGATAGGGAGGGGGAGATGCGGCTTTCCCTTCACTGGTGGAACTGATCAGAGAGAAGTAGACTCCTCTGCTGCCTCGACAAGTCCCCCAGCCCGCTGACAGCCGCTTCCTAGTCGTCTGCTGTAAGGATGTCCTCGAGGTCGTTGTCGTCCAGTCCACTGATGGCTGCTTCCGAGTCGACCTCCTCTGCGAGGGCCACGTCCGTCCTGATGTCGTCCACGGTCCTAGCAGGTGGTTTCCCCGCCGCACACTGGCTCCCGTGGTACGAGCTGTCCCCCTTTCCTCCCACGCGGACGGCATGAGAGATCCGCTGGGTCACTCGGTCGGGGCCGGAGAGCCTGGGGTTGAGCCACTTTGTCCTGATGACCTTCAGCCAGACGAACTCCCCTGTGTCCCCCTCCTGGGTCCCCCTTTGGCATCACCAACCTGTGTGGAGAAATCTGATACAAATCCCTCAAGCCTACGCTCAGGGCTGCGGGCCCTCCACTGTTTGACCCACCACTGCGTAGGCCGCTTGGAGCCTGTTGGTGGGGTGTCTTAAAACAACAGACGTCTGTGAACAGGTTTTCTAAATTAATTGTAGACCTCCTATCTGCCAGTGCAGCTTCAGAATCTTAATACTTGGCCCGTGCCCCCAAAATAAAACCCCAACATCTCTAGGTGAACTAAATAACATATTTCAATAGCTCTGAATTTCTGACAAGCATCTGTGTTTATTTTTAAATGAAATCCCTGAGATCCTCTTTAAAATCTAAATATAATATGAACTGCTAATGTTTCTGGTAAAGAAACACACTAATGTTATGGATTCAAAAACAACCAAAATCATGATACTGACAAAGTGAATGATTTCCTGGTGATACTGCTTTTACCGGTCAGTGCTTAGATATTATCAAGCTGAAAAAATGAATACAGAATTCCAACAAACTGTCATCAAATGTCTTTCTATTATGAATTTAGATGAAATGTATATCCCCATAATGACCTACACAATAAAGTCTATGGCTTTTACTTCTTTACCAGGCTAGTTACATGATGCTGTCTAAATTAAATTATGTCTCATTACATTACTATGTTTTAGCTTTAACTGTAATATGTTCTTTCTACATTTCAAACCTCAGTTCCTTTAATACCTGTTGAAACATTACTCACCGGTCAACTTCCTCAGTAGTCCATTTTGGACTTACATCACTCACAGTAGCCTCTTGGCCACTGATTCTGCATCTGTCTTACCTGTTATAACTCAATCAATATTAGAAACATGTCAACATTCATCAAACAGTATCTTATCCCCAGATATGGAGCAGGTCCATTCTAAAACTGTCAATCAATGGTCAGATTGAACAATTGAGTTGGGGCAGCCGGTTCCCTTCAGTCCCTAAATGAAAAATGTACATTGTGAATTTTACACTCCCCCTTTTTACACATGAACCTCATGTGTAACCATGGATTATAAGAAAATACCAAACATTTTCCCAAATGTACATCCATCATTTCCACAGTAAACACTTCAGTGAAATGAAGTGTTTCTCTCCATCCTTCAGTCCTAAAAGAAACAGAATCTTCATGTTTTAGTTTGAGTTTCACATTCTGCAAACTGCCACCTCCTGTGGGAGTAAAATATCATCAAGTAGATTAGAAACGGGTAATAATATGTTAGTCCAAAAACATGCTTGGTTAGTTATTGTTTTAGAATCATGCAGTTACACTGATCACATGCCGGCATTCATTCACACTCACACAGTCTGTCAGGTTGTAAAGTCTTGGTCTGGTCAGAGTCACCCCAGAGTCAGTCATTGACAGTGCCTTCTCAAGTTACACTGTCGGTCAGGGTCAAAGGTCAGTTGGTCTCAGTCTTTTTGGCCATGTGTGTGCTCTGCAGAGACTTTGATATTTCAGCATAGGCCAGTATCCTTTGTCTACAAAAATATGTCATATATGGAGCGCCATCATTAATTAATTCACGATTACAACTATAATTTTCCAGATATCTCTAACTTTTCATCGGAACAGCTGTTCCCCACATTCCCTGAAAAGTGTTAGCCAAAAAATGTCACTTCCTTATAGTACTACTACTGCAATTCATCTACACCTAATTAGTATTAAAATGTCTAATAGATCTATTTCAGAAACTTGTGCACTTAACTATTATCTTGTGTCAAAACATTACTTGGATCTGTGTAGCTCTGCATTTCATAGCTCATTATACCCATTTATCTTCAATTCTGGTCTACTTAAAAACAATGTTAAATTCTTTAGCAGTGTGTGGAACCTTGGGTGTCCGAACATGCAACAATTACTCCCTCCTTTATCAAGGATTTAAAAACAGAAGTCATTTCATATTTCCATCTTAAAGCCCTCCTATGGTAATAACCATGGCACAATGGTGAAATCAATACTCTATAGATTGGAATTATATTTGGCTTGGCACTAGCTCTCCCTTTAACCTTATCCATTCAAATAAAGGTTTGTCTTATAGAGCGGTTCCTAAAACTATCCCTTTAATGGTGTTCAACATTGTAACAACTAAGATCACTACTTTATTCACAAGTGAATACAAATCTCTTGAAGAATGATTTGTTAACATGATGAAAAGATTGAAGAATATGGTTATATAATGTCATGTATCCCCCTTTTTCCCTCAGTGTGTTTTAGGATGATTCTCATTTTACTTTAATAGTTTCCTCTTTACTGCTATTTTTAATTTACCAATTGATTAATTCATGGTTAATACAACTTTTTATCTTCACTTATTCATCAAGTCAATTCAAGTTCTTTAAATGTGCGCTTATAAGTGTGTTTATGTATAAACTCACTCATTCCCGTTGATTCCCTTCTCCTCTCCTCTGGTTTATCTCAAGCCGCGATCCCTGGCCACCTCACATTCTGCTCGACCATCTCCTCTGATTCTGACTCCTCCCCCTTTGTCCATCAGCTGTCACTCTTTGAGGCAGCCCTCTGCCCAGCTACATCTGCAGCCCCCATCATGCCACGGTTCTTGCACTGCTTTGCACTTCATCTCCTCCTTCACAGTCTCTCTGCTGCTTTATGGAGGGCGGATTCTGCTCTCATGTCCCACACTTTGCTCTTGTTTGAGGGACTGGTGAGAGTAGATCTCTGCCTGTCAGCAAGCTGTTTGGTTCTGGATGCCACAGGTGGAGATAGTTCTGGATGCAGTTCTTATTGTTGTTGTTGGTTCAGCTCTGGTTCTCTGTCTGGTCTATTGTGAAGGAGGAGTCTCCTGTTGGGTTAGGCCTTTGATTGCTCAAGCGGATCGGGGTCTTAGCCATCTGACATGCAGAGAGAGAGAGTCCAGGTCTCGGGACGCATTACCTATAGAAATTCTAGCACACTGAGGTTAAATAAATCCAACCCTTTCCACTCCGTCTCTTTCTAATCATACTATCTGTCTTAGTAGTTAAATGCCATCCAAACAACACAATTAATGTCTACTAATGATATTACATAAACTCCCTCTAATAATCGTTTCATCCATTGTGACATATTTACCCAAACTAAGTTTCTCAACACCAACATGTTTCCAGCATCGCATATTCCACACACTATGAAAGAACCCCTCCGCATTCAAAAATCCCACTGCTATCTAGCAACAATTGTAAAGTTGCAGAGCACACTAATCAGATCACAGTAATGTAATTTGACCCAAGTGTAGGCCTATTTCGTTCCTAAAAATGTTAGCAAACACCAAACTCCATCTACAACATTTATAGATAAATTGATTTAGCAAAATGAAATCTTATGTAATTCAAAATGTGACAAAAGAACAATGATTTGTCTTACACAAGATTGTGGTCTAACAGAATGACTCTTGACCTCATGTGGCCTGAAGAACAAAAGGAGCTCTTAACATTAACACAATGGACTCTCAGAGATGAGATCTAGCCATAAGGTGGCTGACTTTAAAATGAACTGTGACAAAGAAACCACATGCGTGTGGGTACATTATAGTTTTATAAATATAACTCAAAACAACACTACATTAAAATAATAACAATTCAAATGAGCCTTGGTGAAAAGCATGAAAAACAAAACAACTTAATCTACTCTCCTTGTTCGTGTACATCTTTACTCCAACTATTTCACCATCTAGTATGCCAACTTGCTGGCCAACTAGCTTAGCAGTATAGCACTGGCCTCATGTGAGTGGGGGAAGGGGAGGGGATCACTCAACACATGTGCAGATATAAACCACACTGCTTGGAGACTGAGTTCAATAAAAATTAAACCATACGACTTGTAGTCTGGCTTCAATAAAAATGTAACACCTCATGTCCTATTATTTTATCATAGTTCCTTGTCTCTCTCTGTCTCTCTCTCTGTCTCTCTCTCTCTCTCTCTGTCTCTCTCTCTGTCTCTCTCTTCCACATCCCTCTCTCATCCTTATCTCCCTCTTTCCTCACTTCTCCATGTCTTTCTTTTCTCACTTTCCCCTGTCCTTTCTTCTGTCACTTCTGTTAGATATGAAATAAAACATACAAGTCCATGTAAGCATGGCATAGATCATAATCCATTACTCGAGAAGACTCAGTATCACCTCTGTGTTTTAACATTTAACAGCTTCTCTCTGACTGACAAACTTACAAAAGTTTACTTTCTACTCTTTCTTCACAAACTTAAAAACACAATTGTGGTGAATTGTTTGCGTTTTCAGTTTCCTATCTACATTAAACAACCACCAACTCAGAGTCACTGTGGTATGATCAACACAACTCCTAAATAACATTACAATGTATATTTCTTACAGTGAGTTTGTTATTTAATGTTTAACAAATTATCCTCTTTTTATGTCTAATCTAGGTGGAATAATCCACTATCATATTTAATTTGAATCGAACCTTAACCTCTATGTACTTCATATACTCAGTAAATCTCTTTTTACTTTCCCTCAACGTTTCTGTATGTAATTAAATTCCTCTGAAATATGATTAAGTACAATTCTCAGTGAATGACAAATACCACGAAATTCACAATGCAATGCAATAGTAACAATCAGTTCTCAAAACTTCTCATAAAAACCACAATGTGACGTAACTGTATCCCTCAATGCTAAAAACAACAAATTATAGTTTCTTATTTATTTCAATATCTACCACCTCAAATCACACATTGATGTATTAATTTTCAATGTTATTCACTCCAACTTCAGATCACTCGTTGATCTTTCACTCCTTGCTTTAAATTCAACGCTCAGCAGCCATTTTCCAGACATGAACAAGCAGTCTGGCTCCGGGCTGCTGCACAGCAATTTAGAGCAGAAATGTGGAGAAAGGGGGGCTTTCTTAAACCCATGGTATTCTACCATTATGACTTCGCATTTCTTTATCTGACTTAGGCCATTATATGTTCAATAATATATTCTATTTATTCAAAAGCACATAAATATATCCTCCACGCTGTCTGTTCAGCTTTTAAGATGCGATATTTCTTTCAACAGAATGGGCGTTAACCCCACAGAACAAAGGATGTCGAGATTCCGGTCATTTCAAAATGGCTTTTTGAAATTTGCGTATCTCCCCTTGGATTCCAACATATAACTCACCTCCAGCTTCTACAAGCCTTGGATTTGTTATTCAGTTTTGTCATGGATGGAAACTCGATATTCCACTTGACTTCCACCAGCAAGTACAGCCTGTGTGGACTCAATACCAATCACTTAAGCTAGGGACGTTGTGCCCTTTCAGCCGTGCGAGACTCAATACCCCACGCGCTGAAGTACAGCTGCTTCACTTTTATATTTATATAACTTGTATACTTATATAAAGATATGTATTGCACTATCTTAGCGTGAAGACTATGACACTGGGAAATATTCCTGACAACTCTAAAATTTGGAATATGGCCAAAACACAGATTTTGAGTGTAACGGGTGTCTGCGCTCACCTGGTATTTATAGAGCTCTGTTTTTAGTTGTCAGAAAGTATTTCGAGGTGTCGTCCCTGGACTTCCTCGTCCGCTGGCTGCTGATGTGATTTCCTCTGAACTCCCACTCGCTGACGTCGGGTCACCACTTGTTGCGGCAGAAGATGGTTTTTACAACCCACCTCTGCCCAGCATGTCGTTTTGGCGAGCTGCTTGAAATCATAACAGTAGGGAAAATCAGAAAACACCAGGATACCAGTTAAACAATAATCTGTTTTCATTATAAAAGGTAATAATACAATGCAATACAATTCAATATAATTAGGAGCGCCCCTGCTCTAGTTTCTCGTGCTGGTGGGATTCTTCGGTCTTCGCAGCAGAAGGAAAAAGAGAATGAACTAAATTCAAACCCAGCTTTTATACCCAAAAATCACCGGAGGAGCCGAGTCAGTCTATCTCATTGGAAGATGTAAAAGATGGCTTTTCTTAGCGAATCAGCGCGAGCCAGCCAGGATAATAAACAAGTGTCTCTGAGATGGTAATAAAATGTATCTGGCGTCCGTTATCTCACTTTCCTGCATAGACTTCCACACACACACTTTCCTGCACATTCCAGAGGCCTGAGCTGTATCCCTTTGTTCACAAAGATAATACATATTAATACTCTCATATGAATACAAAGTAATCAAACACACACATATACTATTCAAGATATGTTGACTTCCCTGAAACATGACATACTGGAGATCTTAAGCAGAAGGTACTCTCATCCAACTCTCACCCTGCCATCTATACCTCCCCCACAGAGCAATAAAACCTGTTTACTCCAACCAACCCCAGAATGTTCATTGCAATTTTAGTCCCCACATTTAAGAAAGAATAAAAACAGAGAAATCAATATAAAACACAAACACAGGTATTGTTTAAACAGTATTCACTTAACTGCTACTATTGATAATTTCCAGAGAAACTCAAGGGGCCTCTTTTAATATCTGGAAGTTGCAACAAGACTTTCTGCCATTTCAAATGTAACACACTTCCCAAATATCAGATGATAATAATCTTCAATACTACCTAGCTAGTAGCTAGCACGTTAGTTAGCATTACAGCCTTGTCATTTTTATTAGCCTTCATATGAAGTAACATTAAGTAACCCAAAATGTTAAACAGTAAGAGTAGTAGTCATATTTCGTGAACCCTTTGAAGAGTACTGTCACCAGTGTGATCATTCTATAATACACAATTTAAGGCCGGGGGAGAAATGCTAACGTAGCATCGGCGATCGCCGATCTTTTCTACTTCATGCTATCTGCACAAATGGTTGACATTAAACATTAAAAAGATCAGGCAGTTCAGAGAGAATCAAAGGAAGGTAGGCAGGCAGCTTTGCATGACATTATTCTGGACGTGTTTTATTGTGGTGATAGTGAGGGTCGTCGTTTTGTTGACAAGACAGTAGTGATGGCCATCTTGGTGACGTGTGTTGTTCTGCGAGACCAGAGATGTAGTTCATTGAGCATTTCACACAAACAAATGTGATTTTTTTTTGAGTTGCAATATTATCTTTTAAATTGACAAACATCATAGGCCTATGTGTAATTTGTGGCACAATTACATTACATTACATTACATTGCATTTAGCTGACGCTTTTATCCAAAGTGACTTACAATAAGTGCGTTCGACCAACAAAATACAAACTTGAAGAAAACAGAATCATATAAGTACATCAGGTTTCATAGAGCAAAAACATTTCAAGTGCTACTCAACTGGCTTTAGGTAAGCCAGTCCTTTATTAGTATATAAGTGCTTTGTTAATAGTTCTATTGCTCGAAGTGGAGTCGAAAGAGTTGAGTTTTCAGTCTGCGCCGGAAGGTGTGTAAGCTATCTGCTGTCCTGATGTCAATGGGGAGCTCATTCCACCATTTTGGAGCCAGGATAGCAAACCCACGTGTTTTTGCTGATGGGAACTTGGGTCCCCTTGGCAGCGAGGGTGCAGCGAGCCGTTTGGTTGATGCAGAGCGGAGTGCACGTGCTGGGGTGTACGGTTTAACCATGTCCTGGATGTAGGAAGGGCCAGATCCATTCGCAGCATGGTACGCAAGTACCATTGTCTTGAAGTGGATTCTAGCAGTTACCGGAAGCCAGTGGAGGGAGCGGAGGAGCGGCGTGGTGTGGGAGAATTTAGGAAGGTTGAAGACCTGACGAGCCGCTGAATTCTGGATGAGCTGCAGAGGTCGGATGGCACATGCAGGTAGACCAGCCAGGAGGGAGTTGCAGTAGTCTAGGCGTGAGATGACGAGAGCCTGGACCAGAACCTGCGTCGCTTTCTGGGTCAGCTGGGGACGTATCCTCTTGATGTTGTAAAGCGTGTATCTGCAGCAGCGGGTTGTAGCAGCTATGTTTGCAGTGAAGGACAGGTTGTTATCTAGGATCACACCCAGATTCCTTGCAGTCTGAGTCGGGGAAACAACAGAGGTGCCGATTCAAACGGGATCGAAAGATAATCTTTCTCTCTCCATTGACTTCAATACATCATTTTTTCGAAATAAGGTCCCATGGAGGTCCACCGGAAGGGGAGGGACTTCGCCACTCTATACAACTTCAGTGTGTGAACGCTCACGTATCATTGATGAGAGTAGTACCATAGAGTCCAGTAGAGGGCTCCGCCTGTGCTTATAGAATTAGGGATACAATACGTAACCCCCCGTTATTTGCATGTATGTCAGGTAGTGTGAACTTTTCTCCCTCAGTACAACTTGGCCTTCTGTTCCTTTTAATTTTCAGGGTTATTACTTTTTTTTATGTTTCAAAATAACAATTTCTATTTAACACTACTGAGTTTTGGTTCTGCCATATTGGATAATATATCTTGTAAATACCATGTCTGCTTGGATTTGTTTAAATATTTTTGAGATGTTTGTTGCAACAATCTTTAATTTCCTTCAAATAAGGAAAAATCAAACCTACGGGAAAATCTTTACAGAAAAAACTACAAGGTGTTATACACACACATACACAAACTGTAGAAACGTCATGTATGAACACACAGGCAGATCAATACTTGCTGATTGAGAAGGGACCATGGAGAGTTCTTCTCAGCAAATGAGGTTAACCAACACACTGAAAAATAGAGTGATCACTGTGTGTGTGTGTGTGTGTGTGTGTGTGTGTGTGTGTGTGTGTGTGTGTGTGTGTGTGTGTGTGTGTGTGTGTGTGTGTGTGTGTGTGTGTGTGTGTGTGTGTGTGTCAGAGAATGGATGTATGCATGTGTATGTGTATTCCATCACCATTGCTAAAACACTCCCTTTCATCAATGTCTCATTATGTGTGTGTGTGTGTGTGTGTGTGTGTGTGTGTGTGTGTGTGTGTTTCCTCAATTACTGCGGAGCTGATTCATTGCATGTAAACACATGGGGAAATATTCAAAGTGATACTCAACCTCAAATCTGTCTTGTTAGTTTGACACTCTTTAAACCTGCAGATTGTAGTTAATACAATGATTTTGTTACTGCGAACGGACCAATCCGGAGCCGTTACGTTAAGTCCGCGGAGCCTCACAAATCAAATCAAATCAAGTTTTATTTATATAGCACATTTATAAACGATTTTTGGTTGAGCCAAAGTGCTGTACATAAAATAAAAATAGCCTACAGGAGAGACACTTTACAGCAAATACAACAGCACAGATTGTTCAGAATATCAGTATGAGAAAAACGACACCCTCTATCCTTAGACCCTCACATCGTACAAGGAAAAACTTCCAGAGAAAACCCACAGTTTAAGGGGAAAAAATGGGAGAAACCTCAGGGAGAGCAACAGAGGAGGGATCCCTCTCCCAGGACGGACAGACGTGCAATAGATGCCGTGTGTAAATCGAAGAGATAATACATTTTACAGCATATAGACCGAATGTTAGGAAATGCCTGTGTCTGTAATAAGAAGATGAATCCACGAGGATGTCAGCTACAATCCTGTGGAAGCCATCAGGGAAGCAGCATGACGAGACCCAAGGCAGGACCGCAGAGACAGGTTCAGCCACGACCCGAAGTCCACGACTTAATCCAGAACTCAGGATAGAGGATCCAAGACACAGGACTACAGCAAGAGGATCAGCCTCGACTCCGGTTCCCGGCGTAGATATAGATACAAAACAAGAAAAAAGATTTGGCTGGGTTAATCTGAACAAGAGAATACACAGACACAGAGGGAAAAGGTCATTGGATAAAAGTTATTATTGATAACACTCTAGAAAGATCTCATGAACTTCCCCACTCAATCTATCAAGACCCGAGCAGTTCTATTAGATATAGGATAAGAAACAGAGATAGGGAGCACAACATCTCTTCGTCAGATGCACTCCCCCGCTTATCTAAGCGACTCTGTACGCCGTTACCCTCTACAAGGCCATAGACCAGCAGAGGGAAAATGGGGGGTGTGTAAGGGTAAGGGTTTTTAAGTATCAACCGCAAGGGTCCAAAGGGAAAAAAGATTGAATATAAGGTACTATATTTTAAGTAATCCTATCTACTATTCCTATATTTGAATAATGTATAAACTATTTTAAAAATACTTTATGAAATCCTATGTTATGTTATGAATAAATAAATAAATAAATGAATACATAGATAATTAAACAAAAGCCAAAGAGAAAAAGTGAGTTTTAAGTGTTGATTTAAAAAACCCCAGGGTCTGGGCCGACCTCACATGGAGGGGCAATGTATTCCAGAGCCTAGGGCTAGCCGCTGCGAAAGCTCGATGCCCTCGGGTTCTAGGTCTTAGGCACTATCAACAACAGCTGATCAGCCGACCTTAAAGCTCTGCCTGGGGTGTAGCGATGAAGGAGTTTGGCTATATAGGCAGGAGCCAACCCATTTAGGGCTTTAAAAACAAATAAAAGGAGTTTAAAATCTATTCTGAACCGAACTGGAAGCCAGTGCAATGAAGCCAGAATTGGGGTGATATGGTCGCGCTTTTTATGGCCAGTGAGAAGACGTGCAGCTGCATTCTGAACTAGCTGCAGGCGTTTAATTGAGGCCTGGTCCATACCCATATACAGAGCATTGCAGTAATCCAGTCTCGAGGTAACAAAGGCGTTAATAACCCTTTCTAGGTCTTTAAAAGATAAAAACGACTTGGTCTTAGCCAATACTCGTATTTTGAAAAAGCAGGTCTTGACTACAGTGTTAACCTGCTTATCAAATTTAAAGGCGCTGTTGAAGGTCACTCCAGGGTTCATAACAGAGGGGAAGATATTTGTATTAAGGGAGCCCAGAATATCAACCGGGGAGACTGTTGGTTGGGGTCCAAAAAAGATGACCTCGGTCTTACTCTCATTAAGGGTGAGGAAGTTTTGGCTCAGCCAGGATTTAATCTCTATTAAGCAGTCCTTCAACTGCTGTAATGAGTTGGCATTTTGATTGAGAGGCAGATAGATCTGTACATCATCAGCGTAACAATGGAAGGGGATATTATGTTTTGTAAGAATTGAACCTAGGGGCAGTATGTACAATAGAAAAAGGATGGGGCCCAGAATCGAGCCTTGGGGAACCCCACAGGTAAGAGGGGCTTTGGCAGAGGAGAAGACACCTAACTGCACTGAGAAGCTACGGTCCGTCAAATAAGACCTGAACCATGCAAGAGCAGAGCCTGTAATGCCTGCGGACTGTTCAAGCCGTGACAACAGGATACTATGATCCACAGTGTCAAAGGCAGCAGTTAAATCTAACAGCACCAAAACAGCTGGGCTGCCTGAATCGGCGGTTAAGAGCAGATCATTAAAAACTCTTAAAAGGGCTGTTTCAGTACTATGCATAGGTTTAAAGCCAG
The DNA here is from genome assembly GCA_028583405.1 of Pogonophryne albipinna. Taxonomy (NCBI): domain Eukaryota; kingdom Metazoa; phylum Chordata; class Actinopteri; order Perciformes; family Artedidraconidae; genus Pogonophryne; species Pogonophryne albipinna. The sequence goes on from CM053248.1 coordinate 9,032,679, forward strand.
ACTGAAATTTTTCATGGACACCATGCGTGGTTAAAAATGACTGCAACTGGGCGTAGACTACTCGCTCCAGGGCTTTAGATAAAAAGGTTAGCTGGGAGATGGGCCTGAAATTTGCGAGAATGGAGGGATCGAGATTTTTCTTTTTAAGTAGTGGCTTAACCACGGCATGTTTGAAGGCAGCTGGGACACATCCTGAACTAAGAGAAGTGTTTACAAGCAATAAAACACTTGCTCCAACTGATTCAAAAATATCTCTAAGGAAGCGAGAGGGAATGCTGTCTAAGGTGCAGTTTGTCGGCCGCAGGTGCTTGACTACTTCCGAGAGAGAAGAGAGGGATACAGGCTCAAAATGGTCGAGGACAGCAGGGCACAGAAAGGGAGCAGGATCTGGGGTAGCACTTGTATAGGCTAGCCTAAGAGCAGATGCTTTTTCGATAAGAAATGTATCGCAGAGAGTAGTTGATGGCACAATTGGAGAAGCATCACAAGGATTAATGATCGAATTGAGGACATTAAAAAGAACTTGAGGTTTATGGCTATTTTTGGAGATTAACAGAGAAATATACTCTGTTTTGGCTGCTTTGACTGCCGTCTGATAATCGGAAAGGCAAGCACGAAGAATTTCTAAGGAGACATGAAGTTTATCCTTTTTCCATTTTCTCTCTGCACGCCTACAAGCACGTCTAAAAGCGCGAGTACAATCATTGAGCCACGGCTCTGAGAGAACTTTGTTGCGTCTAAGCGTAAAAGGAGCAACGGAATCCAGTATTAGTGTGCATGTCGAATCAAACAAAGAGATAAGCTCATCCGCACTAAAAGCACAGTTCACCTCTAATTTACAAATCGGATAAGTATTAAAATACACACTATACAACAAGCATTTTTTGGGTAAAAAAACAAAAACTTTTTACAAACCCTGAATGTTACAGTATTACTCCAGTAAGTCATGCCATGCCCTGTAACAGTTCTATTTGGTAGTGAAGCACAGAGGGACCTGACACTTCCTGCAGTACACAGGTGTCTTCACCCTTCTGTTGCCAGCATCAGAGCACCTCCTGCAGTACCTCCTGACCTTGGTGGCACCTTCCTCATAATACTCGGGCATCCAGAAGCCATATCCTCATCGCCTTCTTCACTGTGAAAACAAATGTGGAAAAAACAAATAGATTAATTCTCTGGCTTGTACTTTCAAAAATGTAACTCAAATCAGAAATAATTTCTCTACAACAACAGCAGAACATCAATTTTGAGTGTGTGAAATAACATTATATCACTCAAAATGTATACCGTGTAAATTATGTGAGACGGGGTTCATATAATCTTTTCAATATTTAATAATATTCCGTCTGTCATATATTTATATATGTATATTGTGTATATACATATTATGTATGCATGTGTATATATATATATATATATATAATATAAGTAATAATTGTAAGTCGCTTTGGATAAAAGCGTCAGCTAAATGAAATGTAATACCATGTTAAATTCAACATGTATATGTCTTGTTTATTTCAACAACAAGAACAAGAAACGGCATCCATCTTCTTTGTTTGTTATTGAGTGTGTGAAAGCACATTATATCACAAGATGGATGCCGTCGTGTTATTGTCACGTGTGTGAAATTACTATAGATGAATACACTCTTACACCAAATAAATAACAAAAAGATAAAAACAGATGAATACTCTTACACCAAATAAATAAGTAATAGATACAAACAGAGAGATTACATACCTTTCCGGTGACGGAGGTTCATAATCATTACTGTCATTACTGTCCCCTTTATGCGTGACGAGATCACTATCTTCCGACGGAGAGTCCTGTAAACAATTACCAGCATTTCACAACATTTAACAGTATTATTTTACAGTGACATATTGTAATCAAGACCCCCTGTAATATCCCAACAAATACATGTAAAAATGACTGTATCCTTGGATTTCACCGTAACGTTTGACATTCGGAGCAGCAGAGGGATGAATCTGCATGTACTCTTCGAGACGATTCCAACGACACCAAGCTCAAAGCTGTCGGACCTTCCTTTGTGCCGTCTAGAGTACTGAGAGCCATGAAAACATGACCTTTAACCTTAGTTTGCGACCTGGTTGAAGGTCACAGCGGCCCCAAATTGTGCAAGCGGGTTCCACACAAGTTAAGCAACACACTCTCAAAGTCTCTGAGCGCCAAGCACCTTTTTTTCAATTTTTTTCAATTTTCTCATCCCTCCCTCACCAAAGGGTGTCCAATCCTTAGCTCTAGACAGGATTTTGTGAGAGTTTGACATTAGATTGAAAAAAAAAGTCTGGGTGGGTTACAGTTCCCATATTTCAGATACCTTATCTGGGCCCTATTTAGAGGCCCCTGGTGAAAAAAATTACCTTTCCAGTCCTTTCCAAAGTCAGGTTATTAAAGATTAAAGATTATTCAACAAAACATTTCAATAACGTGCTTTAACCACTAGGTGTCCCTATTTACCAATTGGATCAAATATATAAGTCAGCCGAATTAGTGTTGATACTGCAAGGAGACGTATTGTGTGAAAAGAAATGGAATATGTTGTTTAATTGCTGATATATTTATATATTTTATTTTTTTTCTGCTGAGAAAGTTGAAGATCACGTGACATACACGCCAGAAAAAACATAATTTCCGGGTATTTGTCCACTGGTTTGCCTGTTAACCGTAGGTGTCACGTTTGAAGGGACGAAACGGAATGTCATCGCTCGAACGGCCAATCATATCGCGCTTTGAGGAACCCAAAGCCTCCTAACAGAGATGCCTCTATCCTTTCGAAAATTCGCACAGAGGCAACAGTCAAGGTGAACATCTGTGAGTTTCTCCAAGGCGGTTACCATCGGTAAACAGCAAGTAAGTACTGCCCATAATGTGGATTAGTGGTGGATATTATGTGCTTTCGATTGCGAACGCCAGTGGAGTAGTGTCGTGTTGGTTTGTACATGGTAGCGAATAGATAGCTAGCGTTAGCTAGTAACATTAGCTTGATAGCAGCCATGTCCACCTTCAAGCAGGTGGCCTTAACATTAGCCTAGCTAGTGCTAGCCAGCGCCGTATATGGCTATGGTAGATGGCTCTGGTGCTAGCCAGCCAACTGTTGCTGACTGTTCCATTTGTTGGCAGAAGGCTTATGCTGTATTCAAATGAAAGAGCGAACAATGAATACTTTAACAGGTAAGACTGGCATAATTGCCATTGGTATAAGCTAGTTAGCTTAGCATTGCTGCTAAGTTTGTATTCTGACGCCATGGTCTAACTAACTTACTAGTAGGTTAGCTGATGTTAGCTAGCTAATGAATGTTTCTTGTGTTAGGTGCTTGGTGGTTTCATGACATTGTCTAATCAAATTAGGCCTAATCTAAATCGGTGTCAAAGTTGGTAACGTTAGTTGCTCTTCCAATGTTCTTAATGAATTCGTCACAGACCCTATTGCACTTAGTGTTACCACGTGTCATCTCATCACGTGTCTTGGCTTTCAGAATATTAAACTTGTGCTCTCTCCTGACAGACTGAGAGGCTGATAACCTCAGCTCAGTGAAGTAAAGGCACACCTTTTATATCATTATTATAGTTTAAAAAAAATAAGAGACTAAATTAAAAACAGGTATAAAATACTATATGACAGTAACAAAACAGTTGTTAAAAATAACAAGAATACAGTTTAAAAGGAGAGTGATTTGTAAGATATCCATAAAGAAAAATAAAATCTGTTTACAGTTCTGTTTCATATGGGTGTTGAGAGATGAATCCATAGATCTCTTAATGTTGCTCTGAGACACAGAGTTCAACATGTTATGTCTGAGCATGCTGCTCTCAAAACATGCTCAGACATAAAAAGTTGAACTCTTTTTTAGCCTCATTGTAGCCTGTGGCTTACTTAGAGTTTAAGCCTTGCCTAGCAAGCAAAGTTTCAATCACTCAATACTTTCATCAACACTACTCTGGATGATAAAGGATTACCAAACTCTCTCTCCCTTGCCTCTTCACAATGTTTACAGGTTCACAATGTTTATAGGTTTGAAATGTTTATAGGTTATTGCAATGCGTAATGTTATTTCTCTGAAAACACAAACATTTTTTTTCTTATTTTACTTCTATACTATTCTAGCCTAAATTAGCTTCTACTTTTACCTGCATTTTGTACACTGTCCTGTTTTACACTTGTCCTGTCTTGTCCCTGCACCCTGTCCAATGTTGTCTTTATGTCAGTACCTACCAGCAACACATTTCTAGTATGTTGTAAAACTACATGGCGAATAAACAGATATTGTATCTTCCTCTAGGCCTACTGATTGCCTGCCTGGTGTTGACCGACGCGACGAGGTGTATTGCATAAATCCTAAATCCAATCCACGGATTGCTTCCTAGTTGGAGGTAGGCCTAGTATGCAACACAGACCGTAGTTTATAGACTGTGCATAACTGCAGTCCCCAGCTCCAGTGCTTCCCTCCATGAAGTACTGAAGCTCAGACATTTGTTAACTGTGCAGCACACCTGAGATTAATCACTTCATCCAATACTGTTTGACAGTACATTTATGTGAGCTTATCTCTCTTGCTTCCCTGTGGTGGTTTTTTACTGCCTCTATTCCAGATTTGACATCCTCGTGATCCTGGTGTGCGTGCGCCATCCTCGAGGAAATTGCTAGTGACTGTTCGAGTGTTGTTGCAGCTAAGGTAGTTAACATTTCGATATGATTGTGTGACTGCGGTCTCGTCTAAATGGGATGCTCGACTACCTGACTGAATGGCTAGACCTTGAACACCTTTACAACATGCTCATGTTCATAATCTGCATGCAAACTGAAAAATTCCTTTTGTTGGTTGCCTTTGTAATTTCTCCTTTCTCTGGTCTCCTTTTTTCTAGGTCATCAGAGAGGCCAACCATCCTCTTCAGTGTCAGGCAGCCAGGCTAACCGTCCTGTTCAGTGTCAGGCAGATTTAATTATGTTTGGGTAGGTAACTAGTTACCACGCACAACAATGTTCCACTGTAAATATATTGGATGTCAGCATGTGTCTGAGAAGGTGCATAACTTTGTTCAGCACACAAAGCTGCACAGTAATGCCCCCAATTTTCACTATCAGTGTGGGGTGCCTGACTGCTCACGGAGGTACAGAAAACACACAGCACTGAAATCGCATATATATAGGCTGCATAAGTGCTACCTGCAAGCTGCTCGGCCTATAACGCCTGACATATCAGCTCTACCCCCTGACACATCATTGAAATGTGTGCTTGAGGCTTGTGCATTTAAGTGTGACACTTTAGCCTCTCTTATTAAGCATTTGAAGACACAGGTAAGGGGAGGAATGGAAACTAGATGCCCATTTAGAGGTTGTGATTGCAGGTTCACAAACGTGATGACTTTTGCTTCACATATTAACAGGAAACATAGGCGTGCAGAGGATTCAGTTTTAGATGACTTGGTACTAGACAAGTCTATTACTACAGAGTCATTGCCAAAACCCATTCAATCATCTTCAGAAGCTGCTGGTGAACATGATGATGAACATGATGATGAACCAGAAGTGCCATTAGTTGTGGACGAAACCCTTTTTTTACATAACCTTACACTTTTGTATTTGAAATTGCAATCTAAGCTACTCTTACCGGCAAGCACCATACAAACCATTATTGATGGCTTTCAAAGTGCTCATGAACTTGGTCTGTCTCATTCACTTAACATTCTGAGTGAGAAATTGAAGAAACTTGGAATCCCTCAGGCCACTATAAGCAGCATCATCGATGAACTGAACGGAGAGGATCTACTCACACTCTATAACAGGGGAAGACTCAGTACAGATGCAAAGAGGAAGGCTGCTTTTAAAGAGTGTTTCAACTATGTTCAGCCCGTGCCTTTGCTCTTGGGCAATGATGAAAATGACAAAGAATGCTTTGCTCAGTATGTACCTATACATGAGACATTGGTGACACTGTTCAAAAATGAGTCTCTACAAGAACAGTATACCATGACACGTTTGCAGCCATCTACTGATGCTGTCTATCAGGATGTCAAGGATGGAGAAGGATTTCAAAGTAATCCAATGTTGAAAGCTGACCCTTCCTCACTTTGTTTGATACTGTATCAAGATGCCTTTGAGGTTGTGAACCCACTGGGCTCAGGGGGAAAAAAGCACAAGGTTTTAGCTGTTTACCTAACCCTGACTGACATCTTGCCTCACAATAGATCTTCTATAGAGCAGTAGCGTGGCGTGGGAAAAAAATTAGGGGAAGCCAATAATACGTCCTTTCTTTTGGGTCGGGGGTGTGGAATATCGTAACCAGATGAGTGATTACAGCACCCGGTATCATTTTACACACATTTTTGTATCATACAGATACAGGACTTACACACGCCTGTTATCTAACCGACAGGTCCGCACGCACTCTCCAGCCGAAACTCTAATAAGCATTCATTCACAAACTAAATCAGGAGACCTTTAACGTTTTACGTCCGATTCGCTCATTTTTTCCTCGCTGTACACAGCTCCAGTTTGGGAATTGGCCTGTCATCAGATTGTATTTGTTGTTGCTGCTGTAGCGGAAGTTTAGTACAATTATTTTTGATTAAATACTCCAAATCTCCACCCTCCATAATTGCACTTGCTTCAGTTGCTTGCTACTTTCTAACGGCGGTGAGATTGGTGCAGTGACGCTATCTATCTTCTATCGATGAGATTTATGATTCGAAAATTATAAAAGGGTAGACATGTGGATATTATCCGACTGAACAAAATGTGCATTTATCTAACAGGTTCGTTTTCCACTGACCTTATTTCGAGCTATTTTCCAAAATCCTATGGAGAAATCCCATTGCTTTTTTGTCGAGGGAAACATGAGGGAAACCGAGCGCAGCTTACTTCCGGATTTTAGGACGCGTCACTGCAACACTAAATTGCTGCGATTTGATTGGATTGTGAGGCAAGGGAAGCCAGCCGCCTCTGGCTTCCCTTGGCATGGCCCTGACTAATCACAGGTTGGCAGGGGCATGACATGAGCCTCGTCTGATTGGTCAATCCCTCCATTTTTTTTCACCAAGGGAAGCCAATTTCGGCTGGCCTCCTCTCCCAACAGAGAGTGCAATCTACTGTTTCACCATAACATCTAGAGGGGCGCTGTTTCACTCTTTGTAAAATACTCAATGAGAATGGGGGAGAGATGGACCGGCAGCAACACACAACAAATAATTTCCGAAACTAAACGAAGTGTTTTTATTTATTTATAAAAATTATAACTACAATCCGAAAAAACAGGGGAAGCCTGGCTTCCCTTGGCCTCCAGGAGAAAACGCCACTGCTATAGAGTAGATGCAACTTGTCCTCTTATGTAGGGAGCAGGACTTTAAGTATTTTGGGATAAATAAGGTTTTTGCACCTCTAATTGAGGACCTCAAAATCCTGGAGGAGAGAGGTGTAGTCATATCTGATGGCACTGTACTAAAGGGCTCTTTGGTTGCCATTGCAGGAGACAACTTGGGATCCCATTCTATTGGGGGATTCTTAGAAAACTTCAGTCGGTCTAAATATTTTTGTCGCTACTGTGAGGTGCATAGAGATGATTTCGTGAAGAATCCAGTTTTGTGTGCTACCACAAGAACGGCCCAATCATACACAAGTAATTTGCAAGACCTGGAAACTAGTGCCACAGACTCTGTATGCGGTATCAAGTTTGACTCTCCTTTCAACCAGCTTTCTCATTTCCATGTTTGCCAGCCTGGCCTCCCACCATGTCTAGGCCATGACTTATTTGAGGGAGTCATGGCTTATGACCTTCCTTTATATATTCGCCATTTAGTTGAGGAGAATAATTTTACGTACCTGCAGTTAAATCGTTGCAAGAACCAGTTCAGATATGAAGGGAACGATGGTAGGGATAAACCAGCAGACCTCTCTCCCGGCAGTGTCAAACTAAGGCAAGGCAAGGCAAGGCAAGGCAAGTTTATTTATATAGCACTTTTCAACACAAGGCAATTCAAAGTGCTTTACAAAAAATGAAAGACATTAAGAAAATGGCATTTAAAATCAGTCATTAAAAAGAAAAGCAGATAAAATAAACATTAAAAGAAAAAAATACATGAATAAAAGTTACAGTGCAGTCTAAGATGTGAATAGTTCAATTAAAAGCAGCGACAAAAAGAAAAGTCTTCAGCCTGGATTTAAAAGTAGTCAGAGTTGCAGCGGACCTGCAGGTTTCTGGGAGTTTGTTCCAGATATTTGGAGCATAATAACTAAACGCTGCTTCTCCATGTTTAGTTCTGACTCTGGGGACAGAAAGCTGACCAGTCCCTGAAGACCTGAGAGATCTGGATGGTTCATAATTTAGCAGGAGGTCAGAAATGTATTTTGGGCCTAAACCATTCAGTGCTTTATAAACCAGCAGCAGTATTTTGAAATCTATTCTTTGACACACAGGAAGCCAGTGTAAAGACTTCAGAACAGGAGTGATGTGATCCACTTTCTTAGTGTTAGTGAGGACTCGAGCAGCGGCGTTCTGAATCAGCTGCAGCTTTCTAATAGATTTTTTAGTGAGACCTGTGAAGACACCATTACAGTAGTCGAGTCTACTGAAGATAAAAGCATGGACAAGTTTTTCCAAATCCTGCTGTGACATTAGTCTTTTAATCCTAGATATATTCTTTAGGTGATAGTAGGCTGATTTAGTAACTGTTTTAATATGACTGTTGAAACTCAGGTCAGAGTCCATGACTACACCTAGATTTCTGGCTTTATCTGTTGTTTTGAACATTGCAGACTGAAGCTCAGCGCTAACTTTTAAACGTTCTGCCTTGGCTCCAAAAACCATTACCTCAGTTTTATCTTTGTTTAATTGGAGAAAGTTCTGACACATCCAGTCATTGATTTGTTCAATGCACTTACTCAGTGTTTGAATTGGAGCATAGTCTCCTGGTGAAATTGTTACATAAATTTGTGTGTCATCCGCATAGCTATGGTAACTTATTTTGTTGTTCTTCATTATCTGAGCCAGTGGTAGCATGTAGACGTTAAAGAGAAGAGGCCCCAAGATGGAGCCTTGAGGTACCCCACATGTCATATTTGTCAACTCAGATGTGTATTTACCTATAGAAACAAAGTTGTTTCTGTCCTTTAAGTAGGATTCAAACCAATTTAGAACTGTTTCCGAAAGTCCCACCCAGTTTTCCAGTCGGTCTAGTAATATGTTGTGGTCAACAGTGTCAAACGCAGCACTGAGATCTAATAATACTAACACTGAAGTTCTGCCACTGTCTGTGTTTAAGTGGATGTCATTAAAGACCTTTACAAGAGCAGTCTCAGTGCTGTGGTTTGGACGAAAGCCTGACTGGAACACATCCAAACAGTTATTTAAATGCAAGAAATTACTCAACTGTTGAAAAACAACTTTTTCAATGATTTTACCTAGAAATGGGAGGTTTGATATGGGCCTGTAATTGTTCATTACTGAAGCATCTAGATTATTCTTTTTTAAGAGCGGTTTAATGACTGCAGTTTTCAGGGCCTGTGGAAAAATACCTGTGTGGAGAGATTTGTTTACTATATGAAGTAGATCTGAGGCCATGCAAGGCAAAACATCTTTAACAAATCCTGTTGGAATAATATCAAGGCAGCAGGAGGAGGATTTCAGAAGTTGTATAATGTCCTCTAGGTTTTTATCATTAATCTGATGGAACTGTGTCATGGTGTTTGAATTGATGTTAAGTGGACACAGAGACAACACATTTGCTCTTCCTGATGCAGAGGCACTGACTGCTTGTCTGATTTTCTGAATTTTGTCAGTGAAGAAGGAGGCAAAATCATTGCACGCCCTGGTGGATAGAAATGCAGAGGCTACTGACACTGGGGGGTTAGTTAGTCTGTCGACGGTAGCAAACAAGGCACGTGCGTTGTTTTTGTTTTTGTTAATGATGTCAGAGAAGAACGATTGTCATGCGTTTTTCAATTCCAAATTATAAAGGCCAAGTCTCTCTTTATAGATTTCAAAGTGAACCTGGAGATTTGTTTTTCGTCACCTGCGTTCAGCTTTTCGACATTCTCTTTTTTCTGTTCTCACGGTCATGGCCTTTCTCCATGGAGATATTTTCTTAACAGACACTTCCTTTACCTTAGTTGGAGCAATGGCATCTATAACATTTTTAATTTTTGAATTAAAATGATTTACTAGCTCATTTACTGAGATGTTAGCAGGGGCAAGTGTGGAAGAAAAATTCTGAGTAAACATTTCCCTAGCGTTTTCAGTTAAATATCGCTTTGTGGTTACCTCTTTCTGAACATTTTTGTGAACAGAAATAGAGCTCTCAAAGAAAACACAGGAATGGTCAGAGAGTGAAACTAAGTGGGCATGCAGTTCAAAATGGGTGTTTCCTTAGATTACTCCCTCTCTTCGTGGGTGGCAGGATTAAAGATCCCTGTGACAATGAGGTGTGGCAGCTCATTTTGCAGCTGAGAGAGATAGTTGAGCTTATCTGTGCACCAGTCATTACAGAAGGTCAGGTAGCATATCTGAAAGTCATCACAGAGGAGTATACAACAGGAAAAGGCTATTCCCCAATGACGCCCTGAGGCCAAAGCATCACTATCTTGGCCATTATCCAGATCTAATCATCCACTTTGGCCCACTTATTCGCCTGTGGACTCTGCGGTTTGAAAGCAAACATACTTTTTTCAAACAGTGTGCCAGAAAATTGCACAATTTCAAAAATCAGTGCAAAACTTTATTAGAGAGACACCAACTTCTCTAGGCCTACCTGAGTGCGGGAAACTTGTTCCCTCCACTTATACAGGTAGAGAAGGGGACTGATTTTTATGTGGATGATTACAACGACAAGATCAGGGCATCTGTAGCCAGTTGTAAATTCGAGTCTTAGTCTGCAGTGGCTTGTAACAATGTTACTGTCAAAGGCACAGACTACAGAAAGGGGATGTTCATCTTGCTTGGGAACAGTGATGAAGGACTTCACATGGGGAAGATTATGCTGGTCATTGTTGCCCATAACTCTGTACACTTTGTCTCAGAGAAACACACTTCTGTCAAGTTATGTGACATAGGTGTGTACTGCAGTGACGTGCGGTGAGGTTCATGGCTGGTGAGGCACTGACTCTTTCAGAGTCAGATTTACAAATATTATATATTTTGACCTTAAAGGTGGTGGGGTAGGTAATTTTGGAGAAACCAGCTCGAGTGCGCTAGAATTTGAAAATACACAGCCCCTCCTCCAACACACACGAACGCGCACATGACCAATGAGGGCACGAGATAAGTTTGTGCACAGATGGAAGGCTGACAGGCAGGTTATTTTAGCCGAGCCGGCTAAAATGAGTGGTCGTGCTTTTTACAGTACTACGGCTTCCACAGATGAAATGTTTTTATGTATTTTTTGTCAAAGCACTTAAGATATTCATTGCTATCGGGATGTTAAGAGCATTCCATGGAATATAACAAAAAGTGTATATCGTGCCGGTTTCTCAAACTTACCTACCCCACCTTTAATCGAAATATTCTGTTATTTTCCAAAGCTTTTTTAGTCTGATGCTTCGATTCATTTTAAACAGACCGTTCAACAAAAGGATAGCCTACCCAAAATCTAAATATTGGATTGTTCTCTCTTAGTAAGATCCAATTTTCATTACAAATGTGGTCTTACCTTGACTTGAAGATGAAGTCCATGCTATCCTTCTGGACAACAATCTTTATTACTTTTTTGTAAAAGTCCTCCTTATCTTCCTCTAGTTTCAAAAGCCTAGCTTGTTGTTTTCGTCTATCGTCTCTGCGTAGAATAACAGTAGCAACAAGAACCTGTGGGCTCACTTGCGCCCCCTTCAGTGCGGCAGAGGTTGTGGCTGCCTCCCCTGGTGCTTTTTTCATTGCCGTTGTATGATGAGACCAGCGAGCTTAAATATCATATATACGTGAAATAAATTATTTAGAGACTATGGATGGCGAGGATAAATGTAATAAAGGGATCTACAAACATTACATTGGTGACATACAGTGAGATGGTGCAGGCATGCGCTTAGGGCCCGCTTTCCAGACAGTTTCTGTGGGGTGATGCATTCTGAGGTGAGGCAGAGCTCATCTGTGCCTCACCTCACCACACAGTAACTGGCTTGAGCGCGCTCACAAAATAAGTGCCCGCGCTAAATTAGTGCCCGCGCTCCAGCCAGTTACTGTGGGCTTACGAGAGGCAGAGCTCGTCCCTGCCTCACTTCTCAATCTCATCGCTCCCCGTAGTTGTAGCGGAGCTCGGCAAATTAGCCGATTTTTACTATAAAAAGCGATTGGAATCATACAGAAATCACATTTACAACACAGATCAGTGGACACATTTTATTATTATTATTATTTGTATTATTATTCTTTTTTTCCGTTACATTGGAGAATGACAAGTGAGGCTCTGCCTCACCTGCCTCCCCTGACCGCACGTCGCTGGTGTACTGTGACTTAGGAGTGGCCCAAGAGCATTATGTGTGCATTAAGCACGAAGATCTACTGGACTACTATCCTCTTCCAGCATACAACGTGTATGATCAGATGCTTATTGCTCTCCACCATTCTTTTCCGGAAGCAGTTTAAACAGGGAGGAAAGAGAGGACATGAGAGACGGGGAGGAAAGAGAGGACATGACAGACGTGAGGACAGGCGTAAGTACTGGAGCAGGCTATTTAGTCATGGCAAACTAAAGCTCAGTTTTTAGTTGTAACCTTGAAGATAGTTTAATTTTTTATTGTTGATAGTATAGCGAGCACATTTGACTGTATAGCGAGCACAGTTGACTGTTAATGCCCATGAAACTAGGTAATGGAAGCTATAAAGGGAGCAGTTTGGTCATATTTACCGGGCCTCCCTGATGACTTGCTGACTACCCTCATTGATGAGTGGAGTGTCGAAGACCTGGCCTTAATGGAGGAGAAGGATCTGGTCAGATACCTTAAATCAATCCAGTGTCGGAAGCTGCTGAATGGTATTAAGCAAGGTAAATTCATATTTTGACAATTACCCCTAGTTTCCACCCGGTCCGTCTGCGCCGCGTTACGGCTGCGTAATATGCCCAAATCAACAAAAACTGCGAGCTGGCACGCAAGACGCTCCGCTTCTGAAACGTGCCCGGTGGGTTATGACGCTGGAGGAGGTCGGACCAAAACCGCCGTGACGCGGCGCAGACGGACCCGGTGGAAACTAGGGGTTAGAACTAGGCCCTTGGAACATTGTCACAACTGGTAGACAATTGGGCCCCTAGCCCTACATCTTTCCCTGCCTTCATTTATGAATTGTTTTTGTCCCTTCTAAGATTTGTAACGATTAATATGGAGGTGCTCTCTCCTCATCCAATTGCTTCAAGCTCCGCGAACACTCTGGCCTCTCCACAAGCATTCCGGCCTCCACATCACCTGTTGTCCAGCCCCCCAAGCACTTCAAGCTCCACGAACACTCTGGCCTCTCCACAAGCATTCCGGCCTCCACATCACCTGTTGTCCAGCCCCCCAAGCACTTCAAGCTCCTCACAGTCTCCACAGCCTGGCATGTGATGGCATGTAGACTTTCGTGTCAACTGGAACCAGATGCCAACAGCCATTCAGCAAGCGGTGGAAAAAGAAGAGAGACCAATGCCAGATGAGAGAAGGGCATTTGTGAACGCGTTGGTGGATCAAATGATGCAGCACGAGCGCAACCCAACCAGAGCCATGTGCCACAGCATCGTCCGATTAATAGTCAGGAGCCACCCAAAAAGCTTTGCTGACATTAGCAGGCGAGGTGAAGTTGTTGGAGATGGATGCCCCTCTCATCTCCAACAAGTTAAAACTAGAGTGGAATATAAAACTAGGAACAACACTCTGGCTCGACGCCGACGAAGCCGAGAGGGAAGAAGGAACACTGGAGTGGCAGGAGAGTCCAGACTGACGAGAGGTCCTGTCGACCAATACGGGTATGTGTAGGGGTGGACAAAATATAGATATTGCAATTATTGTACGTTGAAGGTTTTGAAGGTTACAGTAATAATAATTCCTTGCATTTACATAGCTCTTTTCAGGACACCCAGTGCTTTACAATGGTCTTCTCATTCACACACTGAGAAGCGGCGAACATACAGCGCCAGTGTCCTCTCCATTCACACTCACACACTAATGGCGATCAGCAACCATGCAAGGCACTGACACGACCCGTTGGGAGCAATTAGGGGTTAAAGGGGCACTGCCATGCTAGACTAACTTAGGTTATTTGAATTGAATGTTTAAATGATGTGTGTAGATTTTGTATAATCGCCGTCAGTGTAACTGTGTCCATGATAAATATTCCCACTCCAAAACCAGTCCAAATGATCGGCCCCAATAGTATTGATTTAACCTATGATTCCTATCCCTAGGTGTGTGAGGTGGTGCCCAGCAGACTTACCAGAGGGGGAGACCGAGGCAACGTTGGAGGATTCAAAAAGGGATCTGCGGAACATCTACTCAGGTATGCAATCTACTTTATTTTTGGTGAATTGACACCTAAATAAACATCCCACATTAAGCAAAAAGGCCACCTTAATATTCAGAATGAGTAATGATGAGAGCATGAAATTAAAGGTTTGACACTCAAAATTTCCCAGAGGTGGGGACATTGAATTTAATTGTTGTTACTTGGGTACTCTCAAACATGTATTTGTATGTCTGTACACAGAGGAAGGGATGGGTGGGGCAGAGAGAGCAGAACCTCTGATGGTGAGGACCTACGTCATCCTGCGGAGGTACCTCAACAGAATGCCTGCACCAGCGATGTTGGAGGTCAAAGAGGAATGGCCTTTTCTCTTTTCTCAGAGAGGGCTTTTCTCCCACTTTGGCCTCCTGACGGACGTCAACATACTTCAGAAGCTCCAAGAGGCCCTGGGTCAGAGAGGACAGACCATCCTGCATTTCTCCCAGAAACTGGACAACCCGAAGATCAGGGAAGTTCTGGCCAGCTATGATCCAGAGGGTTCGGAGAAGGCTGCCTGCATCCTCCAGCTCCTTATGGTCTACTTTAAGGAGCCTACGGAGAAACTGATGCTCGAAGTTGATGTAAGTTTTTTTTAATTTATTTAAATATTTAAAATGTTAAACGAGGGATTACATTAGGGGCGACTGAAGCTCAGTTGGTAGAGCTGGTCTTTCATCGACCGTAGGGTTGGTGATTCGAATCCTGGCTCTGACTGTCCGCATGTCGGAAGTGTCCTTGAGCAAGACATTTAACCCCCAAGTTGGTCCAAATGGGCCGAGCTGATCTGTGTTGAGCTGTAGTGCGCGGATTAGCTGTTGCCTTAGCATCACCCAGGCGGGGGCTACACATTGGTTTGCGGACGTCCATTTGTAAGCGCTTTAGGTGTCTTGAAAAGCGCTATATAAATGCAAGTAATTATTATTATTAGACCATTTATTATGTTCTGATTTACCTCTGACCAATGAACGATCTTCATCCTTGCATAATGTTAAATCTATACACGCAGATCACGCAGACTCAAACCTCATCTTAGGCCCAAATGTGGCGCAAATGAGCTCCGCAGCCGTTGCGAGGTTCCGGCGCTAACAGTTCATGAGCGTGCTCCCCCGCCCCCTGTCAACACTCGCGACACATGAGTGGCCAGCCTAAACAACAATAAGCGCTGCTTGGCAACCGTGTGTGGCGGCAAAGTGCATAGACATTTTGACAGGAGAGATTTAGTTTTGCCGGTATTCAACATATTTTACCAGTCATAGTCCGGTAATTATTTACACTCCAAGAAGAGTCCTACACAACAGACATGGCGTCAAAAAGGAGTAATGTGTGGAAATATTTCGACCAGGTTAGTGAGTGCGGTGTAGAGGTCAAACAATACCTTGCTATACCCGCATCCTCCGTTCCAGCTGAGAGGGTCTTCTCTACAGCTGGGCTGATTGTGAATCGCCTCCACACATGAAAGCTGTAGGCCTATAGCTGTCAAACTGTGATCACCAGTTCAATACATTTGACAAATTCGACTTGGTTTCTACACTTATTTGAACATGTATGTATTTACTTCAAAAAATTATTGAAAAAAAATTGGGTAAAAAATAAATAAAAGAAAAAAAGTTCAGAAATGTTTTCGAAGGGGGAGTTATGCGTAAACTGCATCTCCCACAGCTGAAGCCACGGACTGTTAATCGTTGGACCTACTCTTCTGCCGTTAATGAAAGGATTGATTATCAGTAATCATTTTAAAGTGACAAGAGACATTGGATTAACCTTGAGCAGCGTTTTTATTCCTTTGAACACAACTTTTGATCACAAAACAGCCAAGGTAAGACCTAATTATTGTCATGGATTTGAAAACTGATATTGTTTACTTGCTATGTTCTGGCTGCTAGCTCGGTTAATGTTGTGCCTGTAGTGATGGGGTGTATACCCATGGAATCTGTGGAATCTCAGCTTTCAGAAAATGTGTTGTTTGTGCAGAAAGTATGAATTATAAATGATCGTTTTTGTGAGTTATGAGCAGAAATAGCAATTGCCCGTTTTTGCCATGGGCTCATTTAGAGGCTTCTTGTGAGACTTATTTTTCGAAAAACTTTTTTTTTTTCGTATCGTCAGTTAGCCAAGTTTCCTTGGGTCAGATGGGTATGGAATATTAATAGTTTCATGAATGACACTTCCGATATAGCACTGTTGCTACATATATAGCATTTTCGGACCCGAGCTCGGGTCCGTGGGGCTTAAGAGGTTAAGCAATGAAGCTCACATGTCCTTTTTATATGATGTCCATTGAAATGCAGGAAAGTAATCACCAACTGTGAGTGATCTGTTGCCGAGGGGACAATACACCGGAGTTACATAAGCAGAGGTAAAGTACTATTTTGGGGGGAACTCCCCCAGGAAGATTTTTTTTAAATATTGAAGTTAAAAGCATCAATCTGGTGCACTTTGAGAGCAACATTAAGAGATCTATGGATACATCTCTCAACACCCATATGTTAAAAAAAAATCAAAGAATCAGAATCAGAAACGGGTTTATTATTTAAAAACACTTGATTTTCAAGTCAAATTATTAGAAGTTGTTACTAATTAGATTAAACAGAAAAAAGGGATGGAAGGAGGAAATAATAATCCCTCATCACTTGCTTCCTTCCTCACTTGCTTCCTTCATCACTTGCTTCCTTCCTCACTTGCTTCCGTCATCACTTGCTTCCTTCATCACTTTCTGCTTCTTTCCTCACTTGCTGTTTCCCCTCATCACTTGCTTCCTTCATCACTTGCTTCCTTCCTCACTTGCTTCCTTCCTCACTTGCGGCTTCCTTCATCACTTGCTTCCTTCATCACATTACCTTTCATTTGCTTCGTTTTTTCTCCCCATCATCACTCGCTGTCTTCACACTCTTTATTGTTTTGTAGGTGGAAGTGTTAGGCTGAATCGCCTTGGTTTGACATTCGCAAATTGGTCGATGACCTCTCCATGGGCCACATTAGCCAAGACCTCCTTCTCAATGGAAATGATGGCCAAATGACTAAGCCTCACCTGGCCCATTGTACTTCTCAGCCAAGTGTGTAGCCTTCGCAGGGCACTGAAGGACCTTTCACAACTGCAGCTGGTGACTGGGATTGTCAAAGCAGCTTGGAAGATGGCCTTAAGAGAGGGGAACATATCCTCATCCAAAAGGGAAAATACACTTTGGATACTTGGCATGCCTTTCTCTATCCTGGCAAGGTATTGTCTTGCAACAACAACCTCTTCAGTTTGTAAGTGGATGCTGTAATGTTGTGCAAGATTTTTGAGTGCCTCTTCATTCAGGAAATTCTCAGAAGCAGGGTGACATGCCTGTATGCCGATTAATATTTTTTCCCCAACTCCAGAAAACCTGTTTTGAAGCTCCTCCAGCATTCTGTCGAGAACTGGAAAGAAGATTCTCCCTCTCAAGTCATCTCCTGTAGTCAGGTCTGACCTTGCTCCACATGATGCCTCAACTACAAAGTCTTCCATGTTTCTACACTTCTTCCTCTGTGTCACAGTTTCGGGAATATCAAGATCATTGCACAGGGCCTTGGTCTTGTCATAGACCTCATGTGCTTTCTCGTCACTTCGGTAACTTTTCAGTGTGTTCTCAACTGCTGTTTTGTAATTTACTGCCTGCACCAAGTCAATTGTTTCTTTCTGCAGGTATTTGTGCAGGCCCTGAGTGGTTGAGAGCAGTGTCTGGAACAGGACAAGCATGTAGATGGTACTGACTTTGCAAAGCTTGCTTTCCAGTCCCTTTGCCAGAGGGGCTGAAAGGCTCCCTAAAGTCTGGATAAAAGCAGGGAGGTTTTTTAGGGTTGCATTCACAGACTCAATTTGACATGCCCAGCGAGTGTGTGACAGCTGAACAAGTTGTTTGTCCCCTACCTCTAGCTGTTTCTGAAATGTTTCCAATCTCTGATGGTGGACAAGAGATGTGGAGAAGAAAGAGTAGAGACACTCCAGGAGATCAAAGAAGTCACGTGCCTCTGGGATGGCTTTGCAAGTGGCGCAAAGGACAAGATTGAGTTCATGGGCATAGCAATGAACATAAAGTGCTTCTGGATGCTTCTCTCTAAACCGAGCTTGTACACCTCTCACTTTTGCACTCATAACAGCAGCACCATCATAACTCTGGGCAACACATTTAAGATGTCCTATTCCATGTTTGTCAAGTAGCTGCTCTATTGTGTCAGTGATGGTTTTAGCATCAAATGCTGCAAGCTGAGAAAGTCCAAGGAACCTTTCTTTCACTGAGCCTTGTGGACTTGCATATCACACACACAATGCAAGCTGCTTTGTGTGATTATCCCTTGCTTCATCCACCATTACAGAGTACATTTTTGCCTCTTTGATCTCAGATATTATCCTTGCCATTATAACGTTGGCGGTGCTTTCAATCATCTCATTCTGTGATGAGGGTGAGAGGTAGGTCACACATGAAGGTGGCTTATATGTTTGCAGAAAAGGATAAAAGTTTTCAAGAAGCTTCATGCATTCCATAAAATTACTCTTGTTATCACTCTCTGCTGCTTCGTTTTGCCCTCTGAAAACAATCCCTTGCTTCCCAAGAAAGGCTGTCACTGCTGCTATGCGTTTCAGATACTCCCTACGTTCCTGAATCTCACTGACATTTGCAGCATGTAGCTGCTGTGTGATGTCCCCGTGGACCTGGGTGGCTTTAAAGCTCTTCCAGAGAATAATTGAGGCCTTGTGTATGTTTGACTTTTCATGTTCTCGAAAAGAATCCAATGAACGCTTCCAGTTTGTGTATCCTGAGGTGGTGAGGGTGTCCCTTTGATCCCTTGATGGCTTTGGTTTGCCATATAATCTACAACTAAAGCAGAATGCTGCATTGGCAGTTGTAGAATATTCGAGCCATTTAAAAGTATCAAACCAACTTGGTTGAAATGATCTCTTTTGCTGGCCAAACATGCCGGATGGAAAGCAGTGATGTCTCACTTGCCTTGGCCCTGTATCTGCAGTCCCTAAATCAGTTCCCCAGTTACCCATTGACTCTTGTCTGTTCTGATGTTCCTGTTCATTGTTGTTCTTATCTGTTGTATCTCCTTCTTGTGTGTCCCTTTCTCCTGTTCTCCTTTCTTCATCCTCTACTCTGTTTGGCTCATCTGTGATGACTGTGTAGGTAAAGACAAACAAGTATTTTAAGTCAATCAGTTTCCAGCTCTGTCAAATAAATGAATTTCAAGATACACAAATTTGTCTTCATTAAAATGAGTGTCACCACACTGTCACAAAATGTAATGCTAACCAATTGAAAATAGTTAAATTTACATTGGAAACCTCTTGTAGATATCACTGTTAAGAGTAGTTCTCATTCATAACACTCCGTTCGATGTCTCACTATGGGATGCGCCTCAACGCGTATGCAAACAGAAGCATCAATCTCATTACGCCAATCCTGATTGGCTGGTGATCTTGACGTCAACGTCAGGGAATCCACCCACCCTTTAAGTAGCTTGCGCTACGACGCAGCGTCATTCAAACACCTCTTCTCGCTTCAGAGCACATATCGAATTATCATTAACCGGGCTAGCTTAACGGTCCACAGACTGAACCCAAAGCTAACATTCGGTCGACGGGCGCTTGCCGGTTACTTTTTTGCTTTGCAAGAAGACTGAGCAATATTAACACACCAGTTAATATTGTAATCTGCCTCGCCGTTTCTTTCTGTCGAAATAACAGTAAGGTTTGATTTTTTTCTTCAAACTAGTAACATACCTGTTGCTAGTTTTTTCTTCCCTCCACACCGACACCACGGTAATGAGGACGTTCTCTTTTCTCTCTCACACCAGAGGAGACAGAGATAAAAAAAAGGTATTAACACACCAGTTAATATTCTTTAAAGAATAAAATCTACACCGTCGCCTTTTTCCTTTCGGACTAACGGCAAGGTTGGATTTTTTTCCCAGTAACGTACCTGTTACTAGCGTGTCCACTCCACGCCGACACCCCGGCGAACGAAGATGGACCCTTCTCTCCCTCACACCAGAGGAGTCAGGGACTCGGAGGCTCGGCTATGCTGCTGCAGGTTTAAGATTTCAGGCACAGACTCACACCAGGTCTGCTCGTCCTGCCTCGGGCTGGAACACGCCCGGGAGGCTATCGATAACCCCGGCTCGTGCGGGCATTGTACCCGCTTCACCATTAAGAGCCTCCGCCGACGGTTAGCACGCGAAGCTAGCTTGTCGGGACGGGACCCCCTCATGTCCGCTGATTCGCCAGCCGGCAATCAAGACATAGTGGCGTCCGCCGCAGAGATTGAGCCCCGCGCTGTGTCAGACTGGGGCTCAACAACAGCGACAGCCGCTGAACCGGAGTCCCACGCCGTGTCAGGCTGGGACCCGGTGGCGGCAAGAGCAGCGAGAGCGGAGCCCCGCGCTGTGTCAAGCTGGGGCTCCCAACTGGACCTCACCATGGTTCCACCCGCGGAGGATGTCCTGGAGTTGGACTATATGGAGGACGAAGAGGATACCTCTGAGTTCCTCCTGTCTGACTCGGATGAGGATGACATCTTCGTTTCATCGGCTCAGGCTGCAAAACCGGGAGCGATGTCCGTTCCCCCGGGCGAGAGCACACCAGCTTCGCCCGTCCTAAGTATGGACTTGCTGGACATCCCATGGCCTGAAGTGGCCAAGGAGACCTCCAGATCTCGCTACGAGGGGAAGAACTTGCCCCAAGCAGCGAGGACGAAGAGGCAGCTCCTTCCAGTCTTTCTGGAGATGCTGGACGAGGTGTCGGTCTCGTGGAGAGACCACCCCTTTAGCAACAAGGCCCCAATCCAGGGTGCCTCCTCCCTGGACTGTGACGGCATGGAGAGGCTCGGCCTGCTCCGCATGCCGCCCATGGAACCGCTGGTGGCAGCCCACCTCCAACCAAGGCTGGCTTCGACACCGAGCAGGAACCCCATGCTACCGGCAAAGGCAGACCGGTTCCAGTCAGCGATGACCAAACGGGCCTATAAAGCCGCAGCTTTGTCCGCCAGGGCACTCAACGTCTCCTCGCTGCTGACCGCCTACCAGGTCGGAGCTCTGCGAAGACATGTCGAGCAAACCTGAGCCTGCCGTGTGGGACGAGATCGCAGCGATCACGGACATTTGCCTCCGTGTGCAGCGCTGTGCAGTCCAAGCCAAGGACAAAGCACTGGGAATGATGGTGGTACAGGAGAGAGCCAGGTGGCTCAACCTGACGAACCTTCCAGACCGGGCAAAAGAGGATGTTCTGGACATGCCTATTGTTCCCGAGGGCATATTTGGTTCCGCTCTAGCTTCAATGCAGCTGAGATGCGAATCAAAAAGGAAGGGAGACGAGGCTCTCCAGCTCTGTCTCCCCCGAAGGGTCCAGCCGCCACCTTCAATGGTCCCGCGGCACGCCTTCACCCAAGCTGTCTCACGTTCTGCCCGGTTCAAGATACCGAAGCAGCAGAGACCGCAGCCCGTGGGGCACGAGGCGAGGGGGAGCTGGCCAAGAAAATCTCCGGTTCCGGCAGCTGCCGCTCAGGCACAGCCGGCCCAGACTTTCAGCCACCAGGCGAGGAAGAAGAAGCGGGCGGCCTGACAGCCTCCTCTCCTCTCCTCGATGAAGGAGCTGGAAGTTCCCTGTTCCCCAGCTCCAGAACACGTTCCAGTGTTAGATGCTCATGTGTTTTCGGGGTGCCACCATGCCCCCATCTTCCCGCCGCCTCGAGTGATGCCAGAACGTCATCCTCAAGTTCGCGCCATCAGGGAAATGGACTTAACATCGAAGACAGCAAGTTCCGCTGCATGTTTAAGTCACACAAACACATGTCATCATTGTTGTTTCCGAATAAATCATTTTCCACTGTCGTTTCCAGGCTTGAATCCAAGGGCGCAGTCAATAAAAATGAAAAGAAAAACAATAAAAACAATAAACAGTCTGTCGTCTGCCCCTCTTTTGAGAGCGGCTACGGCCTCTCTCAAAAGGCGGACAATAGACGGGATTGTGAAGGCACCACCGCCACGCGCATGCGCAGTGTCGGCCGGGGTTGTCAACCTGGGGTACCACCGTGTTCAGACACTAGAGGGCCCCATAACACAACAAATAGAGACACTGAGGGCAGACGACAGAGCTGTGACATCTCCGCTCGCTTTGAGAAGCGAAAAGTGGAGGATGCACACAGATTCTGCATGGGTTTTCAAGACAGTAACACGGGGCTACAGGCTCCAATTCGCTGTCACCCCCCCTCACTTCTCGAGCATTCTGTATTCACAGGCCCGGGGAGAGTCGGCCCATATTCTAGAGCAAGAGATTTTCTCGATACTAGAAAAGAAGGCTATATCGATAATACCCGCCGAACAGAGTCAGAGCGGCTTTTACTCCAAGTATTTCCTCATTCCCAAACGGGCAGGGAACGGAATTCGGCCTATACTAGATTTGAGAGCTCTGAACAAATATCTCAAAAGATACAAATTCAGAATGCTCACTCACACATCTCTGTTGCGTCTCGTGCGCCAAAACGACTGGTTCACATCAATCGACCTGAAAGACGCGTATTTCCACATCCCAGTATATTACCCACACAGGAAATATCTGAGGTTCGCCTTTCAGGGTGTCTGTTACGAGTACAGAGTACTTCCCTTTGGTCTGTCTCTCAGCCCGCGAGTGTTTGTACGGTGTTCGGAAGCCGAGATAGCCCCGTTAAGACAACAGGGTATTCGCCTGGCAACTTATCTGGACGATTGGCTCCTTCTCGCACATTCGGAGCAAGAGGCTATTACGCAGACGAATGTCCTCGTAAAACACCTGCTCGACCTGGGATTCGTAATAAACACAGAAAAGAGCATGTTGTCCCCAGCCCAGACTGTACTCTTTCTGGGCCTACGCCTGAATTCGGTGCCCTTTACAGCCCGCTTGTCAGCAGAGAGAGTGAAAGCCTTCAGGGCTTGCCTCGCTCATTTCCAGCCACGCAAATATGTTCTCTTCAGATCATGTCTGCGGTTGCTGGGGCTCATGGCGTCAGCCATTCTGGTGGTACGACTGGGACGCTTACACATGAGGGAGTTTCAGCGCTGGGTAGCTGCCCTCAGACTGGACCCCGCGCGTCATGGCGCGCGGAGAGTGATGGTCACTATAAAATGCGTAATGGCACTGCGCCACTGGCTACACCCGACTTTTCTAGTACGGGGCGTGCCTATGGTTGCTGTCCTATCGCGGAAGGTGGTCACCACAGACGCATGTCTGACGGGCTGGGGGGGTATATACGAAGGTCGACCTGTGAGGGGTCTCTGGAGCAGAGACCTCCAACGGTCACATATAAATTATCTGGAGCTTTTAGCGGTGTTCCTCACCCTGAAATGCTTTCTGCCTTTTCTCAGAGGACATCATGTCTTCGTGAGGACAGACAACACGACCACAATATCGTATATAAACCGTCAAGGGGGTTTGCGTTCTCTCCAGTTACACATGCTGGCACGCAAACTGATCTTATGGAGCTGCGGACGTCTCCTCTCTCTGAGAGCGACGCACGCAGTGGCGACTGGTCATTAGGGGCAGGTGAGGCACAGCCCCACCTAGTGTCAGCAGAAAGTATTAAAAATAATGATTACAACAAAATGCAAAAAATAAATTATAAAATATATTTTAAGATCATGTTTAATCATCTGATTAGTCTGTACATTGCTGTTTTAGTCTGTGTTCTTCTAATTAGTGTCTACAGTGTGTGCCTATTGAGCTGTTTAGAGCCATGTGGGACAATACCCGATCCTGCCCCTCCCTCTCTCTGTCTAAGTGAACGGTGACTGTAAAAACTACACTGCGCATGCTCAGAATATTTTCCTATTTAATGTGTGTGGCAAAAAAATAATGACCATAGGGGCATAGTGCTGCCATCCCCACCATACGTCATCTCACATCATTCAGAGCTGATTGGCTGTAAGTATGTGTGCCGCGAAAAGTGTGGTGTGTGAAGAGGAGACGAGAGAGCTGCAGTGAGACGTCCTAAAACCCGGAAGTAAGCTGCGCATGGCTTCCCTCGACAAAAAAGCAATGAGATTTCTCCATAGGATTTTAGAAAATAGCTCCAAATAAGGTCTGTGGGAAACGTAGCTGTTAGATAAATGTACGTTTTGTTCAGCCGGATAATTATCCACATGTCTACCCTACTTTTATAATTTCGAATCATAAATCTATTGATTAGATTAGATTTATGATAGACTTTTGAAACTACAAGAAGATAAGGAGGACTTTTACAAAAAAGTAATAGAGATTTTTGTCCAGAAGGATAGGCAAATGGACTTAATCTTCAAGTCAAGGTAAGACTGCAATTTTATTGAAAATGGGATCTTACAATTACAATTCAATATTTAAATGATAAAATTAAAAATGTTGGGTATCCTTTTGTTGAACTGTCTGTTTAAAATTAATTGAAGCATCAGACAAAAAGCTTTTGAAAATAATATTATATTTTGATTTAGGTCAAAATATAATATTTGTAAACCTGAAGAGTCAGTGCCAGTGCCTCACCAGCCATGAACCTCACTGCAGAAGCTATGGACATCTAAGTTTTTTGTGCCCCACCACTTTTGTACATATAAAAACGCCACTGGCCGCACGTACCAGGAGTGATGAACCTCGGGGCAAATCTGCTGTCCAGAGGTGCACCACTATATGCAGACTGGACTCTACATCCAATAATTGTGAGTCAGCTGTGGGTGCGTTACGGCCGAGCCGCGGTAGATCTGTTCGCATCAAAAGAAAATGCTCAATGTCAGCTGTTCTTTTCAATGCGCGATTTAAACGCACCGTTAGGCATGTCCTTCTGTACGCGTTCCCACCCCTGGCTCTGATACCCCCAACTCTGGCCAGAGTGAGAGAACAACGCCACACACTTATCCTGATAGCTCCGCACTGGCCTGCAATGTACTGGCTGGCGGAGATATATCAGCTGCTGTGCGGGCAGCCGTGGCAGCTCCCACTACGCAGGGACATACTGTCTCAGGCGAGGGGGACGATCTTTCACCCACACCCAGAGCGCTTGGCACTATGGGCCTGGCCCGTGAGTGGTACAATCTGAATACAGTGGGGCTCCCTCAGAAGGTGATAAACACTATTCAGAGTGCAAGAGCTTCCTCCACCAGGTCTCTCTATGACTGTAAGTGGAGGGTGTTTGAGGAGTGGTGCCTTCAAAAAGGACACATTTATTTTCAATGTCCTGTCGGGGTGATTTTATCATTTCTACAGGACTTAATTGATAAACACAGAGCTTTCTCTACGATCAAAGTGTACCTGGCTGCTATTGCTGCATGCCATGTGGGCTTTGAGGGAAGAACGGCTAGCCAACATCCTTTGGTCTGCCGTTTTATGAAAGGGGCTGGCAGGCTCCTCCCTGTTTCCAGGTCACTGGTGCCCTTATGGGACTTGGCAGTGGTTTTAGATGGGCTCACTCGACCTCCATTTGAACCCCTGGAAGAAGCTGACATGAAACACCTGTCACTGAAGACAGTGCTGTTACTGGCTCTGGCATCTGCCAAGCAAATCAGTGACATTCATGCGCTCTCTGTACATCCTTCATGCACTCAGTTTGCCCCGGGGCAAACGAGAGTGTTGCTGAAGCCCAACCCTGCGTTTATACCTAAGGTGATTGGCTCATGTACCCCCATTGACATTGTGACATTTCCTCCGCCGCTGAGGAACAGCGGCCGAATTTGCTCTGTCCAGTTCGTGCTTTACGCACCTATATGGACAGGTCAAAAGAGTTTCGTTGTAATGACCAACTCTTTATATCCTGGGCTAACCCTCAGAAGGGCAAGCCCGTTACCAGGCAACGGCTCTCCCACTGGATTGTGGAAGCGATTGCTCTGGCTTATACGAGTCAGGGTTTGCAGGCACCAACGGGCCTGCGTGCTCATTCTACTCGTGGACTGGCTACATCCTGGGCTTTGTTCAAGGGTGTTTCCATCCAAGACATTTGTGCAGCAGCGAGCTGGTCCTCGCCGCTCACTTTTGTCCGCTTTTACAGGCGAGATGTCTCTGCTCCAAGTGTGGCCCGCACAGTGCTGGGCCCCGTGTTGAGACAGGGTTCTACCTGTTAAGTTCTGGTTGTTTTGGTGATTTTCGAGATAAGCATGTCGAGCAATACGGGAGTTTCAATATCCCATAGTGAGACATCGAACGGAGTGTTATGAATGAGAACTATAGGTTACTTACGTAACCCCAGTTCTCAGAGTAACATGAAGTGAGATGTCTCACCAGACGGACCTTCTTGCAAAGGCGAAGCGAGAAGAGGTGCTTATTTTGAATGACGCTGCGTCGTAGCGCAAGCTACTTAAAGGGTGTCTCACTATGGGATGCGCCTCAAAGCGTATGCAAACAGAAGCATCAATCTCATTACACCAATCCTGATTGGCTGGTGATCTTGACGTCAACGTCAGGGAATCCACCAGCCAATCAGGATTGGCGTAATGAGATTGATGCTTCTGTTTGCATACGCTTTGAGGCGCATCCCATAGTGAGACATCTCACTTCATGTTACTCTGAGAACTGGGGTTACGTAAGTAACCTATAGTTATCTGCCAATAGGACAGAATCATTCCTATACAAATGCAGTTTGAGTAATTCACTTAATATATTTACTTAAAACTTTAATATAGTCATTTTCACTTAATACTCTAATATAGTCATCTTTCTGCATTCAAAACTAAGGAAAGCTGTACAATTTGACATGATAATGAGGAAAAAAGGCCTCTGACAATGCAGATCATGTTTTGATCATATCAATTTTAAGATGCGGGTCAAGGCTTAATATTTGGGAGCATAGTGTCCCTTGCCTTGAAAAAGCTTGTTAGCTGGCTGTCCATCTCATAATGTTCACATAGAAACTAGCTGTCAATAGGAAATATCAATCAGAAGAATTATATTTTCATGCAAAATCTGTCACAAAAAGAGGTTTCACATTTCAATTCAGGTGTTGTTATGGCAACGTCAGTGGCCAAACAGCCACATTTACTGCTGCAAATACGTTCAAACATGCTGTTGACACGTAAAGCAGTGGCAACTATGCCACCATTTCAGCTGACTTTTTCTCAGAAATACTGTCACATAACATCCATATATTTCAGTGCTAGGTTGATGCTTAGCTAAGCTAACTATGAAACACTTTAACTGACAGGACTCAGGAATCAGGATCAACTGTGTACTACTGTAAGGTAGCTTCTAGCTTCATGTCGAACACTGACAGTAAGTCAACATTTCCCAGAGAGCTTTCTTTGAAATCACCAAGTAATGCTAAAAAACACAACATTTATATTGTATAACAAAGTGTTTATTTAATATATCTGGCTAGCTATAGCTACTTGCTAACGGTTTAGCTTACCCGCGCGATTCAAAGTAACGTCAACGTAGCTGTAATTTATGCTTTGCTTACATGTTCGCATAACTTGTAAGTTTACTGACAGGTACATACCTTGTTCACCTGGCTCAGGTGGTGGTTCTGGGGTTGTTGTGTGAGCCACCACTTGAGAATTGCCGTCTTTTTTATTAAAAAAATGTCTAATGTCCATCTTCAGAATCTCCGCGTCCGGGGCTGACAGTTTAAAGTTTAAACATTGTCACAGAGGAGAGGTACGTACCTGTCAGCCAATAAAACACGTTTATTTCCATGCAACTCTCTGATTGGTCTGGTGGCGTCGTCTTGCCTCTGTGTTGCATTCACTGAACATGGGAAATTACAATTCTGCCGTCCGTCCTATAGGTAAAGTAGGTTAATGTATTATATTATTGAGGGAGAATTTGTCCGGGGCTAGAAACCAATGTGAGTTTGGAAAATTGCACAATGTAAATCTATTCTAGTAGACCTCAACAATGGAATTATGATCAGTAGAAATGGCCATGTCATGGGACCTTTAATCAGAAACAAGATCAGTTTCACACGATTCCTAAGAGAATTGTAGTAAAACATGTTTCATAAAAATAAAAAAAACTGGGATTTGTAGTCTGAACCTTGTGAAATGTATGACACATAAGTTTCAGACATTTACGAGTGGGGTACTGATGCGTATTATGTTGTTGAACAAAACAGGAATATCTCGTAAACCTCAGACCTTAAACAATAAATGTGGCAAGACATTTTGTTTTTCAAAAGGAAAAAAAATCTTCAAATATGACAACCTAAGTGGGAAGAAAGATTGGCACATGATTGATTTTAATCATGCAATATTACAACTCACCAGAAATGACAGGGATGTCTTATTTTGAAGTAGAATACACTACTAAAAAGTGACTTTTCCTAACATTCTTTCAAAGGTGCGTCTGGTGAATCAGCTAACTGATTTCTCAAACATAAAAAAACTAAACGTGTGGTTGTGCCCTATAGCAAGGCAGCCAAGAGAGATTGAACCTGTAACCTCCAAATATTCAGTCAGCGTTTCGAGGCTCTGCTCATCGATCGAAAGACTTTAGTGAGTGTGTTCAGCTTTAAAGTTATGTGTGTGTGTGTTTACTGTTATTACTGCTGATGCTAATTGCTAGCAGAGAGAATAATGAAGTAGTTTGCGTTAGTGTGTGTGTGCGTGTGTATGAGCACCCTCCATCATTTTGCTGTCGTTAGCACTGATGCTAATTGCGAGTACGCAGAATAATGAAGTACTTCTGGTGTGTGTATGTGTACATTCCTGCATCCATTTGTGCATTTGTGTAACCAGTGTGTGTTTGTTTACCATCCGTCACTGTCTTGTCATCAGCACTAGTGCTAATTGCTAGCAGACAGTGTAATGGAGTGGTCCCTGAAGACCATTCAACAACCTCAGACTTCAATACAGCCACACACACACACACACACACACACA
The DNA here is from genome assembly GCA_028583405.1 of Pogonophryne albipinna. Taxonomy (NCBI): domain Eukaryota; kingdom Metazoa; phylum Chordata; class Actinopteri; order Perciformes; family Artedidraconidae; genus Pogonophryne; species Pogonophryne albipinna. The sequence continues at coordinate 9,061,979 of CM053248.1, forward strand.
CACACACACACACACACACACACACACACACACACACACACACACACACACACACACACACACACACACACACACACACACACACACACACACACCAATCACACCAGCTGTGTCTGTGTGTGTGTCCTGATGTCAGGATTAATGAAGGAAGCAGGTGAATTATGTTTGTGTGTGTGACAGAGACACATTGTTAGAGTGTGCATATGTGTTTGTCTGTGTAGTCCAGTGGTTCTCAAACTTTTTCTGTCATTCCCCACTTTGAACAGGTGGGCCTTTTCAAGCCCTAACTGTCCTCTTTAACAAATAACATCAGTTCAAAAACAGAGAAAATCAATAACAAATAACAGTTCAGAAATAGCGAAAATAAAAGTGCAATGGTGTCAATCCTTGCCTCAAATGGGCTGAGTTCCAAAAATATAGAAAAAGGGCCTACTATGCAATTGTGTTATCAATGTATGTATGTCAAATGTATTTAAATAACGTCAAGTTCTACATCTTATAACAAATAACATCAGTCAATAATAACAAATAAAATCAATAACAAATAACATCCGGCGCTGTGAAAGTCCACCACCTTTGCGAGTCTCCGGCTGTAACAGTCCACTCCCGCCCGCGAGGACCCAGGTTCAATTCCGGCCTGAGGTCGAAAAGATTTATTAAAAAATAAAATAATAATCTCCTGTTCATTGCGACCCACCTATCACATCAACCCCACTGCGACAAACAAATAAGTAAAATTAGCCATAAATATCTCATACTCGTCCTAATGTGATTTAGTTTAAAGAGGATAGTCAATCTGAGAACTTTATCCCTCTGGAGTCGGTGGACGCGCCGGCGCCTCGAGGTGCGCATCATTTACGTAATTAATCATATATTTTCGATTATAAGGAGTAGAAATATGATTCAGATAACCAAAATGTAGCTTTCCAGCGGTACCTCCTGTGAGACTGTAACCAGGGCACAGCAGCCAATAGGGCTGCTCAAAGCAGCTTAACTCTGCATTACACTGTGTGGGATTGGTGGATTGGTGTGTCCGTCAAGGAAATCTCGGCCAGCAGCCATGTTGGTCTGAAATGACCAATGGACACTCGAGAAATCACTAAGCACCTACCCACCAAGAAAGAAAAGCATAAACCACGTGTCTCCCATCAGTTTACGTCTGTGAGGAAGAGAGAGAGAGAGACAGAGAAAATGGCTAAAAAAAACGTTACAGTCGCCGACTTCGCTAGAGATTTCGCTAGCAGCAGTGGAGATAGAGCCTCAGAACCTGTAGTCTTCGACTCTTCTGAAGAAGAAGAATACAGGGACAACAAAGATCCATTTGGACATGGGTAAGTGTAAATATTACAGTAATAGTGTACTTGCAATTTGTGGGGAATACCGCAAAAATTAACAATAGCTTTATTGATATTTCTTTTTATTATCGATAGTCATGAACTTTTTCACACACTTCTCGGCCTTGACGAACAGGTGGTTCTCCAAGGGCCTCTGGAGGACTAGGCGAACATGGACCACATGCTCCTGTTTTGACTTGAAAAAACTCAAAATGTCATCCAGGTATACAAAAACACAGATATTGAGTAGATCCCGCAGAACATCATTCACCAACCCCTGGAAGACTGCAGGTGCATTGGTGAGTCCAAAAGGCATGACTAAATACTCATAATGTCCACTAGGAGTATTAAATCCCGTCTTCCACTCGTCCCCCTCCCTGATTCTCACCAAATGGTACGCGTTACGTAGGTCCAGCTTGGTAAAAATAGTAGCGCCGCCGCCTTGTAACAGAAACAAGTGGAAGGAGGTACCTGTTATTGACAGTGATGTTATTGAGTCCTCTGTTATTGAGCACAGAGTCTTATCCTTCTTACCCACAAAGAAAAAACCTGCACCAGCAGGAGATGATGAAGGCCGGATAAGTCCTGCATCCAAAGAGTCATTGATATACTTCTCCATTGACTTAGTTTCAGGAGCCGATAGAGAAAAAAGTCGACCTCTAGGGGGAGAAGTACCAGGTAACAGGTCAATAGGACAGTCATAAGCACGATGAGGCGGGAGTGAGGTGGCCCGAACCTTGTTAAAGGCCTCTTTAAGGTCCCAGTAATCCTTGGGAACACCGGAAATGTCTTGACACTCAGAGGTAATCGGCTGACCGGAATCAATTGAGGAACTAGATTTTAAGCAGACAGCCTGACAATGAGCATTCCACTCTCTAATTGTCCCTGAAGCTCAATCTATATGAGGATTATGCCCAGTGGCGGAGCTGGGGGGTGGCTGGGAGCAGGGGCGGCGCCAGGGGGGAGCTAGGGGGTGCTGAAGCACCCCCCCAGGATTGCCAAAGCACCCCCTAAGCACCCCCAAGAAATATGTTTTTTTTCTTTCTTTTTTCCGAAAATTATTATTATTATTATTTTTATTAAATTAGAAACATTATTGATTACATCAATGCAAATGTGAAACAAACACATTTTTGACCAAAAACATAAAGCCAACACAGGTGATATGATTAGGCAAATGGCCAGCACCCATTCGATTTCTGACCTACCCATAGGCTAAATTACTTTGACACTTGAGTGACTTCCTGTTAGCTAGAGCACCAAATTATTTGCTAACAGCAAAGTGAAAGATGGATCGTTTTTTAGTCCTCAAACGTCCACGTGTGGACACTCAATCAAAACCACCTGAAAGCGAGAGGGATTCTGCACATAATAGCCTAGTGTCGTGAGTAGCCTACAAGTAGCTTCTCTGGTCTCTGTGTTTCATTCAAGCTCTGCTCTCTCTCTCTGTGTGTGTGTGTGTGTGTGTGTGTGTGCGTGTGTGTGTGTGTGTGTGTGTGTGTGTGTGTGTGTGTGTGTGTGTGTGTGTGTGTGGCACGAGCCATTTTGTGTGCGTGCGTGGGCGAGCGAGAGAGAGAGCTCGCCTCACGCACCGGTGGGTATCTACCGGAGATCGTTGTGGTTAGCATCTGGTGCTAGCTAGCCAAGCTAACGGATATAAGGAGCTTTTTCAACAACAAGGTGGAGGGAGAACTCTCTCCTGTCAGACGGAGAGTCTCAGATAACCTCAGCTCAGGTGAAGTAAAGGGCTCTCAGTGTTTAGATAGTTAACTTTAGTCTAGTTATCTCAGTGGGTCTCAAACGGTTTGTTTTAAAAGGGTGTGTGATTTGTAAAATATCTATAAAGAAATAGAAAATCTGTTTACAGTTCTGTGTCATATGGATGTTGAGAGATGTATCCATAGATCTCTTAATGTTGCTCTCAAAGTGCACCAGATTGATGCTTTTAACTTCAATATTTTAAAAAATCTTCCCGGGGGAAACATGCCCCCGGACCCCACTAGAGGAGGTGAGGACCCCCCTAGAGGAGGTGAGGTCCACCCCCCACTTGTAAAAATAGCACTTCACCCCTGCATACATACACCTATATGCCGTGAGCTGATTATCGAGCCTTCATTGTAACAGTCGCGGGTACACTGTGTGTGCGTGTGGGGAGTGTTGCAGTAGAAAATTCAACTGTAGCGCTGGTGCATTAATGGGAAACCCTTAATGTTTGAGCACCCTCGATGAAACGTCAAGCTACCCCACAGCACCCATGAGAGAAAATATCTGGCGCCGCCACTGGCTGGGAGTGGCCACGGCCACCCCCAGCTGAATCCTGGCCACCCTATTGGCCTCCCTCACCACGGGGGCCCAAACAATTTTAGAACATTAAGGACAAAATGTTTAAGTAACCTTTCATCATTCATCAAGAATTAACATTAATAGGACGTTATATCGATAGTGTACTCACTAAACTTACAATTCATTTAACTTATTTTCTTCCAAAAGTTAATTATCCAAAGCCTCTGTACACCCCCTTCTATTTACATGTAATGGTTTGGTCCTGCCTCCAAACGCGGTGCAGCACCGCCGGCACTTTCTAGCAGAGAGTAAGAGCATGTTAGGAGCAGGGATGCTAGTACTTACGTGTGAACCATGTCTCAACGACTCACAAATTCAGACTTTCAAGAAAGAAAAGAAAGGACAGAAAGACAAGAGAGAGGGACTAACGGGCGACAGTATGTCACCCAGTTTTTCAAAGAAAAGGTGGGTGTGGTCTATGAGTGGTGGAAATGTGTCTGTTAGCTAAGCGTAGTCCATTGTAAATAATAATTGTTATGTTTTTTTTTTACTAAGCTGACATTAAGTACTGTTAATATCTATACAGGTTTTTAATTTCACTCCTCTTTTAGCTGACATTTAGTAAATGCAGGTACATTTTTAGCAGATATTCATACTAAATCAGTTGTCCCTCCCCCTGGTGTCAGGACCAACAGATCCATCTCTAGGCTCAGCAGCCCTGTCCCCCCATAAGTGTTATATTTTCACAGCTCAGTGTCAGTAAATATTGTGCAGTTAGTATTGGACTTCAAGATAGATGCAAGCCTGTACAGGCAGAGTTATTTAAAGCATAAATGAGTGGGTTGGGTTCTGGAGGTGTGGTTACAGCAATTGTGCTTGGTTGGCGTGGCCCAATGTGATATATTTTCATGGGGCCCAAAACCCCTGGCGTGTATGGCCAGAGGGCAGGACCTATAACACATTTACTACCCAATAGCATTGTGAGGCTGAACAAATGGACCTTTTGACTATGTAAATGTAGTCTTTTAAAAAACCAAAAAATGTACTGACTTTTTTAGGATAGCTTAAAGTAATGTTGTAAAATTACAACTGGGGGCCTTACAGGGTTAAAGGCTATTGTTTATTGTTATTTACTTTAAGATGTTTATTCTTAACCAATCATTTAATTTAAAAACTCTTATTTAAATGATGTGTGTCTCTGTATTCCTGATGATACACTGAGATAATGAGCTCATCGGGCTGCTGATCATCATAAGCTAAACAGTCTGTATATTGCATTACATTGCGGGAATACGAAAAAAATTGTTAGATATACTGAATATTATTTGATTTATTCCACCACTAGCTTAATCCCAAATAATGTAGAGGTGTGTTGTAGGTGCCTTAAATAACCCCTTGTTTTCTAGTGAGATGTATTTTTATGTTCATATAATAGTGATTCTATTTCATCCTTACTGACCGCCAGAGGCGGTGCTTTAGCACTGGATATCTTCCGTCTCGCGCATGCGTAGGTTGAATATTTATATCAACAAAGTCACGTGTGACCTCGTATGACCCCGGAAGGCATAAGTTCCGGTGTTGTCAACGAGTTCAGTCCTTTTTCATCTTCTCGCTGCGCAGGTTACTACTTTTTGAGTAGAAGCCAAGCTAGCTTATTGAAAATTAAGATTCTAGCTCATCGCTACCTGTAGCCTTGTGATCGTCTCGATCGGAGATGCGGGCTAGGAAAACGCTCGCCCTCCAAAGGCTGCGACGAGCTAGCTGTCCGCCCTCCCAAGGGAGGGGACTGCGGTGTTCACCGCTCGGACCCTAGGAGCTCCGGACCGGTAAAGAGCGGACGCTCCTGCATGTCAGCCGGTGAGATCGCTACCATTTATCGCTGATTGTGCTATCTATTCTCAAGCTAATGAGATAACTGTGTACAAGTTAGCCGGCGGCTCTCGCTAATTTGTTACTGCGCTAGTGAAGGGAGCGTCTCCGCCCCCCTCTCACTATATACATTTGGCTCATTGCCTGTTCTATTGTCCAGTTAGCTGAGTGTTTTCGTTCAAGCTAACTGTTACGGCGCTAGTGAAGGGAGCGTCTCCGCCCCCTCTCACCGCATACATTTGTTTCCTTACCTGTTCTATCGTCCAGTTAGCTGAGTGTTCTCGCTCAAGCTAACTGTTACAGCGCTAGTGAAGAGAGTGTCTCCGCCCCCCTCTCACAGCTCACAATTAGTTCCTGTTCTATCCCAGTTAGCAGAGTGCTCTCGCTCAAGCTAACTGTTACAGCGCTAGTGAAGAGAGTGTCTCTCGCTCCCCTCTCACAGCTCACAATTAGTTCCTGTTCTATCCCCAGTTAGCAGAGTGCTCTCGCTCAAAGCTAACTTGCTACAGCGCTAGTGAAGAGAGTGTCTCCGCTCCCCTCTCACAGCTCACAATTAGTTCCTGTTCTATCCCCAGTTAGCTGAGTGCTCTCGCTCAAAGCTAACTTGCTACAGCGCTAGTGAAGAGAGTGTCTTCGCTCCCCTCTCACAGCTCACAATTAGTTCCTGTTCTATCCCCAGTTAGCAGAATGCTCTCGCTCAAAGCTAACTTGCTACAGCGCTAGTGAAGAGAGTGTCTTCGCTCCCCTCTCACAGCTCACAATTACTTCCTGTTCTATCCCCAGTTAGCTGAGTGCTCTCGCTCAAGGCTAACTTGCTACAGCGCTAGTGAAGAGTGTCTTCGATCCCCTCTCACAGCTCACAATTAGTTCCTGTTCTATCCCCAGTTAGCTGAGTGCTCTCGCTCAAGGCTAACTTGCTACAGCGCTAGTGAGGAGTGTCTTCGCTCCCCTCTCACGGCGCACAATTGGTTATTTTATTTAATCGTTTATTTGACAGGGACATGCACTGTAATGAACATTTAAGACATTTAAATATGTCAAGCGTAACAGTGCCAGGTTTAGCTTTGAGCTACTTTCCATTCCCTCACATAAAACATTTAAGAAAATTACATTTTACAAACATGGGAAAAAAAAAAAAAATGCATGATATGCAAGGAGTGGCAACGACATATAAAGTGCATCCATCCTCCAGTTAACTGAGTGCTCTCGCTCAAAGTTAACTTGCTACAGCGCTAGTGAAGAGAGTGTTTCCGCTCTCCTCTCCCTGCACACAGTTGGTTCCTGTTCCACCCTCCAGTTAACTGAGTGCTCTCGCTCAGAGTTAACTTGCTACAGCGCTAGTGAAGAGAGTGTTTCCGCTCCCCTCTCCCTGCACACAGTTGGTTCCTGTTCCATCCTCCAGTTAACTGAGTGCTCTCGCTCAAAGTTAAAGGTGACCTATCATGCAAAATGCACTTTTGTACGTCTTTTATACATGAATATGTGTCCCCGGTGTTCCAGGGAACTCACCAAGTGTCAGAAAACACAACCCTCTCTATTTTCCTCTATACCCAAATCCCTTAAAAAGGGGCTGCAACGGATCTGATACAGACTGATCCAGATTTGAACACTTCTATGACGTCACAGAAGTGGTGCTACGGCTATTGGGCCAACTCCACCAATCAGGAGGAGACAGCCACGGACATTGCCGTTCGAAAGCGCTGGAGACGCTGTAGTATATGCCAGGCCTGTAGATGGTGATGTTCTCACAGAATCAGCCCATCAGCATGATCTGTTTGGTATTTTGAAAAATAAAAAGTATAAATATGCCTTATATAGGTATGGTCCTACACTATATTATTCAAATATAGCATGATGAAGAGTGTTTCCGCTCCCCTCTCACTGCACACAGTTAGTTTAATGCCCGTTCCATCCTTCAGTTAGCAGAGTGCTCTCGCTTAGGCTAACTCGCTACGGCGCTATTGGAGAGAGTATTCTCGCTCTCCTCTCACGGCATAAAACCATTAACTGACTTCATTGTTCTCACCCCAGTTAGCAGAGTGCTCACGCTCAAGCTAACTACTATTGTGCTCACTCCCCTCCACTGCATATTTGTTTCCTGGCCCAGTTATTTACAGTCAGCTGAGTGCTCTAGCTATCGCTAGGTCTAACGGCTCTAACACCTGTATGGCTCCTCTTTAACCAGAGGATGGCCATGACCTTTGCCCCTCTTGTCTTGGCCTCGAGCATCTGAGGGAGGGCCTTTCGGAGGACCCGTGCATGAATTGACCATCATGCCTCGTGCGGTAGGAGCTGCTAGACTAGCCGAGGTTGAACTACTGACTGAGGGTGGCCTTCCCCCTGCACAGTCGACTCTGCACAGCCCAACCTACCCATCCTAGGCGTTGGGCCGCAGAGGCTGCGGGTGCACCGCCCAAGAAGAGGACTAAGCCTGATAGGCTGTCCTCCAGGGTGGACCTACTCACTACTGAGCTAGCCCAGATGAAGTCACTCCTCTTGGCTCTCCATTCTGGTGCCCATGCAGAGCACGCCGCTGCCCACCCGTGGCTGAGCTGGTTCTAGATGACGATGTGTTCTCGATGGCAGCTTCAGCCACTCAATTTGATGAGTATGACGGGGAGAGCCCATCCCATGCTTCTGGGCCTGGCTCCTGTACCTCAGCTCATGGTCCCTCGGAGGAGGCAGATGACGGCTCCATGGGTACCGTCATTCGCATGGCACTGGCTCACCAGCAGCTGGATGCGCAGCAGCCCGTAACAGCGCCTGCCATTGTTCTTTAGGCGCACTCTTCGCAACCTTTACTGTTCCTCCCTCTTGTGAGTATCTGAGGGAGTTACATGCATGCTGGAGGACACTAAGGCTCTTTACAGTCTTACGTCCGATGGCCGAGCCCTGGCAGCCATGCAGGATGCGGCAAGAGTTGGCCTTGACCACACGCCGGCTGTTGAGCCTACCATTGCTTCCCTCATAGTTTCCCCTGACGAAGCTCTGAGGTCGGAGGCCAGGTGCCCTCGACTCCAATGTCGGGTCACTGATGACCTGCTCACTAAGGCTTACGATGCAGCGGCGCGCATGGGCCGTATAGGCAATTCCCTCTCTCAACTCATGCTCGCCCTCTCAGCTTCCCCGCAGCAGGATGCTCTTAGCGCTTCCTCTACCAGCCTCAGTGACGCCTCATTACAGGCGTTCGCTCTGATGTCTAGAGAGCTTGGGCGCCTGATGTCCACTCTCGTCCAGACTCGTCGCCAGGTTTGGCTGACACAGTCACCCTTATCAGAGACATGTAGGACTCTCCGTCCACCGGCTCACCCCGGTGCCCGCCATGGGCCTCAGCGCCCCACGAGGGGGCTGGCCCGCTACGGTCCTGTTAACTCGCCCCCAAGGCAGCCTCGGTATCCGGTGCCTAACCGTCGCCCCCCCAGAGCCAGAGGCCGGGGGGCAAGGTACTGAGGGCCGGCTGTTGGTTATCTCTCCCAGCAGCAGCTCAACTACCGGGTAGCTCAAGCTTCAGACCCCTGGGTGGTTTCCACCTAACCCAAGGGTACAAGCTTCAGTTCCGACGCTGGCCCCCAGTCTTCAGCCGGGTCAAGATGACCACCATAAGCGACCTGGCAAAAGAAATCGCCCTAAACCAGGAGCTGTCAGTCCTCCTTGCCAAGGGTGCAATCGAGCCTGTGGACCCCATCTCACAGCCCGGGGCTTCTACTCGACCTACTTCCTGGTAAGGAAGAAAGGCAGTGGACTTCGCCCAATCCTCGATCTGAGGGGACTCAACAAGTTCCTAAAGATTTTACCTTTCCATGTGCTGAGCACAGCGGACGTTCTTCGTACCGTGGCCAGGGGGGAATGGTTCACGTCCGTCGACTTGAAGGACGCTTATTTTCATGTGCCTCATCACAGGCAGTTTCTTCGCTTTGCCTTCAGAGGCCGTCATTTCCAGTTCAGGGTGTTCCATTCGGACTCTCCCTCTCCTTAGACGACTGGTTAATCTGTGCACCATCCCGGTTACAGACGATCCAGGACACGGCTCTCCTTCTCTCTCATGTCGCCCGGCTAGGCCTCATGGTGAACATGGAGAAGAATTGTCTGAACCCCTCTCAGAGCCTAACCTTCATTGGGGTGGCTCTGGACACAGTCACTCAACCAGCGAAGCAGTGTTCTCGTCCCCACTCCTGGTAGACGTGATGCTTTATTCTAGCAGCAGCCGACTGGATAGGCTGTCCTGCTGAAACTTCTTTTTTTTTCCAGCTAGGTGAAGGCAGTGCTCTCGCTCCCGCTCCCTCTGCTGGTAACATGGGTGTAGTTACATCCCTTTTGTGTTCGGCGAGTAGGAGCGTTGCTCTACTCTTTCCGTTCAGCAGGTAGCTGGTGAAGGCTGTGTTCTCGCACCCCGCTCCCGCCAACGCTGCATCTGGCATTCGTTATTAACTCAACCAGTGAGCGCGATGTTCTCGCCCCCGCTCCTGGTAGGCGTGTTGCTTGATTCTAGCAGCAGCTGCCTGGCTAAACTGCCCTGTTAAATTTCCTTATCTAATCCACCTAGGTGAATGCAGTGCTCGCTCCCGCTCTCTCTGCTGGTAACGTGGTGTAGGACATTTACATCCCTCTCTATGTTCGGCGTGTAGGAGCATTGCTCTACTCTTTACGTTCAGCAGGTAGCTAGTGGAGGCTGTGTTCTTGCACCCGCTCCCGGTTACGCTGCATCTGGAATTCGTTATCAACTCAACCAGTGAAGGCAGTGTTCTCGCCCCCGCTCCTGGTAGGCGTGTTGCTTGATTCTAGCAGGAGCCACCTGGCTAGGCTGTCTTGTTAAACTTCCTTGTTTAACCCAGCTAGGTGCGGGCCTGTCCATCTGCTGCACAGACTCTGCTGTGGGACGCCTTGGCGTCTCCCCAACAGGAAGGACCTCTTGTCTCAGTTGGAGGGTCGGATGTGGCAGCCCGACCCCTGCCGCCTCCAGCTGTGGGTCTGGCCACTGGAGGGCCCGACCCACTGCTGAGCGACTGCATAGAGTCTGTCAGGAAGACTATTCTCAAATGCCAGGGCATCATCTACTCGTAGGCAGTACGAAAACAGGTGGAAACTGTTTTGTTTTTTTGACTGGTGCCAAGGGCGAAAGGAGGACCCAGTATATTGCTCGGTGCCTACGACCCTTGAGTTCCTGCAGTCCCTCCTGGACGACGGCCGGTGTCCCGCTACCGTCAGGGTGTATGTGGCTGCTATATCAGCTCAACACACAAGGGCTGACAACAGCACAGTGGGAGCCATAGGTTGGTATCCCTCTTTTTAAGGGGGAGCTCTGAGGCTTCGCCCCCCCGAATATCCCAAGGGCCCCTACATGGGACCTGCCCTTGGTGCTGGATGCCCTATGCTCGCCTCCTGTTGAACCTTTGTTACAGGCAGAACTGGAGTGGCTCTCAGCTAAGACTGCTTTCCTTCTTGCCATCACCTCAGCAAAGCGTGTAAGCGAGCTTCAGGCCTTGTCCGTGAACAGCTCGTGTCTGAGGTGGAACTCAGATGGCTCAGGTGTCCACCTTATGGCCGAACACAGCGTTCCTCCCTAAGGTGCAAGGACATATGTGCTGCGGCCACATGGGCATCCCAGAGCACATTTGCCAGATACTACGGGGTGAATGTTGCCGCCCCTCACCCGCTGGGTGTGGTCCTCCTGCAGAGTCAGCCTAGGCCATCCTTATAGCAGGGGGAGTATTCAGACTTCCTCGTGACTCTGTTGGTATAGGTCATCCAGTGCTAAAGCACCGCCTCTGGCGGTCAGTAAGGATGAAATAGAACGATAGTTACGTATGTAACTACGGTTCTATGAATACTGGATGACCGCCAGAGTTTCTTGGTCACTCGGAATCTCGTGTTTCCGCGAGAAGATTCCATAGGACTGAACTCGTTGACAACACCGGAACTTATGCCTTCCGGGGTCATACGAGGTCACACGTGACTTTGTTGATATAAATATTCGACCTACGCATGCGCGAGACGGAAGATATCCAGTGCTAAAGCACCGCCTCTGGCGGTCATCCAGTATTCATAGAACCGTAGTTACATACGTAACTATCGTTTCAATGCCACCCCAAAATGATCACTGGTTCCCTCCTGGCCACCCCACTGAAAATGTCATGGCTCCGCCACTGATTATGACTCCTGTTAAGCCAGAGACCCCAGTACCGGGGTACTGCCGCAACATCTTGCAGGAAACAGTGTCTGAGGGCATGTTCATTTAATAAACTATGAATGTTTTATATCCATGTAATGGGAAGAAACTCATCTAACTGATTTTTTTTTTTTTTTTCTCCAAAAAAAGCCCACAATGCTAACGCTGAGCCTCTGAATTAGCAACGAGCGGAAAATGCTAACAGATGACTGCACCGAAATTCACTCACAAAACCTTATTATTTATCTTTGGTGCACATCCAACACATCGTTTCACATCGTGAGGTGACACAGAATCGAAGGGTACCCTCATTATCACTCAATTATACGAACTCGCGGAGGTAATAACAAGAACAGACATCAAAACATATGGCGCTAGGTAGCTAAAAACGCTAACGTGGCTCACTTGTGTCGTAGTCTGGTCAAAAGTGGTCTTCAATGGCATTAAAACGATAAAAAAAAACCTGCTGAAGTTAATCCATAGGTTAATCCAATGTGTCTGTGTCCCTTTGAAATGATTTCTGATAATCCATGAGCAATAAACCTGCTTTTCGGTTTCCAGATGTCAGAGCTAGAGCTATAGCTCTATAGCTTCACTCATGCAAAACTGCGTCCGCGAAGCCACCACCTATTTGTTTTACCATGTGTGTGAGTGGGGAGATTCCCCTTCCATTCTATTGGCTCTAACGGTCAGAAAGAGATGTCAATCACCAAAATCGACCAATGGGTTCCAGATAAACGATAAAACCCCCATTTCCACCCAAATCACCTCAGAGGTGGAGTTTTTTTTGCTAAACCTCTCTAAAAAGGTCAAATGTCACTTGTTTTGCATCAATCCTGATACAGGGTACTTATTATATATTGTACTTTGGATTCCTAAAGCTTTTAGTCTACCTTACCATCATCCAAGGTTAGTTTTCACTATAAGTAAAACAATTTATTTGGACGGACACTATAATTTACAGTTTTTTACAATGTCCAATCTGATTTTCTTTAAAATAAAAAAACATCTATATTGATTCTGACTTTTCTACATCCAACTCACAGGTTTATCATTACTTTGAGAAAAAAGATTATTAATTTAACCCTTTTAGAAGGGAAGATATGGTCATTTGTTCTGGGAATGTCATTTTCGAGCCTGAGACCTAAAAAACAGGCTTAGGGCTAAACTGGTTAACCATGGAAACCCCAAAATGACAGGCTGATGTGGTGCATGGATAAGGTGAAAAGAGAGTGTTTCACTGTGATTACCTGACATCAGGGTCGGCGTCATGGGGGGTCATTCGCGGGCCATGCCCCCCCAAATGAGTCACTGTGCCCCCCCAACGCAGGTAGGGCAAGCCTTGCTACTTTGCCATTTAAAAAAAGAAATCATATAAGTGAAAACGTTTCCACTAAAGGTTTTTTGTGTGAAATACGTCAGAAATAAAGAATACAAATATAAAACACAGCCTGAGCTGTGCTCACTGCTGCTCTCTGATTGGTGTGTTGCTTGACCAATGACCCCCGACCTTTGTTTTGTTATCATTACGTGGCTGTGTGTTTAGATGAAAGCCCGGTGGCGATCTGTTCATCTGTTACACTGATTATACAGTAAAGCCATCGAAAATAATATGATATACAGTACAGTACAAGTAGTCTACTTCTGGGTCTATGTGTTTCATTCAAGCTCGGCTCTGTGTGTGTGTGGCACGAGCGCATTTTGCGAGTGCGCAAGCAGTAACGTGGAATGTTGATGTTAGCATCTGGTTAGCTAGCTATGCTAACGGATATAAAGAGCTGCTTCTACACCAAGGTGGAGGACAGTCCTCTCCTGTCAGACTGAGAGGATCTTATAACGTCAGCTCAGTGAGGTAAGGACTCTCTCAGTGTTTAGATAGTTCACTTTAGTGTAAGTTATCTCAGTGGGTCTCAAACGGTTTGGTCACCATTTATGTAAACAAGTATTTGTGAGGAATACCTTTATATGATCATTATAGTTATTAAAGAATAAGAGAATAAATAAAAAACGGGTATGAAATACTATAGGACAGTAACACAAGAATACAGTTTAAAAGGGGAGTGATTAGTAAAATATCCATAAAGAAAAAGTAAATCTGTGTACAGTTCTGTTTCATATGGATGCTGAGAGATGTAGACTATCCATAGATCTCCTAATGTTGCTCTCAAAGTGCACCAGATTGATGCATTTAACTTCAATATTTTTAAAATAATCATACTAAATACATTTGCACCCTTTTTATATGGTGGCCTATGTCCTTATGTTTCTGTTTTGGTGGTCGTGCCACAACCGTGCATGTATGCACAAGTCATAGGTGCGCTATACAATAGCACTACACCCTGCAATGTGTGTGAAAGACAATAGACTTTACAGCATGTTTTTTGAAGTTGCGTTGGTGTTTGTGTGTTGGTTGTTGACGGCAGTGTGTGCCCCCCCTTTGTAAATGATTGCCCCCCCATTCGATTTGTTCTAGAGCCGACCCTGCCTGACATGCTCATTTGAACAGGAGTTTATCGGTGTGTCACTCTGCAGAGAAGACAACCATCTAGAGCTGTAGCATTGATGGGCTTCTCCAAAACCTCCTGACCAATTCCCATCTGAAAGGCCAGTGTTATGTCCAAAAGACTGGCATCAGCACCAGAGTCAATAAGAACTGCCACAGTGTGCATTTTCCCTGAGCAGCTCAGCTGAGCATGGATTAGGGGTTGAGAGGGCATTTCTAAATTCATAATTCGGCTCACCAGCGCCCTCTGGATGACTGGTGAGCCCTGCCTTTTACAGGACAAGAGGAGGCAAAATGACCATCCTGGCCACAGTACAAACAGCTGTTGTTCCGCAGGCGGCGCTGTCGTTCTGCCTCGGAGAGCCGGGTCCACCCCAGCTGACCAGGAAACCCAGCAGTAAGGCAAACATCCAGCAGTAAGGCAAACAAATCCGAAAAGGGGCAGGCAGAACAGGGCTCAGAACCAGGTGATCCGTCAGACAGGCAATCAAATCCAAACAGGGGGCAGGCAGGAACTCGAGGTCCGAATACAGGCAGGCAGGGGTCAAAAACCGGGTAGGACAAGAATCTAGGCTAGAGAATAACAAACACTGGAGAGCTTGGCAGAAAAGACAAGACAATCTGGCAAAGGACAAGTGATAGTGAGGTGGTATAAATACTATAAATATATATTAGATACTGTGTTTTTAAGTGGCGATGGATATTATTTGTTGATACTGCTTTAAAGGATATTTTGCCTTTAGAAATTGTGTGCTTTATCACTGCCTGGATTTTGGTTGAAGTGCATCCAAATGCTGCTGCGTTTTCACGTTTGGCTCATTTTCCATCCGAAAAACACGTCGTCTACCTGTCCTGTACCACTTGTTATGACTTCTCTCTCTCGGTTATTCCGTTAAGACCCACCCATAGACTGTATAAGGACCCACCCCATCTCACTCCTGGTGCTGAAACCTACCAATCAGAGTAGGGGCGGGTCTTCACAGAATACGTTTGGGGAACAAAATCAAGCTTTTTAAAAGGCGAGTGGATTTAGGCAGGCAGTGAGTGCGGACCAGTCTATGGTGCGGACCAATGATTGAACGATAAAAAGAACGGCTCTCACCAAGTACGACTCGGTTCCCCTCGTTCGTACCAAAGAGCCGTTCAAAAGAATCGGCTCGTTCGCGACCAACACATCACTATTATGAATGAGAACTGTTTCCTCTGAGGGTAGAAGCTGTTTCCTGTGTTTGAAGTTGCTCTGTGTTGTAATGTCCCCGTCATCTTCATCAAAGACAGAAATCACCAGCAGCC